>LPNX010313219.1:212651-333802 GCA_001517045.1 Pseudotsuga menziesii | reverse complement strand
GAAAACTGAATAGTTAGGAAGCCGAAAAGGCTGGGCGGAAGGTGAAACACAACCGTCCTATGAAATGTATAAATAAATGCTTTTAGCTATGTAATGAATTGAATCGAGAGTTATACCTAACACAACCATTGCCCATTCCGGAGCAAAAATGGAACAGCATCTCAATGGACTTCATCACCGAGTTGCCCAAATCTTTAGGTAAGGATTGCATATATGTGGTAGTGGATAGATTGACAAAATTTGCTCATTTCTTTGTTGTTACATCATCTTTTAGTGCTGCACAAGTGGCTAATATTTTTTTCAAAGAAATCTTCAGATTGCATGGGCTCCCCAAGAGCATTGTAAGTGATAGAGATAGTAGATTCATGGGTGCTTTTTGGCAAGAACTTTTTAGATTGGTGGGCACTCCGTTGACTCCAAGTATAAGCTATCATCCACAAATTGATGGACAAACAGAGAGGGTGAACCAATGGTTGGAAAGGGTACCTAAGAAACTATGTGGGAGAGCAACAAAAAGCATGGACAAAATGGCTACACTTGGGTGAGTTTTGCTACAACACCACTTTCATATGTCAATAGGGATGTCTCCTTTCAAAGCATTATATGGTTATGATACACTTACCTTTGTTGAGATGATCTTTGGTGATAGTAGAGCTCCAAAAGCTAAATATTGGGTGGAAGAGAGCCAAGAAATTTTAAAGCTTTTGAAAGACAATTTGCAGGTTGCCCAAAATCAGCAAAAACAATATGTAGACAGACATAGAGAAGAAAGAACCTTTCAGATTAATGATTTAGTATATTTGAGGTTGCAGCCATACAAACAAACATCTCTCGAAAAGAATGGGGCAGAAAAGCTAAAACCAAGATACTATAGCCCATACAAGGTAGTTCGAAAGATTGGGCAATTAGCATATGAGTTGGAACTTCCGGAAGGGAGTAAAATCCATAATGTATTCCATGTTTCTTGTCTCAAAAAGGCTCTTGGTCAACAAATTGTCACTTCAGAAATACTTCCTCCCTTGGATGATGAAGGTCATCTCACACTTGCTCCGAAAAAGATTTTGAAGACAAGGGAAAGGAAATTGAGAAGCAGAACCATCAAAGAATATTTAGTACAATGGAAGGATCTACCAAGTGAAGATGCCACATGGGAAGAGGAGAAGATTTTGCAGCATCCAAATCTGAAATTGCTCGAGGACAAGCAATCTTGGGTGGGGAGGAATGTAATGTCCCCATTCAAATAATTGCATAGCAGGACAATTCCATCAATCCTACTAGTTCCCTAGGTTGGATGGATACATTTGGAATTTTAATAAGGGAGCTAATCAATTATGTTCAGACATTAGAATAGGATAAATATTTAATAATGTAACTTATTAAATAAATACAAGAGAAAATTGAAGTGGCAATGGAGCATGGAGACTATGGGGCCCACACAAGCTAGAAATTTTGTGCCACGTGGCATCCTCCTCTTGCAATTTTGAATCCATGGGAAGCCTAAAGGTTCTTGGATGAGATAGAAGGCTAATACACTTGGCCATATGCATCATAGGTCGAATTTGGGAAGAAATGTAACTTACATGGGAGAGGAAGAGTCATTTTGGAGCTAGTGAGACACATGGACTAGATTCCCTAGCTCTATGACAACAATGATGAAGATGTTATGACACCTATGACACAAATCAGATCTGAAGGCTGACATCTCACATATCTGACATGCTAGGTCGAAATAGAGCACCCAAGAAAGCTCTCATGTGAGTTGGGGAAGCTCAATGGGCTCCTACTCGAATTTGGGAAAGGTGGAAGGCTAGGAAAGGGAGGACACATGGCAAATCATGATCACACACCCAAATTCGAATTGGCTTGAGTTTGTGGATGGATTGGGAACCTTAGAAGGCTAAGGATGTTTATAAAATGCAGAAAGCAACCAAGAAAAGGGCTTTGGATCATTTGAGAAATTGTCATTTGTGAATTGTGAAAGCTAGTGGATGACTAGTTTTCTTGCCTTAGCCAATTTCGAGAGTGAAAGATTCCCATCCAAGTTGCTGTTTGGAGAGGCCACTCAGGTCTTTCAAGGACCTTTAATGGAGTTGTAATTGCAGATGTAAGCTACAGGGCAGCTCGTGGGTTCTTCTATTGCAGCACTTCCTATCAACCATTTCCAGTTTTCATTGCATATTCATGCTCATGGAGGGATTGCGCCTTGGGTGAGCTATTATACTTTTTGGGAGAGCTTCTCCTAGTCTATTTGTGATTGTAATAAGTTCAATATGCTTTGTTCTTCATTCTCAGAAGTTTCAAGTCGAAATACCCAAGAGTTGTATGTCAAAATGACTTTTAATGAGCAAACAATGACCATTTTCACTCTTTTCTGATAAATGCCATGGTAATGCTGATTATTTCGAATGGAACATGTCTCTCTGATAAATGTATGATGAATGGACTGTCATTAATGTGTATTACAAGTTTCATGTTCAATACTTAAGCATTGGAAGCCATTTTACTCATTTTAATTGCATTGGGAGAAAATTTGGTACCTTTTCCCCAAGGGTCGAAATAGTGATTTGGGAGCTGTTTGGGAGAGAGTCATAACAGCCTGTATAAACTGAACCATGATGAATATGAAACCTTAAAAATGTCCCTTACACATCCCCTGCCTCTGTTCAGAAATTTGAGTGGGGTTGGGAGCATTTGAGAAGCCATTTCCAACATTTACCCGAGGGGGATTGGAACCCCAATTTGCTAGTAAAGACACCTACTTTGATCAAAATATAAAACAAGTTTGTAAAAGTAATTGGAGGGTTATAAATCATCTCTGAACATAATATTCAAGTATTAATATCAGTCATACACACTATGAGAATATTTGGGAGCATTTGGGCCAATTTGGAGACCTAGACATCAAAACTAGTCAAAGGTTGAAATAGGGAAAAAAAGTGAAAAAATTGGTCATTTCATAAAATTTCAAAAAGGGACATTACAACCTCACCTCTTCCTTGCCATGAATTATGCTCTGGACTCTTAATATGGTACAATGTTCTTGTTCACGAACTCCCTTCCTACCCATACCAATCATCAGTGTCAACCCAAACCCTATCTTCAACATAAGAACCAGGATCTCCCTTAATGATGCAACAAAAAGTAACGTAATCCATGTAACCCTACCTCAGATGTGTGACAGTTGTGCCCAAGTGGAACCTCATGGTGAGATGTGTTTCCAAAAAATCTCCAAATGTCTTATGTTGTGCTTGGTGAGAGAAGAAAGGCCCATGAAAATGTGAAATGAACAATGTATTTTCAAGGGATAAAAGGGGGGAGTAAATCTTGTGATGCAATACTTTCTCTTCATGCTCCATGTTCAACCTAACAAGGATTGTTATATTTATGGATGTAAACTTCACATTTGTCTATAACACACCCATATGTATCATTAATGTATTTGTAATCATGGCTAAGGCTATCCTTTGATCATTTATTATCATTTCCAAAATACTAAGGAGTTAAGGCCAGCCTAGTTAGACTTGTCCATGTAGGTTCATTAACCCCTCTTGGGGGTAGTGCCCTACTTGAGCTGTGTACAAATACACCAAAACTCTCAACTGTATTATCTCACCTTCCGATCTTCTTGATTTGTTTGGTAAAGTGTTTATAGGCCTAAGGGCAATGCATACTTTGGCGCACTTACTATGATTAGCATTTTTCTTTTAAGCACACTTGTGCTGGTTATTTTTCTCCCTCTCTCTAGCGCACTAGGTTTTCTCTGTCTAGCACACTTGTGGTTGAGTTATTATAGAATTTTGGTTTGTTTTGGTTCCATTAGTTGATTTTTTCTAAGCAGCATCAAGAGCTATTCTCTTAGGAGAATGGGGACATCTAGTCAAGGACCAGGATGTGGAACCAGTCTAGCATTGGCGGAACTCAGCATTGAGCTAAGTAGCCATTTTGTTGAATGGGGACATTTGGTCAAGGATCAGGATGTAGAACCAATCCAGCACTTGGGGAACTCAGCCTAGAGCTGAGTGGCCATTCTTTGAATGGAGGCACCTGGTCAATTACCAGGAAGATGAACCAGTCTAGAACTGGGGGAATCAGCCTAGGGCTGAGGACCATTCTCCGGGAGAATGGAGGCACTTGGTCAGCTACTAAGTATTTGACCTTGGGTCAAATTATGCAACCTATGGCTGAGGCACCTGGTCAATTACCAAGACATCACTGTAAATCCTAGACCGGGCCTAAGCATGTGAGACACTCCTTCCCTCGATCTGTGGGCTTTGTGATCTTCTCCAAGGATTAGCTATCCTTGGTTAAGACAACTAGTACCCGATCTTAGTGACACAAGGAGTGTGAGATAAAAGCATTAGTAATTCTCTCTATTTATGATGATGTACTTTGAGTAGGGATGAAGGACCCCTATGACCACTTGTTTTGAACACAGGGCACTTGAAGAAGGCTAAAGGTAAAAGTCAAAAATACATAAGGACCCTTGGACCACTAAGGAGTCAAAGTGAAAGTACAAAAAGATCTTTAGCACCACTAAAGGTTAAAGTCAAAAAGACAAAAGAACAAAATATTATTATTTTGTTCTTTTGAATTTTGGTCCACATCCAGGTGATTCAAAGGTTATAAAAAAAGTTCAACTCATTTCATTTTTACACACACACTTGCTCATCATCACACAGCTGCTCCTAGAATATTTTTCGTTGAAGAGAGGAAAGTTCTTGTTTTGGTTATGCCCTAGCATGGAGGCCTTCTAGCTAGGGCATCTACCTCTTTGCCATAGCAAAACCCTAAGCCAGGGTTTCACTCCTCACAAGTGAACAGCAATTTACCTAGGGTTCTTACTCTAGTGTACACCCTCCATCCGGACAGTAGCATGACCCTCACAGGCAGCCTGCTATCTTCACAGTCAGCCTCTTTTTGGAATTCGGGCAGGCTGCAAACACTTCCGAGTAGCCCTCTTTCAGGCTTGGTCTCTCTACAGCACTCTCGAGCAGCTCCAACCAGGAGCTCAGGCAGTCCTCTTTCAGGCTCGGCCCCTCCACTGCAACCTTGGGCAGCCCTCTTTCAAGCTCGACCCTCCACTGCAACCTCGGGCAGCTCCAACAGGAGCTTGGGCAGGTTGCTACAGGCCCGGGCAAGCTTCTGGGCAGCCAATCATAGGTCCGGGTAGGTTGCGGAAAATTCCTGGAAGCAGCAGCAACATCTGGGCAACTCCGTACATATCCAGGGAGATAGGTACAGGCTTGGGCAGGCATCCGGTCAACTGGTACAAGTTCGAGCAGTCTGGGCAGGAAGCAAGAGATCTGGGCAACTTTGGGAAGCAAGAAAAATATCTCGGGCAACAGATCTAGGATTTTGGGCAGCAAGAAGAATTTAGGGTAGGAAACCCTAATTTGGATTTTTTTGTGAAAATTATCTTTTGTGGATTTTTTATCAGTGATTCAAACCTATTAGGGTTTGAGAATTTTTTAAGAACATTCATCTCAGAATTCTGAGAATGAAGAAACTCAAGTCATCTCATGTAAGAGATGAACTACTAATGCTTTTGGGGTTTTTGTCCTTTAAAGGTTTCCCCATAAAAAACTCTTGTGTTCATTATGTGTGATGTGTTGTTCTATCTACTGCACTTGCTATTGTTATCTATGCTACAGACTGCAAATTTTTAAGAATTCATGCTAATGCTAAAATTCAACACCATTAAACTCCCTACTTTCACTTGTGAATCTCAATAAGGTAGAGAATTTTTGTTTCAAACTCCTTATCCCCTACAAAGATGGGGTCAAACAACCAATAGCTTTAGCACATATATACTTCATATACCAATCCATAACACATCCTCATAAAGTAGCTCTGAATCGGTGAATTCAACTAACATCCTTGCCTCATTTGTTGTTCTTCAAGCAGTCCACATCATTTCAAAGCTAAGTTGCACTGAAACGGATACGGATACAGGAAGGGAAACGGATACCACAAATTTTGAAAAATGTGGGATATGATACGGCAAGGAAACGGCAGCATACTATATATATATATATATATATATATATATATATATATATATCAAAAAGGCCATGAGACATACATACTTTAGACTACCATTCATCAATTATATTTAAAGGTAGTTGTTTCATTTATAACAATTAAAATCAGCGAACTCAAATATTGTCTTAAACAATATTCTTCTTTTTTTTTCAGGAGGAATCGGAAAAACCACAGTATTCATGATTGTATGTCGACGTTTCGAATCCAAAACAGGATCCATCATCAGGACAGTTTGCCCAAAAGTCTAGCTACATAAATATTCTTCTATGTCAAGTGCCATAGATAAGTCACCCGCTGGCAAGCATTTAAACAGGAACATGTCAACTACTTCTAAACATCGATTTCAAACCCTAAAATTACTTGATGGATGTATCCAAATGTTACCATCTAACAAATATTATGCTGTTTACACCTCTAGACAAGTGTTAAAATTTGTGATTAAACACAATTTTTTATGTAAGACAGACTCAACTATGTTGTATTTAGGTTGGTCCACTCACTGAAGAGACAATCAACTAGGCAAGTGAGAGTCGATTGACGAACCGACTGGTTCCAAAAGTGACTAACTGACTGGCTGTTAAAGGGCCTAAATTCATAGGATTGTCTATGATTTGCAACCGACTTGGATATTCAAATTTGACATAATCAACCATGTTTTAAGGGGATTAATTAAGCACACAAGTATAACTAAGTGATCTCATGTTTTAGTGCAACTTAGATGTGAGTGTGATGACATGCAATATTGCACTCTATGCAATAATACTATCTCTAGACACCAATGAGTTTCCTTGGATATGTTGTTTATGTTTTATGTTTTATACTAATAAAAATGCTAGAAATAAGATTAAAATATCACATGCACATCTTATGGAAAATTGGCTAAATGACGCACCATCATAATTCTCTCCACAACATGAGGATAGGGATATGAGTGTACTAGCAATGGAGTAAATAAGGCCATAGGTCAAGGGTTCATACTAATTCAAAAAGGAAAAGCAGAAAACTGAAGTTTGTTGGAAGATTATTGGAAATATGTGTTGGTTTATGTAGCCCTTCATAAATGTAGTACGCTATTTTGTATGGATAAAGCTGCCATTGTATCATTTTTGATATGCAAGTTGATTTATCACATATGCAAGTCGTTGGGGTTTATTTAAAACGAAGTTGTGAGGAATTGGCAAAAAAACTGAAAATTAAAAAATAAAAATAAAAATAAAAAAAGTCATTGTACTTCTACGCTAGGTTGTGAAACTATCACTATAGTAGACAAGCATTTGATACAATAAAATGTCCACAAATCAATGATTTTTTGAACCAACGGTAGGGCTCTATCAATTTTGGAAAATTACAATGAAACACAATCAGTGAGACATAACATGTCAAATTACCATTCACCAATTTAGGATTAAGGTTTTGCTCTTAATTTATAAGCTTTGAGGCTTTATATCTATGTTTTGAGGTTCAATTTAGGGTTATGGTCTTATAGTTTTCCTTTGGGGTTATTTATTTGTTTATTTTCATGTCAAAAAATCAATATTTCTAGTCAAAAACTTACCCTGTAGCAGCTAAAACGTTTCAGAAAACCAAGAAACTGCTGGAAACCTTTAAGGAAACGGCTGGAAACTCTGGAAACATTTCAGGAAACGGCTGGAAATGGAATGGAAACGTTTCTAATTTTTGCATACGGCTTGGAAACGTTTCAGTGGCGTTTCCAAGCCGTATCCCCTCCGTTTAAGTTTCCGAAACGAGGAACGAAGTTTCCCCTCCCCTTCCTAAAAGTTTCTGGTAACTTAGTTTCACAGGTAAATCAACACTTGTCAATGTGTAATGACCCTCGGGCCTCCACAGATTAGCAATATGAACAAAGGATCAAACAGTGTCGATGGCACAAGTGGAGGAGGTGGGTGTTTCTAGAGTGTTCTGACATTGTTGACAATTGCCAAACTACTAACTTGCTTCATAGTTGCACAATGCAAAGTATCCACTCAAAATTCTTTTATCCTTTGACTATCTGGTTCATACTCATTTTTGCCAATCTTCTATTCCACTCAATCGTTTTCAAGCCTACTAATTACCTTATCTCCAACATCAAACAATGTCCAATCCAACACAAACGAGAGTGATGTAGGGCTTGGTGGGAAATCTTTCATCTCTCTGCTCTTCCAAATATCTTGGTCTTTCAATTCCATAATGGAGATGGGATTCGATGGTTGGTCCTTACTCCAATGCAAAATTCAAATACACAAGTCCTCTTCTCAAGTTCAACTATGTAAGCCTATTTATAAATTGATCAATATCACCACTAAAGCTCGTGGTCTTTCAAATGCACAAAATCATTTGGGGACATACATCACTCATGACCAATACCAAGGTGGATTGGAAAGAGTTGGGCATTTCTACACCATGAAAAAGAGGTTGGCAATATATTCAACCAAATTTGTGTTCAGCATCTCTACCTTTATACTTATTCCATCCTCTAATACAACACTACCAATAACTTGTTCATCTTGTTTTTGTACTCTTGTCATGCTTGTTTGTGAATTCTCTTACCTTTTCTATCTCTTGATTTTGGTGCACCATATCATCATAGTCCACTACTTTGGATAGGCCCCCTTAATGGGTTCGTGGTTGGTTTGCAAGGATCTCGAATCTTTTGGAGTCTATGGATATTTATGTAGACCACCTCCCTCCTTCAAATACTTTCTTGATGCACCTGGCAACCTCCTACCCACTAGGCAGAAGTTGAATAGGATCACCTAGGTCAACATCTACAAGTAGTATACTCAAATCACTTTGACAGATCCACCCCATAAGTTACACTTGAAGATGGCCTTTAATATGAAGCAGTTCATGGAATTCAAGGGTGGACACATTGTCCAACTTCCATACACACATTGTAACTAGATGCATGCTCTCTGCATCCCCCCTAGGCCAATTCAGAGTGGGTTCACATAGACTTCGAGTGGAGGTAGAGCACCATGACTATTCGGAAAAGGTTTATTAATTGTGCCATTTATGCGAGGTTGCAACTTGAGACCAAGGAGCAATTCATTTTTCGTTATATTGGTTAATGGATTCACTATGTTAGAATAATTACAGTCAACGTTTTGAACCCACAATACACAGTCCATGATTTAGACAAATGAGATAGACAAAATAATTTAGAAAGAAAGAGAGATCGATGCAAAAATCACCAAAATAAGGATGCCATAACGAATAATCTATTCATTTTTGCTACCCCAATTATTGTGAGATTCGAGGGCAGCTCCACTATCTATTTCTAAAGTCATCAACCCTTTCCAATTTCTTCCAGTATTCCCACTAGCATTACCAAACTCTATACATGCAAGAGACCCTCAAACTCTAGTCCCAAATTCTCTGACCACCCCTTGGACTAGTCTCCACTTGGTTGATCACTTCTTCCCAATGCTTTGAGGTGCAAGAGATAAATCGTTAGTAGTGTGGCTCTTAGTTCTAGATTAGTGAGGGCTTGGAACCCTATTCCTACTTCCCAAACACCACTCGTGTCATTGTCATCCCACATCCCTAACCAATTGTCAAACAAGGCCACCTAGGACTCAACAATAAGTAACCTTGTCTAGGCATCAACAACATAGTGCACAATCCAAATTATTGTCTACCTCCTCCTCTAAACTGTTGAATTTTAGCATTTGCATATATTCTTTAATTTTGTAGACTGTAAGATAGATAACAAAAACAATTGCAGAGATAATCAAAACATCAACACAATGAACACAAGATGTTTTTTCACGGGGAAACCTTTAAAGGAAAAAAACCCCAAAAGCATTAGTAATTCATCCCTTCAATGAGATGACTGAGTTTGTAATCTCAGAATTATGATATGAATGTTCCTCAATAATTTGTCAAACCTTAACAGGCTTGAGCAATTTCAAACCCTAGCCAATTTGACCAAAAAATGTCTCAAAGATAAATTTAACCAAAAAATGCAGATTAGGGCTAACTAACCAGATTTTCTTTCTGCTGCCCGGAAGTCTTTATCTCAGCTGCCCAAACCTTTAACCCTGCTGCCTAAGTCTCTCTCTTTGTTGCCTGAGCTGCCAAAAACACTTCAGTTGCTACCCAGAGGCTTCCCTAGATTACAGTGCCTGCTCGTGAAGGTAGCAGGTTGTCCGAGTTCAGATCTGGGCTGCCCGTGAACTCTGTCCTGCTGCCCATATATTGTACAGACTGCCCGAAGATAGAAGAAAACTGCCCGAGTCAGATCTAGACTGCTCGAGCCAAGATGGACACAAGATGTTTTTTCACGGGGAAACCTTTACAGGACAAAAACCCCAAAAGCATTAGTAATTCATCTCTTAAATGAGATGACTGAGTTTGCAATCTCAGAATTCTGAGATGAATGTTCTTCAAGAATTTGTCAAACCCTAACAGGCTTGAGCAATTTCAAACACTAGCCAATTTGACCAAAAAATGTCTCAAAGACAAATTTCACCAAAAAATACAGATTAGGGCTAACAGACCAAATTTTCTTTCTGCTGCCCGAAAGTCTTTATCTCAACTGCCCGAACCTTTAACCCTACTACCTGAGTCTCTCTCTTTGTTTCCCAAACTGCCAGAGACACTTTAGTTGCTGCCCAAAGGCTTCCCTAGATTATTGTGCCTACTTGTGAAGGTAGCAGGTTGCCGAGTTCAGATCTAGGCTACCCGTGAACTCTATGTTGCAGCCCAGATATTGTACAGACTGCCCGAAGATAGAAGAAAACTGCCCGAGTCAGATCTGGGCTACCCAGGCCAAGATGGAGTTGTCTGGAATTGTTTGCACTCTGCCTAGATTTGATTTCACCCTGCCCGAATCCAGACTGCTGCTGCTGCCCAAGATCTACTGAAGCAACTCGAGATCAGGATTAGGCTTCCCGAGATCAAGTTAAGGGCTGCCCAGATTTATCAGCAATTGCCCGAGTCTCTGCCCAAACTGTTCTGGGTTCACTCGGATGCTGCCCAAGATCTTCAGTGGCTGCCTGAAGAGAAGCAGTCAGCCCGAGGTCTTCCCGTGAAGAGGAGAAGACGAGAGACAGGCTACCCGAGACCTGTCCGAAGGTCCTATACTTACCCGAAGTGAGGAGCAAGTTGGCCGAAAACTGTTATGGTTGCACAAGCTGAGGAAAATGGTTACCCGAGGAGTGAACAGGATGTCCAGCCTGAGGATAGTGCTGCCCGTGAGATGAACAAACTATTCGAGGTTCTTTTCTTGCTACCCGAAGAACTTCTCTAGTTGCCCGAGCTGAGTATAGGGTTGCCCATGCTGAGGATAGAGTTATTCGTGGAGTGCCCTAGTTATGTTCTTCTTCCACTCTTGCTAGCCGTAAAGAGTAGGGGTATGCCCTAACTGCTTAAGGTTACTGCTGTTGACTGTAAGTGAGAAGAGTGATGCCCTGGCTAGTTAGCCACCATGTTAGGACATATGGTAAGACAATAAGAGAACCAGATGTAAATACTTCACTAAAACTGGCGAAGTCTTCAAGGGAGCAGTTCAACCGTTGATAATGACGTAAGTACAAATGAATGCCAAGTAAACTTCTTTTATATCCTTTCACTCACTTGAAGTGGTTCTTGAAGCTACGAATATAATATTAGGTTTTATCCTTTTACCTTTTATACTTTTACCTTTGGTGGCACTAAAGGTCTTTTGTATTTTCACTTTGACTTCTTAGTGGTCCAAGGGTTCTGATGTATTTTTTACTTTTACTTTTTAGCCTTCTTCAAGTGCCTTGTGGTCAATGCATGTAGTCATAGGGGTCCTTCATACCCACTCAAATTACATCATCATAAATAGGGAGAATTATTAATGCTTTTATCTCAAACTCCTTGTGCCATCAAGCTAGGGTACTAGGTGTCTTAACCAGGGGTAGCTAATCCCTGGATAAGATCACATAGCCCACAGATCAAAGGATAGGAGTGCCTCACATGCCTAGACCCAGTTTAGGACTTATAGTGATGTCCTGATAATTGACCAGGCGCCTCCATTCTCCCGGAGAATGGCTCTCAGCCCTAGGGTGAGTCCCCCAGTCCTGGACTGGTTCATCAGGTACCTCCATTCAAAGAATGGCCACTCAACTCTAGGTTGAGTTCCCCCAGTGCTAGACTGGTTCCTCTTCTTGGTAACTGACCAGGTGCCTCCATTCAAAGAATGGCTACTCAGCTCTAGGTTGAGTTCCCCTAATGCTTAAACTGGTTCCTCTTCCTGGTAATTGACCAAGTGCCTCCATTCAAAGAATGGCTACTCAGCTCAAGGCTAAGTTCCCCCAATGCTAGACTGGTTCCACATCCTGGGGACTTGACCATATGTCTCCATTCAAAGAATGGCTATTCAGCTCAAGGCTAAGTTCCCCCAGTGCTGGACTGGTTCCACATCTTGGTGCTTTGACCAGATGTCTCCATTTTCCAAGAGAATGGCTTTCGATGCTGCTTAGGAAAAATCAACACAAACAACTCTCTATCTAAAGTTTCTCCCTTCAACCTCAGATGTTAGGGGAGCCAATGCTAGTCGATTCTATTATGCTTGCATTATTTGTATTCCATATTTTGTGTCCACTTCTCCCAACTTTGGCTTCAACTATCAATGCTCGATTTGCCTTAGCTTAGAGCCTGTGCTTGCTTTGTCTTAGCTTAAAGTAGTACTTTCCTTTATTTACTTTATGTATCTTACATTATCTTGAAGCCGCTTTTCATGCTCCCACTGTGTATCAACACTATTGTGCTCAGCAATCCCATTGACCTACTTTTGTGGTCATTTATTGGACATTAATAAAATTATCTTATCTTATCTAGTTGTCTCATGCAACAAAGCCTTTTCATATCTCTTTGACATCGGTCCTCTACCTCTTGCCTTACCCCTAAGCTTAGTCCTCAGTAAGAACTATCCCAACACCCTACCCAACCAACATCCTCATGGTCATGGGGAGATTTTTTATAAACAATGCTCTACTATAGTTAGTCAAAAATGTTTCCCTTGCAAGATCATAAAAAGCATAAATATCAATTGCATATTCAAATATAAAAGAATTAATGGTACCTTCCATCTAACAGTCCCCCATGCATGTCCAACCAACATTCAACCTCTTCAATTGATATGACATCTCAACACTCCACTTTTGGTTTTCCCAATTTGATCATCTAGGCCTATCCACTGCAAATTTATCCGACCAATGATGCAAGAGGTTTACAAATCCCGATCAACTAGAAAGCCTCTAATGATGAAGGATATAAAAAATCTTTATTGAACTACTTTATAGTAACTTACTACTAAACTATCAAACAAAACATCCCACCACTCTTGAATCCCTAGCATAGTGGATCTCCATTTCCAATACACACCCTTCCTTATAGGTTAGCGACGAACATGAAAGACAATCAAGAGCAAAACCAAATGTTGACTTAGAATATGACCTCGATTACCAACATTATACAAACTAGTTTCTCCCTAAGCTACTACGCAAGGTAGAAATGGATTTGCAACACCTTCATGATGGATTTACAAAAGGGAAGTAAAAGAGATTATCAAAAAAAGAAATTGCATTACATCCATTATAAAAAGAGCATTCCCATCAAAGTACAAAATACAAGAATGAAGAACACTATGACTTATTCATTACATTCCATTTTGATCAAAAGATGTCCATACATTAGAATATACCTTCATGCACACAAAATCATGTTGCAAAAAGAGTTCAACAACATTCCATCATCAAGCCATCAAAATCTCTTATTACATCCCAAAAATCATATAAATCACCAACAAAATTAGTTACATAAGACAACTACAACTACTTAAACTCTAGTCATAGTGAGTCATAAATGCTTTATGGCAAAATCTTAGTTGCAACTGAAGTGATCTATTAGTCGCAATCGCCAATACCTTTTGTTGCAGTCGCCAATATTTGCCTTAGCCAAAAACGTATCCCATCAACGACTATCAAAAAGATACAACATATGGAAAACCTAACGAATTAGCTTTCGAATGGCTTGGAAATCACATCCCTAAAGTTGGCCAAGATCAATGATGCCCAAGAGAGGTAGGAAAGAAATATTTTGTAAGTCCTATGTAACAAAGTCAATTTCGAATGCAAAGCATTGAGAGACTCTAATGCCATGGTAGAAGACATTATTGAGAGGAGGCCTTCGATGTATATTGAGGAAGAAAATGAACTATGTAGCTCCTTCAAAGATGCAATTTCCATCCTCCCAACCAATGATCAAATTTGAACCCAGCTCGGCCCTTCCAAAGGGTTTTAACCTGTCTCAAAAGTGTTAAGTAAAAATTGCCCTTCAAAAAAAAATTGGAATCTTGATATTACCTTGCCAACTAAGAAGGGAAGAGTAGATGTAAATCTTTTAAAAGAAGAGTAACTTTTTAAATAACCAGTTAATATCTATTCGTTGGATACACATCAAGGATTCTATTACTACAAATTTGAACCATTTCTTCCATGATTATTAAATTCTCTTTAATGGCAAATTTGAGGCTGGTTTTGAAAATTTCATTGGTGCGAGAATTTGTTGGTGAAGAATTTAAGTTTTGTTTGATTTGACGTGTTTTAAAATATCTAGTTGCTCTGGGACTTTCAAAAGAAGAATTATGACTTGTACTTTAATACAACAAAATTCTTACAAAGATGCAATTTCCATCCTCCCAACCAATGATCAAATTTGAACCCAACTTGGCCCTTCCAAATGGTTTTAACCGAATCACAAATTTGGCCAAAATACGTAATAATGAACAATCTAAGATAGTTTATACAGTCTTTCTAGAACCCAGGGTCTGTAACTACTTGTGAAATCAATTAAAAAAAATAAATATGTGGGTGTCCATCACAAGTGAAAACTAAATATGTGAGTGGGGTTGACAATTAGTTCACTTCGTAGAGATACAGTAAAGACAACATTCAAATTCATATGAATTTAACGTTATAAAAATTCATATTGTAAACGCGAATATGAATTCTAAATGAATCCTTACTACCTGTGTCTCTGTTCAGTTGGAATTCTACTTTTTTTAAAACTCATGTCCATGCTACTTTGATTGTAATTGTTCTTTGAAAGAAAATTTTGGTGGAAAATTTTCATGTGCTTTTTTGTGTTATATGATATGGTGTAAATAGAGATTGGCCTCAACATTGAAAATCCCTTAGAACTTTGACCTTGTTCAATCCTTTATCCATTAGCGCATTTATACAATATAATTTGATCACAATATTTTATATAAAATATAGCATATTTTTATTACTACAGCTACAGTCTACAAACAACCACTGTGCGTCGTCGTTGACTCATCAAGATTTTGTTAATTCAATTACAGTCACAGATATGTAGTTAGGATTTCTAAATTTATCTTTAAACCCCATGTACTCTATGCATTAACTCCACCAATCCCCACATCCTTGACTCATGAGTCAATAGCGTCTATCTAACACTAAACCTCTCCATAATTTCCTCCAAAAAACAAAAATTGTTAATGCTTCTTGTGCCAAACGGTTGCTTAGGTATTTTTTGGTGCCTTTCCTCATGCATTGCATGCTTTCATTTGATGATTCTACTCTACAAGTTTCATCATTTAACCACTCTAGTTTCTTGTGCCTACTACTGATTCTCGTATATTTTTTCTATGGTTTGCCATAGTAGACTAAGTTCTCATTCTTGCTCTCGAAATATCTGGTGGTTGCACTCGTTCCATGTAGCCCAAAGTAAGAATCTTGGGAAGATATATTCCAAGCTCTATTCAAAATCGAGCAAGTTTAAGGGTTGCTTTCACCATTGTTCCAGTTACCTAAGTGTGAGCCCGTGTGATTTCATTTGTGTCTCAGGCTCAACTTAATGAGCTGTATTGAACCGGTATGCAAGTTGTTAGGCCACTTCTCAACAGGTTTGCATTTCCATTTCGACTCATATCCTAGTTTCTTCCATCTTCCATCATACCAAGATTTTGAATGAAAATTTTGTTTATTTATTAAATTTTATTGACATTTAATTTTTTTTATATAGTTAGTGTTTATTTTTTAAGACTGTAAAAATTTGGAAGGGCAATATTTTATTTTCACATTTTTTATGAAGGGCTTACTTAATTCACACTTGTCAATAGAAGTACAATTATTTATGTAACCCTTCATCGTTGAAGGATTAGCTGAATATATACCTTTCAAATTGAAACTAAGACCAGCCCTTCAAATTTTATCACTACTCCCAACCATATGCCTACTAGCCCAAGTCAATTCTAAAGTAGTTTCTAACCTAATGATGTCTACTCTTGTTATCTTTTGGTTTTCATTTATGAATCAATGTATCTTGAAAATTTTGCTTTGCAATGGTAATATGTCTAGCCCAATGCCATCGGGTTAGCTCTGTAATATGAGCAAACAAGTTGCGGCCCCTTCGGGTGGGCCCCCTGTGATTTCTTCCCATGGACGTAGCAGCCCTGCTGGGGGGTTTGTGAACCACAACATTAAAAAAACTGTCTAGCCCTATAATCTGATCAAAAAGCATAGATGTGCACTCTAGCTAACATTGTACTTAGAAGTTAGAAGTAATTAATAATGTTATTAACTCTTGCCATGAGATCATGGTTCAACGATGAAGACAATAGCGTGTCAAGCAACCCATCAAAGTTCAATTCCCTTAGAAGCACTAATAGACAGTTGGGGTTAGATGCAAGTCCTGAGTGTTTGTGACAAAAGAGTACCAGCCTCTCACCACAACTAGCCAAAGAAAAGTGGTTGTAATTAGTGGTTAGCTTTTCAAGGGTTATCTCACCCATCGAAACAAGTCACTTGTGGTGTAGAACATATTTAGGCTAATTGTAAAGCTTTTGGAGTTTAAAGGAGGCACTTTCAAAAAAATTATAAGCTCTAATAGGTAGAGGGAGGCTAAAAAATTGTAAATCTATGGCCTCCATTTTGGACATTATATGTATTCGTGTGCCTTTAAACATAAAAAAAATTGTTAGTAAACATTTTATTCCAGTAGAAACATCGGCCAATCTACTAGTTTATATAAGAAGTAGATCTGAAAAGTTATGAGTTATAATCCTAAAACTAATAAAACTAGAATGTTGAAGACAATAAAAGGAGATAGAAATATAACTAAGTGGGTTTTGTTATGACCAATAACTTGGCATATTTAATTATAGTGTAGAACCACCATGACACCAAGTAGTAAACTATACAAAATTGGAAACAATGAATAACAAATCGAATAGAATAATAGCAAATGTGCAATGCTCAGCATGAAAATGATAACCATAAACTCTAAGTAAACAAGCATCAAAGGAATTTCTAGGAAATTTTCAAAATAGAATAGTTAGTGTTATAAGAATGCTAGTAGACCGTCACAAAGTTTCAAGTGGGAGCCAAGGGTGGCTAGGGTTTTCCCTGACTCTGCTCCTCCTCCTAGATGCATGCCTGATTGAGCCCTTCCCTCTACCTAAGTCATAGGGTTCATCGAACTTGAACCTTGAAGTTTGAAATTTGATGAACCTCAAGAAAAAATCGAATTCATTGAGGTTCAGTAATAAAATTTGCAAGTCTAACGGTACCGTCTAGTTTTTAAGGGCAAAAAGCCTTCTTAATTCGACCTATCCTTCATCTATCGAGGCTAGCCATATCAATAATTTCTCTACATAATAAAGGGTTAAACCATATGGTCATCCTCTAAAGGTGTTTCTTTAGACTGGATGGGAACATTGGATCAAGAACAAGAACAAATAGGATCCTTCGATTTGTTTCTATGTTCAGTGACAGGGAATATCTTCATCTATAAAAAACGAAGAAAAACAAGCAACAGATTTTCATCGACCTACGTTATAGCTTTTCATTGACCTACATTATAGCTCGAATTCAATGCAATCCTTTGCCTGTGCCACTATGCCATCGCTTTGTCTGTGCCATTATGTCGTCAAGTATTTGCATTTAATTGGTAAAATTTGTGCCAATAGGTATTGCATTTAATTTGTAAAGTATGTGCCAACAAATCTAGGTCTTAGGTATAACTTATAAGCTTACGACGTATATATTAGATACATAAGTTATTATATTATATATAAAATGTTTTTATATATTATATATTAACTATTAAATATAAATGTTTTTCATATGTAAATGTATTAAATGTTATTTATTATATATAGAATATTAAAATATATTTGATAGGCTAATATGTTATAAAAAATTATATTTTGAAAATATGCATACAGATGAGCCTAATGGTGAACCTTACCCAAACCTTATTGGAAAATTTGAATTCAAATTGAACTTCAACAATGCTAAACTCAAACCCAAACCCAAACCCAAACCATGTGACTTAGCCCTCTGCTGCTATTGTGCTCATTTTTGGAGTCCTCTAGTATTGATTTTTATGGAGTGTTGTCATGCAAACTTTTTCGAGATCTGATTTCAAAGGGCTCCTTGAGGTCGGCCATGGTGATTATCTGCTGGCAACACTATGTATCTAGGGCTATCTATGTCTTCTTGGGAGTGGTTGGTGATGGGTGGCTTTGTGATGGTGTGCAGTTGTACCTCTAGAATCTTTGAGGGCTTATGGTGAGTCTAGATTTAGTGGTGTCTGATTGGTCTACAGTAGTTTCTTTTTTGGTTTCTCTCTCCAGTAACGGTTTCTTGTGTGGGGTGACTTCTCTTCCCTGGTTGTTGGGGTTCCTTTGGGAGGCTGGAGAAGTAGAGCCGCTTTCCTACCCCTTTCTCTTTTCCTCGTCGTTGTTGGTTAGGCATCCTAGGGTTTCGACCATTTGGTCTATAGTTGTCTTCTGGGCTTGGTAGGTTTAGAGTCTAAACTGCTTTTTCTACTGTTTTGGTTCCTTTTTTCCAGCTTTATTACCCTATTGCTTCCTGGGCCACTCTCTCTTGTATGGGTTGTGGTGCTTGGGTTTAGTTTGAGTAGACTATTTGGTATCAGCTTAGACAGAACCCGATATGCTCAACCCTCTAAAAGCTTCCCTGTGGCATTCTAGGCTAAGATTCTTGGTGGTGGTTGCAGTTCTCTTTGGTAGGTTTAGTATATTTTGATCCTCGGCTACATTGTTTGCACTTTCTGTGCTTTCGTTGTTTGGATTGAGCTGCTTACAGCCCCCTTTTCAGTGTTAATGTCCTCTCCAGACATCATGTGAAATGTAATTTCACCATTTCTACTTGAAATAAAGGAAATTATGACCTTTTTTCTTGGAAACAAAAAAGTAGACAAGCATTGCAGTTAATTAGGAAACATTTTATAGAATCTTGATGACAAAACATTTAATCAAGTCTTTCATGCCTAAAATCACAATGACTACAAGCAAAAGCATAAGAAAATATTTAAATGCCAAGGCCCCTCTGTCCCTTATTTAGACAATCACTAAACTAATTCTTTTCTCCCATTTGGATTCCTAACATGTCAATGTAGACCTATCATGATTGTATATCAGAATAAATACGTTCTTTTTATATTCAAAATAAGTTTTCAATTAGAATTTTGAAATACTTATATCACTACTTGATAGGTCCAATATCCATCCCTCTAAAAAATGGATATCTAAGACAAATACTTCTGGTATCCAACATCTTCCAGAGTTGCAGAAGGTTCTTATTCATGCAAAATGCATTCTTCCAATATGACATCAGGTCAATCTTCACAGGTATTACTTGTGCAAGCATTTCAAGAATCATCTATAATTAACTAGTTATACACAGTTAACCAAAAGTTAAGGTCTTAGCTCACGATACATCTACAAAAACCCATGAAATAAAACACCTGATTTTATTGGACATCCACAAAAACAGTGATATCAGTCCAAAATCTAGTGAATTGGATTAAAGCAAACCATGATTCACTCCTCAAAGGCTCAAACTCTTGGAGAAGCAACGCAATTCACCACCCCAAGTAAATACATTATACAATTACCTTCATAACATTAATTTTGTAAATGGAACATAAATTAAGCACCAACAAGTATGAAAGCATCAAACAGAATTATTCATAATATTCTTTACTCGACCTACTAGATAATGCAGAACGCTTCTCATCACACGTACTCAATTTCTTCCCACAATTTGTAGATGGTGCAGACCTTTCTGGCCATGGTGAGAATGTGAGTGCCTAAGAAGCAGGGAGTTATGTTTGTACCAGAGCTCTGCCAGCTCAAACTCAAATAAAGCATGGTTTGCACAAAGCATTTGCTAACGATGTGGGAAGTGTAATGGAGTCTCTGTAACATCGATTAAGTTCATAATAAAGTGAATCTTACTACATAATCTGTAAACTATTCACACTAAAGAAACACTTGATTAGTGGAAATACGAATAATAATAAAAACAAAACACACATGG
The DNA here is from genome assembly GCA_001517045.1 of Pseudotsuga menziesii. Taxonomy (NCBI): domain Eukaryota; kingdom Viridiplantae; phylum Streptophyta; class Pinopsida; order Pinales; family Pinaceae; genus Pseudotsuga; species Pseudotsuga menziesii. The sequence goes on along the minus strand of LPNX010313219.1, from coordinate 313,415 downwards.
GAAGCCCAGAAAAGGAAATTGATTGCACTGAATTCTCTTAAGTACACATATTGAATATCAACGCTGCTCCAAACTTGTCATATTTTAACAATCTCAGTGTCATTTCTACTATGGATATTGAAGACTAAATTGTAACAGTTTGACCAGAAGGATGCTGTTCGCCTCGAAGAGCCGATGCCCGTGTCGTAGTGTCTACCTTATCCTTAGGGCACACGACTGCAAATTAATGGGCTTTTCCTGTTTAAGCCCCTGGAATGGTGGTTTGGAGAGTGACCCGGTAAAATGGGGACTGCTATGAGCCAAATGGGAAGACAGCAACAATAAAAAATTAGTGACCGGTTGATGCAGACTTCCAAGCCACAGTGAGAATGGTGAGAACAATGCCTAATAAGCACGAACCTATGTCAGCTCAAAATCAAAACCTCTTCACATATCTGACTGGCAGGCATTTTAGACATTTGTTAGAAGCCTGACACTACTTTTAAACAACCCCTGATTAAGGGCAGAGAATCAGCTCATTGTATTCAATCTATTGTTGTCCTGGAGAAGACATGGTCGGCCGTGTGAGGGCTTGTGGCCTTTCTAGGTTAGATCATTTCAAAACTCGGTGCCTGGGGCTGACCCATGTGAACATTAACGATCTTTGGTAAGAACCCATTGTTACTATTACGATGGTTATTATTATGGCTCCATTGTTACAATTCTACCGCAGAATTTATGAAAACAAAAATTGTGCTCGATCACATAACAAGGAATACAAACAAAAGAAGAAAGATGGAATTAGAGGCATCAATTCTCAGTGAAGAAGAGTAGAGCAGCTCGCAGGCAGGTTTGATAGTCATTCCGTAGCAATAAACAGACCAACATATCAAAAGAGCAAAAATGGAAAGAATGGGGTAACTTACCAAATCTTTGGAGAGAGGCGCTGCACAGCGACGACACCTCAGAGGAAATTGGGATGACAGCTCCCTGTGTTTGAAGTCTGTCTGCGCCATGCTATGAGTTTCATAAACGTTTTCCCCCAATATTATGATTCTGCAAAGATATTCGCGTATGTTGTTCCGATAATAATGTGAGTTATCGCAAGATTTTGTACAACTTAGAAGTCACATTTCGCAATATTTAGTTTTCACCAATTTGATATGGTTCTTCATTCCTCGATGTCCATAATATGGGTCTTGAAATTATTTGTGACTATAATATCACCTTTCCTCATTTATGTTAGTTAATATAACAAGGTGGTGTGGTTCAATTGAAAAAGAAAATCCCTTGCTTGAAATTGATAACCATTACCATATTAACAATTTCAACTTATTTGGATAAAAAAAATACCAAATGCTTTAAGAACTCATTCTTGCTCTTCAACTTATTTGGATAAAAAAAATACCAAAGTTGTTGCACTAGAAAGTTGTTGTTGAGGTTAGGAAGTGTGGGTTACTTGTTTGAGAAACCACTAACTCATCTTCAAAGTTTAGGTAAAAGCTCAAAGTTTCATAGATTTAAAGAAGTTTGAGATCTTCCAAAGAAACTTGTAGAAAATAGTAATGCGAAGTTTCTCAAATTGGTGTTTCTCCCATAATGGGGAGACGTTCATCCCTTTAGAAAGCCTTAATTGCTCACATGCAAATCGTTATGAAAACATGTATGCTAAAATGAAGAATGTTTTGTTTACTCCTTGAAAGGAGTATGTGAGGAAAAATCCTATAGATAAAATTGCATCTGGACTTGGTGTTAGAAGGGAGAAGTACACCCAGGTTTTAGACTATGTGAATATTATGTTTAGGTGTACAAGATGTCACTAGTATGGCCATGTTCTTAAGGATTACTCCAAGCCTTTCGTTAAGAAGGTTTGAAGTACAAAATAGACTTGTGATTCTGGTGGTGTTGGGGTAGCAATTCCCTTGACTATTTCAAAGAGGAAGGGAGTAGACATTGGGTGCTTTAAGGAGGTCGAAAAATCAAATGGTTTGTTGGGTGTGATGTTGAAAGAGAGTAATAGAGTCAAAGTGGGATCAATGCTTGGTGCCCTTTTGATTCCTCTCATTCTTTGCTCAAGACTAGTGGTTGGACAAGGAGACAAGCATTTGAAGGACCTTAGGATCTCCTTGCTTTCTCCTTCAATAGTTCAAAAGGAAACATCTCTACAAAACCCTGGCTTAGACGGCTTTGATTACTCAAGTAAGCCTTTTTCTCTACCTTACAATAATATAGGGGAGGTTATAATTGATGGTAGGGTGGGTGGGGATTGTTGGCCCTAGGACAAGTTATGCAAAATTCTGCTTGGGAAGATAAAGAATCTGGTCGCAAGAGAAGATGCGACGCAAGAGAAGTTGTGACAGAAGAGTAGCCACGACGGAAGGATTGGCGATAAGAGAAGTCGCGATGGAAAAAACCGCAACAAAAGAAGAGGAGAGCAGTGAAAAGGACAACTCGGCTAATCGTGGGTAAGGAGTTAGTTAGAATAACGCACGCTTTTGATAATAAAGCATCATTGTATTTTGGGTCTATGTTGCCTACTGCCAGTTGTAACTGAATGTACAAGAATAGAAATGACATCATGTAGGCTAACATAAAATAGTCAGTTGATTAGGACAGGTAGAAGCTTATAAAAGGGCGAACCCAAGCTGTGTGTGAAACTGATGTTGGTTGTTGATTGTTTTGTTGGTCATAAGTAGGTTGAGAAAGAGAAGAAGAGAGATTTGTTTAACTGAGAGAACCGATCCAGGCTGTGTGTGGATCTATTGTTAGGAGAAGTAGAGAAGTACCTAGACCCAAAACCAGAGAGCATGAGAGGAGAGAATTATGTATAAGTTGTAAAGAATACTTAGAAAAGAGTATGCAAGCTGAGTGCGCAGATAGAAGATGCTAATATATTTCTCATTCCAGATGAAGAGCACCTTTGTGTTTTTTCCCATATGGGTTTCAACGTTAACCAGTGTCTATGTATATCTTGATTGACGTGTTTATGATAAATGTATGCATATTGTGAATAAGTAGATCTGAATCTGTCGCATCCCTTTTGTTTATGAATAATCTCGTGTATGTATGTGTCGCATTGTTTATTGAATGAATCTATGATATGGCCTTCGTGTTGAATGCTACAAGATGTGTCGACTGGTAAGTAGCATGTTAACTTGAATGAATAGATAAGGAGTAAGAAGTATAAACCGTGAATTCGGTCGAGCATTGTAATAAGGTACAACAAGAATAGAAATCCCCACCTAACTGCAAAAACCTAGTTTTGGCAGTTCCCCATAAGGATATCTCGAGTGAGACTGCATCTACGTCGCAGGTGCTGTCGACTAAGTCCTGCTATGTCGGGATGATATCTGGGTCTTTGATGACGACCGAGGATCTAAACCTGGGTCGATCGAAGGAGAAAGCCAACAAATGGTTCCATTGACGGGACCATAAATCATTTTAGTGGGGATATGTTGTGGCACCCAACGAAGCCAAGAATTCAAGATTGGGTGGATTATAAGGGATTAGGATTTGCATAGAAAGAAAGTGAAGGATCTCGGTTGAATTCGAATGAGTGGTTGGAGCGATACCTCTATACAGATATTCATGAGATTTTCTTTTGTGAATTTATTGTTTTGTTGTATGAATGGTTGTTAAGGCTAGCAACCCAGCGAAGAAACTTTAAAGGGGGAGAATCGATAGATTGGAGTCCTCAACTGAATCAACGGCTGAAAAGTGTTAGCAACACCATATCTAGGGTGGTTGAGTTATGGGTTGACAGTATTTTGGAAGGATATATCACTAAAATTGTTGTCGATGCAACATAATCATATAGTGAGGCGGAAAGAAAAAATTTCCAAGGACCTAGAGGTCATTATTTGAAGTATTTAAAGGTTTGGATCAAGATACTTGTGTGCGAGAAAGGGATATTAAGAATGGAGTCTAAAGAATAATGATTTGTGCATAGAGACCTAGGATATGTCATAAGGGAAGTTCGAGAAAAATGAAGCAGAGTAAGATGAGATGTTTCCTGGTGATACTGAAACTGAAATAGAAAGTGGATGTCTGAGGAGTGGAAGAAGATTTCGGTTGGGAAATAGGAGAAGGAGTGCGACCGGAAGAGGAAGTTGCAGCACGAACAGAAAGGAAGACTACGATTCAACGTCACACTGTGACGAAGGTTCTTGCGACAAGGAAGAGGAAAATTAACCTACACATGAAAGAAAGGAAGAATTAGAAGCTCCATATCCAGAGTGCGAGCACACCATACCCACTACTATGCATACATTTTTGGATGTAAGATCTAGAAACTCATCTCCTAGTGGGTTTGTTAATCAAAGTAACAGTAGTTGTGGGAATAGTAGACAAGGGTTTCCCACCAGCCAAACAGTGCCTTGTTAGAATTTTATCATTCAAGCTAGCATTATGTTAGGATCTTTAACTGAGAGAATAACACGTACAGCAATCAAACATAAGAGACAATGAACACAATATTTTTCCTCGGGGAAACCATAAATGGAGAAAACCTCGCAACTTCCTCAGAGATAGAATCAGCACCAAAGTAAAACCCCAAAACAGTAAGATGATCTCCTGACAGCAGTAAACTCTTTCTTTCTAGCCCCAGCAACTTCTTCTCCCTCATTTATGCACTACAACTGAGTGTGAGTGAGTGTGTGATAAATAGAGAGGCTCACTCTCTATTTATACTAATTCTCGACTTGACAATAACTCACTAGGGCCGACTTCACTAGGAGAGTCTAATAACCCTAGGGCCCTGAAACTGCGGGGACTTTAACCCTTGATCAATACGAGGGTTACCCATAATGACTTGACATGACTTGTTTACATTATAGAAACTCCCAATCGGAACATCGGGGCATGACATGACTCAATTACATTACAAACACTTCCCAGAATAAACATCGGGGTACAATACATTAGATATACAAGTGAATACATTCCGAAGTTACAATTACATCAACACTCCCTCTTAACTAGGAAGGTATTCTCTCGACACAATTTATCAGCACAAGTCTTCTTCTCTGTATCATCTGGATCATCATCGAGTTCTCGTCATCTTCATCTTCAAGTCATCTTCATCTTCATCTTTAGGTCATCTTCATCTGGATCTGGATCATCACTCAATCTGGATCATCTTTGCTGGATCAACATCACCGGATCTGGATCATCACTGTTGGATCATCATCAATGGATCTGGATCATCACTCGATCTGGATCATCACTTGATCTGGATCATTACTCGATCTGGATCATCATCACTGGATCTGGATCATTACTCGATCTGGATCATCACTCGATCTGGATCATTACTCGATCTGGATCATCACTCGATCTGGATCATTACTTGATTTGGATCATCACTGGGTCAACATCACTAGTGCTATCTCATGATTCTTCTCATCACAGGAAGTTCTACAGAGCCAACCCTTTTTTCAAGTTGGATGTAGGCCTAGCCTTTATGTAGGTCTTCTTCAGCGCTTATATCTAACCCTAAGTCAGAATGGCCCGTCCAGCACTTACATCTAACCTTGACTCGTCAGAAAGGCATGCCCAACACTCACATCTGACCATGAGAGGAACTTAATCCCCTCACCATGTTAGAATGGACCAGCCCTTACATCTGACCATGGAAGTAACTTCATCCTCTCACCATGTCAGAATGGAACAACCCTTACATCTGACCTTGACTCGTCAGAATGGCACAGCCCTTACATCTGACCTTGACTCATTAGAATGGCACAACCCTTACATCTGACCTTGACTCGTCAGAATGGCATAGCCCTTACATCTGACCTTAACTCGTCAGAATGGCTCTCAGTCCTAGACTGAGGATCCCTAGTAACTGACCAGGTGCCTCCATTCAAAGAATGGCAACAACCCTTATATCTGATCAAGTGGGAACACATCCCTCAATCACATCAAAATGGCCATGCACTCACATCTGATCATGTAAGACTACATCTCACAGTCATATCAGAATGGCCCTCAGTCCTAGACTGAGTATTCCTGGTAATTGACTAGGTACCTCCATTCAGAGAATGGCAATAGCCCTTATATCTGATCATGTAGGAACCAAACCCATAGTCATATCAGAATGGCTCAGCACTCATATCTGACATGGAAGGAACCAATCCTCTCACCATGACAAAATGGCTCAGCCCTTACATCTAACCATGGAAGGAACTTAATCCTCTCACCATGTTAGAATGGCTCACAGACTCATCACTTCCCTTTGGAGGGAACCTCGATCTGGAGAACACCAAGCTTCTCCCTGAAGTACTCAAACTTCACTCTAGCTAATGGCTTCGTCAACACATCAACTATCTGTTCATCCGTCGCAACATACTGGAGCTTCACTGCTCAACCAAGAGATCACACCTGATCCCATACCAAAGCAACACCCTGAAGTGCTCTTCCTGCCAATGGCACTGCCTGCCCAATCTGAATCAACATAACCCTCTAGGTTAATCTTCTGACTTGCCTCATACTTGAGCCCATAATCAACTGTACCCTTTAGGTACCTCAGAATATGCTTTGCAGCAATCAAGTGAACATGTCTCGGATCTATTAGGAACTGGCTCAAGGTGTTCACAGCAAAGCAAATATCTAGTCTCGTGTTTGTCAGGTACATCAGGGACCCAATCATCTGATGATACATTGTAGCATCAACCGCTTTTGATGAAGCATCACTCAATAGCTTCAGGTTTGATGCCATAGGTGTGGTCATGGCCTTGCAGTCCATCATCCTGAATCTCTTCAGGATCTCTACCATATATTTCCCTTCCCCAGGGAAATTCCATCTGCATTCTGCCACACCTCCATGCCTAGAAAATAATGCATTATACCCAAGTCCTTCATTTCGAACTCGGCAGTAAGCTTCCTCTTCGTATCAACAATCAACCCGTCCATAACTGTTACAAACAGATCATCTACATATAGTAGGAGCATCACTGGGTTGCCACCTTCAACCTTGTAGTAAAGGTTGGAATTTGCTTTACTCTTGGTAAAGCCCAAACTGGATAGAAAGCTGTCGATTCTGACGTACCATGTCTTGGGTACCTGTTTCAAACCGTACAAGGCTTTCTTCAATTTACACACATGAGACTCCCTGTCATGTGTCTCAAAACCAAGTGCTGCTCCACATACACTTCCTCTTCCACTACACCATTCAAGAAAGCAGTCTTGACATCCATCTGGTGTATCTTCCATTTCATCACTGCAACCAGAGCAAGTACTAATCTGATGGAAGTGTATCTAGCTACAGGTGCAAAAGTTTCTTCATAATCTATTCCTTCTTTCTGGGAGAAGCCACGAGCCACGAATCTTGCTTTATATTTTTCTATGCTGGTGTCTGCAGCATGCTTGATCTTGTAGATCCATTTGGAAGTTACAACCGACTTCCCTTCTAGTCTTGGGACAACATCCCAAACATCATTCTTCATGATCGATTGATACTCTTCGATCATCGCATCCTTCCATTCTTTCCTTTCTGCCGCTTCTTCATAGTTGGAAGGTTCTTTATCGATGAAATCACATAATAATGCTACATACCCGGAGCAGGACCTGGTCCTCTTTCTTTCTCCGTGATTCTCTTCTGGAGCCCCATATCTTTATGCACCTTGGATAGCTTCTCATACCCAAGCAGGTTTCCTCTTATGAGGATTCTTCTCCTGAGGTGGATCTACAGGTTCTTGAGGTTCTTCAAATTCTCGATTTTCTTCTTGAATTTCTTCGTTCATGGTTGTGTCATGAATTCTAGTTGCTTCTGTTTATACAGGTTCTTCAGCAAGCCTCTTTTTGGATTTGTTGTAAGCTGAGTCTTCGTCAAATGTCACATCCCTGCTATGTCGATCTTCTTGAATCCAGGGAAGTATATTATGTAAGCCTTCGAGCTTTTAGAGTATCCCACAAATATACCCTTCCTTCCTGAAGGATCTAACTTTGTCCTCTTTTCTTTTGGAATGTGTATGTACACTAAGCAGCCGAATATTTTGAGATGGATGACTTCTGGCTTCTTTCCAGAAAAGACTTCTTCAGGTGTCTTATTCTCGAGTAATCTGTGTGGAGTATGGTTCTGTACATACATTGCCATTTTGGCAGCTTCTGCCCATAGATGCATGGGAAGATCTTGATCATGAAGCATGGCCCTTGCAGCTTCCATGATCGTTCTATTCTTCCTTTCTGCAACTCCATTCTATTGTGGATTATATGGAGTGATTAACTCACTTTTAATCCTTGAATCTTTGCATAGGTATTTGAATTCATTCGAAGTGAATTCTTCGCCATTATCCGATCAAAAAATCTTGATCTTCTTTTCTGTGTGGTTCTCGATCAAGGCTTTGAACTCCTTGAACTTGCTGAATACTTCATCTTTGTTCTTCATGAAGTAAATCCATGTCTTCCTAGAAAAGTCATCCATGAAAGAAACATAGTATACATACCCACTTAATGAACTTGATGACATCGGACCGCATACATTTGCAGTGAATGATTTCCAAGATTCCTTTTGCTTTGCTCTCGCTACTTGGAAATGTCTTCTTTGTATTCTTTCCTTTTGCACATCCTTTGCAGACTCCATCATGTTTTGCTTGTATTTCTGGAAGACCTTCAACAACTTTGCTTGCAGGTGGTAATGCTTTGTAATGCACATGTGCAAGCCTTCTATGCCAAAGTTCATTTGGCTCTACTGTGTCATGGACCAAGCCTTGTTCTGGATGGCCCTTCAATTTGTATAGACCTCCCTCTTGTTCCCCAATCACTACTGCATCATCAAAAGTCTTTCCTTTTGGCCACATGAGAACTTGGCCATCTACAAATGCAACCCTTGTGCCTTTTGCATCTAATGCAACTATGGAGAGGAGGTTCTTCTTAAGTCCCGGTACAAACAATACATCCTTCATCTTCATAGACTTTCCAGAGTCTAGCTTATAGGAGGATTCCCCACTACCTTTTATTGGATACTGGCAATCATCTCCAAGTTTCACCTTGTGGGGTGATTCATGTTCTTATAGTCTCACAAAATACACTTTGAATCCCATCATATGTTTGGAAGCCCCACTGTCTATAATCTAATCATTGCTTTCATGTGTGATGTTTCCCGTGAGAGCGAAAATCAAAACATATTCTTCATCACTTGAAGAATCATCACTTTCTTGCTTGTTTCTCTTTGTGGAAGGTTCATCATCTTTTGTAGCATGAGCATGATGTTTTCTCTTGTTGTTTTTCTTCTTGTGAGAGTTTCTTTTGTTTCTAGGACAATCTTTGGCAAAGTGCCCTATTTCATCACAAGTATAACATCTAAGTTGAGATTTCTTGTAGGAAGAGTGCTTACCTTTAGAATGATGATGGTGATGATGGTCCCTTCTGGGTTTCTTGGATTGAACTATGAGAGCTTGATCTTCACTTCCCATCTTTTCTTCTCAAGCTGCTATCCGAGCTTCTTCTTGTGAGCATTCTTCCCAAAGTCTGTTGAACTTGACTAACTTCTTTCTGGCACAGATCCCTTGAATGAAAGAGTCCCATGTCCTGGGGAGACCATTCAAGGTGGTCATTACAATCTCTGCATTTTCCACTTCTTCATCCACTGCTTCAGGTTGTTCTTTGATTTGGGAGACCCTTGTGAAGTAAGACTGTATGGTCTCTGTATTCTGAATATTCACATTCTTCAACTAGTTCCTCAAATTCATCTTCCTGTTTATGTTCTTTCCTTCAAATAGTTTGGTTAGGGCATCAAACATAGCTTTAGGTGTCTTTAGGGAGGACACATGTGGTATGAGGTGATCCTTGATTGAATCGGCAATAATCCTCTTAGCCATAACCAACTTTTTATTGTGTAAGGCCTTAGCCTCATCTCCCTCTGGAATTGGAACCTCCTCATTGATGTAGGAGTCCAACTCATTTTCTTCCAGGACCAGGGAGATCCTATACTTACAGGCTCGGAAATTATCAGCTCCCTCAATCTTTTCATCAAGCTTGGTATGATGAGACATCTTAACTGAGAACCTCAAATGGAAATACAAAAGATTTAGATCTTACCAGGTCAAGATGTCAGATATGGATTTGGAGCTGAATTTATGTAGTGCTGGTTCAGAAGCAGATTAGGGTTTGACTTTCCTGGAGTTCTGTCCAACCAAATGCTTTGATCTTGATATATAAACTTCGATTTTGAGGAGGAGATCAATCCAGGCTTGGGCTCACTAAATAATTCCACTTCTGTGGAAAGCCCTAATTTCCGGCAACAATGTTGGGTCCAAAACTGAAAAAGCTCAGAATCAGATTCTGCTTCGATAGAAAGATGCGCCCTAGGGAGGAGAATCATCCCAACCTTCTTTTGCTGAAAATTTGTGGAGAGGGATCCAAAAAGTAGGAATCCCTAGTTCCCGCAGCTGCACAGTGTCTTCTTATCAGGTTAGCTCTGATACCATGTTAGAATTTTATCATTCAAGCTAGCATTATGTTAGGATCTTTAACTGAGAGAATAACAAGTACAACAATCAAACACAAGAGACAATGAACACAATGTTTTTCCTCGGGGAAACCATAAATGGAGAAAACCCCGCAACTTCCTCAGAGATAGAATCAGCACCAAAGTAAAAGCCCAAAACAGTAAGATGATCTCATGACAGCAGTAGCCTCTTTCTTTCTAGCCCCAACAACTTCTTCTCCCTTAGCTATGCGCTACAACTAAGTGTGAGTGAGTGTGTGATAAATAGAGAGGCTCATTCTCTATTTATACTAATTCTCGGCTTGACAATAACTCACTAGGAGAGTCTAATAACCCTAGGGCCCTGGAACTGCGAGGACTTTAACCCTTGATCAATAGGAGGGTTACCCACAATGACTTGACATGACTTGTTTACATTATAGAAACTCCCGATCAAAACATCGGGGCATGACATGACTCAATTACATTACAAACACTTCCCGGAATAAACATCGGGGTACAACACATAAGATATACAAGTGAATACATTCTGAAGTTACAATTACATCAACATGCCTAGAATGAATATAATGGTCGGGAAGGATATTAAGCTACCAATCTTTAATGGAAATGGGTTAGAAGACCCAATGAAGCATTGGTTTCTATGTGAAGTCGTGTGGACCATGCGATGGGTCCAAGATGAAGCCATCAAGAAGGCTCAAATGATCACAATCCTTAAGGGTCAAGCATTGGATTGGTACATGAAATTCTATGTGGTTCCGATAGGAGTCCCATAGAAAACATTAGATCAAATCTGAGCAGGACTAATAGATGAATTCAGTAAGCCCAAATATGAGTCGCAATGCATTACAGAGATTAAATTAATTAAACAATTTCCTACACAAGTTGGTTGGGATTCGACGAGATATTTAAGACGTTGATGGCTAAAGTAAGTTTCCAGATGTCAAATATTCAACACAAATAATGGTTTTATTGCAGCATTGTTGTCGCACATCTGGATTCCCCTGATGCAGCAAAAGATTGTGTCGCAGACCGAGGCTCTCGAACTAGCTATGAAATTGGAATCCTCACATGTTGGAGAGACTGGTGCCAGAATGATGCAAATACAGACACAACTAGCCAACCTTATGCTGCAACTTCATGATATTAAGAAAGGGAAGGAAATACAAGAAGAGCTCTGGTGTACCAGATGCAGAATAGAGGGACACCACAAAGACAATTGTCTGGCATATATGAATTATGTCACATCAGGAGCACTAAGCCCGATAAATACACAAGGGATGCCTTAGCGTAGAAAATGCCATACTAGAGGCCATCGATCAGAAGATTGTTTTTACTTACAAAATATTGTAAGTGTGTCGGCCAGTTTATACTGCAAGTTTTGTTGATCAGTAGGCCATAATGAGAAAGACTGCAGGGAATATCAATTGATGCAAGAGAAAACAGTTGATACTTATTTAATGAAGAATGGCAAACAATTACACGCTGAGCGGACTCAGGTTCAATATATTTCGGTTCAATATCCTCATAACCAATACGCTCATAACTAGTATTCGCAACAACAATACCCTCAACCTAGGGGCGATATAAATTTTAGAGACTGAGGACAAGGAGGAGGATTTGGTTGCGGGAGATGTCAAATCATATGTTATAATTGTGGGCAACTCGGACATTTTTCCAGGGACTGCACAAGTCCTACTATGACATGCTCGTATTGCAAATCTTTTGATCATATTGTTGATCAATGCCAATAGTTGATTGCAAAGTGGTAGGCTAGGAATGTGGGAAATCTGAACCCGCCATATAATCCCAACCTGAACCCCAATCAGAATATACATAATGTTTCTGTTGAACCAAGGGAGCCACGTATAATTGTTGTAACAAGAGGAGATGTTGCGACATGATCGGATCAAGAACCACTGTATGGGAAACAGTAGGTGCAACCAATGGCACAAAGGAAAGCACCATTCGATGTCCAAAGGAAAAGGAAGTATTTTTAAATGCGCAACAAGAATTCATCGACAAAAATCAAGTGTCAACTTCAGGAAGACCAATATTGGAGTTTTCTGAAAGATTTGATCAACTACTCCGAAAGCAACTGACCGGAAAGGTTAGTAAACTATTTTTTTTTTTTAAAGTTGCTTAAAGTTAATCGAAGATAAAGATGTTGTCATAGAATTGACAACTTTGATAGAAGAACCCCAAGAAGAGGTGCGACCGGAAAAAATGGGTTAATCATATCGGGAAAAGACCGAAGACTAGTCGTGAACTAAGGATGATTGTACAAATATGAGACTATGATATGGATTATATTATTCTAGATTTGGGCTCCGATGCCAACATTTTTACTAAACAAACATGGGAGAGTATGGGAAAGTCGAGACTTATATGCTCTCATGTCCAACTCTCATTAGCAAATTAGTCGAAGGTTCTACCTATTGGTCGATTGACTCAAGTACCTGTTGAAATAAAAGGCCTGAAAACTTATGTTGATTTCAAAGTGATTGACATTGTGGGCGATACAAATCCATATCCCACACTTATAGGGATCGACTGGGTGATTGATAATCAAACAATTATAAATTTTAAGAAAATAATCTTAACATTTGAAAATTCAGAGCTAAGGGTGGTCGCACCAATTGATCTGTTGGAAGGACGGAGATATGTCGAACAAATGAATAGTGAAGGACAAGGAGATTATCTGGACCAGATTTATAATATCACTTCTACAATGGATGCATATGTAAATCCAATAGCTGACGAAAAGCTTAGTCGGTGAAGTGTTAGTTCCTGTACATCGGATTCTGGAGAAGCATTGGAAAAATGGAAGAACCAATTGCATGAAGTATCGATGAGAAAATGCTCAAGAATTACATAGTCTGTGCGATAGGTAGGTAGTGAGGCAAGTGAACTCCCACATACGAAGGCTTACCTAACCTGGCATCTTTTCTAATAGAATTTTTAGACAGCGTTACAGAACATCAACGCTTATTTGTTCTAGACTTTGCACTGAAAGCTACACCTGCCAGATGGTGGGTCGCACATAAACAGTCTATCTTAGGTTGGCCTCAATACCAGAAATTAATGGAGATACAATTTGGAGAGAAGATCAGTTATACTGGTCAGAAGTACACAGGATTGACTAATCATGTTGTGCACAATGAATATTTTCATGCGACATGGGAGGAATGCCCGCAACAAGAATGGGTTCATCATTTTGTACATACATTGGATATGATACCAAGGAAATGGTACACGTCGATTGAGATGCGACGAGGTACTCTTGAATGGGATGAACTAGCTACTAACTTTACATAAACATTCAAGTTTGTTGATGACCATCCTTCGATTGATGTTGTGTTGCTATCAAGACGAAGATATACCTATGTCGATGTCAAACTTTAATTAGAGCATCTCGACAGTCAAACACTGGATGGAATGCTATAATGTGACGGGTGGACTTGATGATGATGACCCACGAGACATGAACATCCAAAATCTGAAGGTACTCGTGCAGTGGAGGGACTTGGTATTTCAAGTAACCAGATCCTAAATCCATTAAAAACAAAGAAAGTAAGCATTAGATCTCCAGAGAATCCAAAGTTCGCCAACATCGGGGATTATTGGGATGATGAAACTGTCGGGAGGATCACAGACTTACTGCATGAATTCCAAGATCCGTTCCCTACAAAATTTTCAGAGATGAAGGAGATTGTTGGAGACCTTGAGAGATGAAGATACCATTAAATCCTGATACAAGGCCTATGAAGCAGGGACCATACCGGTTGAATCCGCGATATAAAGAAAAGGTCAAGACCGAATTAGATTAAATGCTAGATGCAGGTATCATAAAACCGGTTGAAGAATCGAAATGAATAATCCCGATAGTAGTGCATGAAAAGAAGACTATTGGTGAAGTACGCATCTGCCTTGACCTAAGAAAGCTAAACGATGCTTGTCTACATGACCTGTTTCCTACTCCGTTTACAGATGAGGTATTAGAAAGTGTTGGGGTTAAGAAGTTTATTTTTTTACCTTATGGGTTCTCTAGCTACCATCAGATCAGAATCACAAAGGAAAATCGACACAAGATAACCTTTATGACAGAGTGGGGATGTTTTCAATACACAGTCATGCCCTTTGGACTCAAGAATGCTCCTGCTACCTTTTCCAGGATAGCAGTGGCTACAATCAAGGATTTTATTCGTAAGTTTCTTGAGGTCTACTTCGATGACTAGACTATAACACCCCGGTTTTGACCCCATGGTATTAAATTGCATATGATGTAAATATTGTACTAAATCAAGGTGTGGAGCTCAAGGCAAAGGACCCGCCATGGGTTTAGTGTTTGATGTTTTGGCGATTAAAATCGATGCCGATGGTTTATGTGCTATCCATGCACAATGTGTTTTGAGACATCATGTAAAATGCAAATTAATAAAAATACCACAACTAGCTACGCACCGCAACGTTAAAGAGATGCGGGCATGATTTCAAAAGGAATAGGGAGGGGGAATTATTTTGACCTTGAGTCTATGGGCAAAATCCAAATGTATAAGGTAAAACCCATAAAGTTGTCAACTACCCTTTTAGTCTTTTTGTTCCCAGTCATCTAAAAGTGCTTGAAGAAGTTATCTCCTTGGGATGGGAAAAACATGGAGGTCAAATTCGAATTTGGGAGGTCACCCATTTTTGGAAAGTGTGTTTTTGACTTGTGGGGCAAGTAAAAACTTAGGAAGGCATGCCTAAGCCATTATGCAGACATGACTTTCATTTCTCACCCATCCTTATG
Organism: Pseudotsuga menziesii; assembly: GCA_001517045.1. Lineage (NCBI taxonomy): Eukaryota > Viridiplantae > Streptophyta > Pinopsida > Pinales > Pinaceae > Pseudotsuga > Pseudotsuga menziesii. The sequence continues at coordinate 298,197 of LPNX010313219.1, read as the reverse complement.
GAGTTTTGGCTCCCTCACGCAGCAGGAAGAGTCGAAGCTCTCTCCTCCACGATTTGGTTGTCGTTTTCTTCCCTTCTCCATACTCATAATGCATTTTGGGTGTTGCTGGGGTGAATGGGAAGGAAGGGGCCATGACTTTTGGCGTCTGAGGGGGCCGTTTTTGCCCTGTGAGCAAGCCGAGAGCTTTCCTCATGTTTTTTGCAGTTTCTCCATTATTCCCCATGGTTGGGAAGTCGTTTTTATATTGCTTTGGCAGCAGGGATTCACATTTTTGGTGTTGTTGGGGTCTTCTTTGTCTCCCTCACGCAGTTGGAGCTTGCTGTACATTTCCCCCCCATGATTTATGTTGCTTCCTCATTGTTCCATACCCAGAAAGTCGTTGATGTGTTGCTCGGTGGTTAGGGAACCACAATTTCATGATCTGTGGGTTTGGGGAGGTCGTTTTTGCTCCCATGGTGCCATAGACGTTTTCCTGAGTTCAGATCTACGATCTGAGGGTTTGATGAGGGTGCTTTTACCTCTATGAAGCCCAAGAACGTTCTTGAAATCGTATTTTCTCATGCAGGGTTGTTTTCCCCAATTGTCATTTTCGTTTTGGTTCCCAAGAATGTTGTGTTCATATCCAGCAGTTGTGTATGGTTGTTTTTGATTAATTGGTTGACTGCGTGTTTGATGCAAAGTGGGGCTTGGCTGAGTAAGTCCAAGGGACCCATGTGTCATAGGTTAGTTTCCTTAGCAACCTGAAAAACTGAATTTCTTATTGTCTTGGCTGGACAGTTTGTGAAACCCAACTATATGATGGCTTGACTCTGGGCGTATGGTTTTGGCTATATGTGAGCATGTTGTTCCCTAGTACCTTGTGGAATCATGCCCATCTCGGGGGTGGAAGTGATGCTGAGAGATTGATGAGCACACTGGCCTATGGTTGGGTGGAACGTTGCAGTGACGTAGCTAGTTGTGGGCCAACTTGTTTTCCAGATAAGTATTCTTGTGTATTTAATCTCTTCAATGAATTGTTGATGAATTGAAATGAACATGATGAATGCATGAATGAAATAAATGTGTTTACTTCCATTATAGATTGCATTATGCATCTGTGTATGTTTTTATATTAATGCATTTTATTTTTATGTTTATGATCATGGGGCTAGATTGCCCAGTTTGACAACAACAGTGTGTTGGTTGCGTCCTTTCCATCGTCGGTATGAGAGGTGGGGACGTGACAGTGTGGTATCAGAGTTGTGTTGCAGCATTGGGCCTCAATGGGCTAAGTTGAACATCTGACAGAGGTAGAATCAACCTTTGTGTTCAGCAAGAAGAAGAGGCAGGTAGAAAAATCATGATTTTTCTAAGTGTTGAGCATTCTTCTTTTTGTGTGGCGGCCTAGAAAGCTAAAGACGAGCCGCAACAATGGCTGGGTTGACTGGAGGAGAGTCGACATGGATCGCGGCTGCAATGACGGAAGGCTCGTCGAGATGTGAGCCGATGTATATCGGTTGAGTCGAGCTGACGAAAAAATTTTCTTTTTTTTAAAGTACGAAATCGGAAAATATCGGTAAGATTGCCGATACGTCAGCTGAGATCGCTGAAGTGGATCCGACACCTGTCGGCTGAGATAGTTGTGCTGAGCCGATACGTCAGCGTGAAAGGTAGGTTTCTTTTGATGCAGTAGAAGCTTCGTTTAGAAGCGGTCTTGGAATGTTTGTCGACGCAGTGAAGGGTTCGACAAGATTCTGTCAATTGAATGCAGAACTAGAAGGTTGCCGTCAGAAGAAAGTGTGGTATTTCTCCGATGAGCGGCAGTGGAAAGAGAAACATGGAGCCGATGCATATCGGGAGGACAAGGAGAATTGACCTGACACACGGTGGGTAGATGTTGAAGTTTTCACCGAAGATGAATGAAGAAGAAATTTTTTTAAAATTTGTTTCGAAGTGTCGGAAATCTCCGCGTCAGCAAGAAAAGAAGAATTTCGTCGGTGTTTCGGGTGGAAAGTGAAGCATTTTCCGAAACAGCAGCAAAAACTTCAAGATTTTCTCAACACAACAGGTGGAAATTCGAAAGTTTTTCGGAACGACGAAAGAAAAGTTAGAAGGTTTTCCGATGTGTGGCGGCGGATGAAAATTGAAAACTTTTCCGACGCGGCGGGTGGAAGTTGAGATTGGAGCCACAATGACGGGTGGAAGTTGTGATTTGAGCCGCAACAACGGAATACTTGGCTAGTTTGATGACAAATGAAAATAAAAAATTCTCTTCGCAACAGCATCAGAGTTGGTAAGTTCCTGCAGTGAATGAAAGGAGAAATTATTTCCGCAAGAACGACAGGATGGCCAGTTTACCAATCGGGTGAAACTTGAGAAGTTTTCTGATACATTGGAAGAAAGGTAAAAAAAAATTCGCAACGGCAGAAGGGATCCATCAGAGGAAAACTGGAAAATGTGTTGAAACGTGGATTTTGACAGGTTTTCAGTGGGTTCTGCAGGGGCCAGAAAGATGAAAATTGACAGTGGGATTATGCGCCAGATTGCGTGAAAACAAAGTATTTACAAAAAAAAAAGAGGACGGTTCCCTTGACTCGGGGGGCGAGCCCCCTTGACCCCCATCGTCCCCCTGAGACAGTTGGGTGAAGATGATAAGAGGATGAAGGAAGAAAAAGAAATGTACAAGGATATTTCTATAAAGCAGAACATCATTCTGTATAAATGAAGGGACACCATATGAAGATAGCATTAAAACACATTTAGATGGTGTATATATGTAGGTTTTGAAGCATAGGATGGATGCTTGAGCAAAGATAGAATTGGGTGATTGACAGGGAAATATGTTCACTATTGTGAAGCTGAAACTGTGGGTCAGGAAGCAGGGATCATTCCTAAAATTTGTAGACCACCAGGCAGGTCATAACTCAACTGTGGTGGAAGTTGAGGGTGAGATTAATGGGCAGATTGTTCTATTTTGATTGACCCTGGATCCACTCATAGCTATATTACCCTTGGACTTGTGAGATGTGCACTTTTAAGAATTCAAAGCATAAAGGATCATGGTTAGTCCAGCTAGCCATTGAAACCAGGAGGAAAGTCAACAAGGTGGTAATGAAATGTCCATTGGTCATGGATGGGTTAGCCACCTGTGCAGATCTGAATGTTTTTCCACCTAATTCCTATGATGTCCTCATTGGAATGGATTGGTTGGAAGCATAAAGAAAAAGGATTGATTGTTACAACAATACCTTTGAAGTGCTTGGATGAAGAAGCAACCTAAAGGTTGTGAAACGCATTCCAGAAGTGATCTTTGGGAGGAAGTCTTCAGTAATGCAATCGAAGAAGTTATGTGGGAAAAGTTGTAGAGTGTATGCAACTCATGTTTTGGAGGCAACAAAGAATGAAGCTCCTAGGTTGGAGGACCTTCATGTGTTGCTGGAATTCAAGGATGTTTTCCTGATGAAGTTTCAAGGTTTCCTCCAAAGAGGGACGTTGATCCCACGATTGAACTTGTCCCAGATAAAGCACCAGTGTCTAAGACACCCTACAGGGTGAGTACACCAGACTACTAGAGCCAATGATGCAGCTACAAGATTCGTGGAAAAATAAGTATAACAGGCCAAGCGTGTCCTTGTGGGAAGCACTAGATTGGTTTGAGAAAGAGAAAGATGATACACTCTGATTGTGTATTGGTTTAGACCATTGAACAAGGTCATTATGAAGAACAAGTATCCTTTGCTTAGGATTGATGACCTCTTTGATCAAGTGAGAGTATCAAAGGTAGCTTCCAAGCTTGACTTGGGGTTTAGTGACCATCAGGTAAGATTCAAGGATGAAGATGTTCATAAGACAACCTTCAGAGCGAGGTATGGTTCTTATGAGTTGTAGTGGTACCATTTGGTATCACAAATGCACCAACTACATTCATGTGCCTCATGAATAATGTTTTCAGTAAGTATCTGGACAGGTTTGTTCTTGTTTTCCTTGATGGCATTCTTATTTATTCTAAGAATGAGGAAGAACATGTGGAACATTTGAGGCTGACTTTGAAATTGCCCAGGAAGCATAAGTTGTATGCAGGGTTGAGAAACTATGACTTCTATGAAGATAGAATTCATCATTTGGGTCACATTATCTCAGATAGAGGAATATTTGTAGACTCTGAAAAGATTGAGGCCATGATGATTTGGCCTGCTCCAAGAAAGTTAACAGTTGTAAGATCTTTTGTGGGACTTGCAGGGTATTATAGGAAGTTCACTGAAGAAGATTTTGTAGGAAAAGTTGAGTCTATGTATAGGCTAAGGAATCTTGCATGTGAACTTGTAGTTCCTTGAGGAAATGGACCTTGTGTGTATGGGAATACATATGAGGATTTCTTGAAGACTCGGGTAGAATGACCTGAGCAGATCAATATGGTGGTGCCCAATGAAACCCACAGAAGGAAGCTTCCATGTGCCATGTGAAGGATCTCATGACTCAGAACAGGGTTTGAAACTTCAGATTGCAAGTTTTTTTGTTGGTTATGGGAGATTGTGATCTCCTGTGATGGTTTTGAATCATGCTAACCAAGGATATGCTTGTCTTGCATTGCTTGATGACTAAAGTTTCCTGTTGACTAACTGTGACTGTTTGGCTGATTAAAAATTGTGTCAGGATGACATGTTGTATGTGGATGTCCAGGTTTTGGGAAGCATGCGTAAGTAAGGGATGAGTACTCCCCACTTGCAAAATCCAAACAATATGAGGATGGCCTCATGGTTGCAAAAATCTGATTTTGTGCAGGAAGCAGAATTGTGAATTCAGATTTTTATTTCGACTATCAATGTTATTGATCGCTTGATATTTGGAAAATCATGTATTCACGAAAATAGATTTGAAAATCTATGATTAAAATTTTATGATGACATCTCATGTAAACTACATACTTGTATGTAACCCAAGTGAGACGGTGAAAGTACGCCCTTGGAGTACATAGCTTCTCGGAAGGATGTGTTTGGGATACATAACTCCTCGTAAGGATGTACTGGGTGTACATAGCTCCTCGGAAGGATGTACTGGGTGTACATAGCTTCTTGGAGGGATGTGTTGGAAATAGGTTTGAAAACCTATGATTGCAATTATTTTTATGATGGCATCTCATATAAACTGCATACTTATATGTAACGCAGGTGAGATGATGAAAATATGTACTCGGTGTACATGGCTCCTCAAAAGGATGTACATGGTGTACATAGCTTCTTGGAGGGATATCTTTAGAATAGGTTTGAAAACCTATGATTGTAATTATTTTTATGATGACATCTCATATAAACTACATACTTGTATGTAACGTAGGTGAGATGATGAAAATATGTACTGGGCATACATGGCTCCTCGGAAGGATGTACGGGTGTACATAGCTTCTCAGAGGGATAACTTAGGAATAGGTTTGAAAACCTATGATTGCAATTATTTTTATGATGACATCTCATATGAACTGCATGCTTGTATGTAATGCAGGTGAGATGATGACAATATGTATTGGATGTAGATGGTTCCTTGGAGGGATGTACGGGGTGTACATAGCTTCTCGAAGGGATGTGTTTGAAATAGGTTTGGAAACCTATGTTTAAAATTTTATAATGACATCTCATATGAACTGCATGCTTGTGTGTAATGGAGGTGAGATGATGAAAATATGTACTGGATGTACATGGTTCCTCAGAGGGATGTACGGGGGTGTACATAGCTTCTCGAAGGGATGTGTTTGAAATAGGTTTGGAAACCTATGTTTGAAATTTTATAATGACATCTGATGTAAACTGCATGTCTATATGTAACGTAGGTGAGACGATGAAAACATGTACAGGGAGTACATGGATCCTCTGGAAGGATGTACTTGGGTACATAGCTTCTCCCCCCTGCCAGCTAGGCATCGGTATGCATCACTGGGGATGCCCAGGGTGTAAGACATCCGGTTAGAATTCTTTCTGCACACATTCACACCGTAAGGGGACTGTCACGAGAGTGGGGGCTCTGTGAAGAGAATAACCCCTAGGTATTATGATGTCTGGAAAGGAAGCACCTTAGCATTGGTAAGCACTCGGAGGAGGTGTTGGGCCCTTAAGCTAGAGCTGTTATTGAGCACTAAGAAGGTGTTAGGCTCTGAAGGAGGGCTGATTGGATCTTGGTTGAGAGACGCTATACATATAATTTTTGGATTACTTGGTAAATCCGGGTTGAATTTCTGTAATTACACATGTGCATAATGATTCAACTAATATTTTTGAAATCTTGTTAAGAAATAAATCCTGCAAAAATTAATATGACATGTGAATTAATCTGTTATGGTGCTCGGAAAGAAAGTGCTTGAGCATTGGTGAGCACTGGAATAGGTGCTAGGCCCGTAAACTAGAGGTGCCATTGAGAACCCAATGAGGTGTTAGGCTCTAACGCGGGGTTGACTAGATCTCGGTTGGGAGATGTTATATAGATAAGTATTTGGTTTACTTATCAAACTTTTGTTGTTGTTGATTTTTTGTAAATATACATGAGCATATGATGCCACCATGATTTTGAAAATATTGTTATAGATTGCATCCTATAGGAATGAATATGACATGTAAATTAATCTATTGTGGTGTTCGGAAAAGAAGCACCTGAGCTTGGTAAGCACCTAGAGGAGGTGCAGGCTCTTGAACATAACTGCTATTGAAGCGCCCAAAGAGGTATTGGGTCAAGAACGAAGCTGTCAGACCTCGGTTGAGAGGTATTTTCAAGTGATCCGAGGCTTACAGAAATTTGGCTGCCCTTTAATGCACACCCGGGTGTGGGGTAGGGCAGGGTTGTGAGTGCCATGGTTGTATAAATCCAAGTTGGAGACCTATGGAACAAAAAGAAGATACCTGTGCAGATGAGTATTTGGTTCACTTGACAACATTATGTTGATTTTATGTCAATATACATGTGCATGTGTTTCATCTATGATTTTGGTAAATCTTGTGAGTACTGACATGGGAATTGATTCATTGCTTGGGGATTGAGCATAGGTGTTGCTGGTTGCCAAAGACACTGGAAATGTTCCAAGCTAAGGAGAAGGATTCTCCAAGACCAAAAAAATATCATGTGGTGTGTGTTGACGCATGCAAGCAAGGATTTAGAAGAGTTCCAGATCGTGCAATTGGATAGATAAAGGTGCAGAGGAAGCACTGCGGTCCTGAAGAGGTTACGTGGAAACTAGAAGATGCCATGCAACTGGCACATCCATTTTTGGTTCAATTTTCCATAACACTGAGAGCGGTGCTAGTGTAGCAATTGTTAAATTTTTGTAAAGCATCGAGGACAGTGCTATTGAAGGGGGAGGGGAATGTAACACCCTGGTTTTGACCCCATGGTATTAAATTGCATATGATGTAAATATTGTATTAAATCATGGTGTGGAGCTCAAGGCAAAGGACCCGCCATGGGTTTAGTGTTTGATGTTTCGGCGATTAAAATCAATGCTGATGGTTTATGTGCTAGCTAGGCACAATGTGTTTTGAGACGTCATGTAAAATGCAAATTAATAAAAATACCACAACTAGCTACGTGCCGCAACGTTAAAGAGATGGGCGCATGGCTTCACAAGGAATAGGGAGGGGGAATTATTCAAACCTTGAGCCTATGGGGAAAATCCAAATGTCTAAGGTAAAACCCATAAAGTTGTCAACTACCCTTTTTTTTTTCTTTTTGTGCCCAGTCATCTAAAAGTGGTTGAAGAAGTTATCTCCTTGGCTTGGGAAAGGCATGGAGGTCAAATTCGAATTTGGGAGGTCACCCATTTTTGGAAAGTGTGTTTTTGACTTGTGGGGCAAGTAAAAGCTTGGGAAGGCATGCCCAAGCCATTATGCACCCATGAATTTCATTTTTCACCCATCCTCATGGAGTTTTGGCTCTCTCACGCAACATGAAGAGACGAAGCTCTCTCCTCCACGGTTTGGCTGCCATTTCCTTCCCTTCTCCATACTCATAATGCATTTTGGGTGTTGCTGGGGCGAATGGGAAGGAAGGGGAAACGATTTTTGGGGTCTGAGGAGGCCGTTTTTTCTCTGTGAGAAAGCTGGGAGCTTCCCTCACGTTTTTTATAGTTTCTCCATTATTCCCCATGGCTGGGAAGTGTTTTTTATATTGCTGAGTGCAAAGGCAACAGGAATTCACATTTTTGGTGTTGTTGGGGTCGTCTTTGTCTACCTCACATAGCTGGAGCTTGTTGTACGTTTTTCCCTCATGATTTATGTTGCTTCCTCATTGTTCCATACCCAGAAAGTTGTTTATGTGTTGCTGAGTGGTTAGGGAACCACGATTTCATGATCTGTGGGTTTGGGGAGATTGTGTTTGCTCCCATGGTGCCATAGACGTTTTACTGAGTTCGGATCTACGATTTGAGGGTTTGATGAGGGTGCTTTTACCTCTGTGAAGTCCAAGAACGTTCTTGAAATCGTATTTTCTCATGCAGGGTTGTTTTCCCCAATTGTCGTTTTCGTTTTGGTTCCCAAGAATGTTGTGTTCATATCTAGCAGTTGTGTATGGTTGTTTTTGATTAATTGGTTGACTGTGTATTTGATGCAAAGTGGGGCTTGGATGAGTAAGTACAAGGGACCCATGTGTCATTGGTTAGTTGCCTTAGTAGCCTGAAAAACCCAATTTCTTATTGGCTTGGTTGGATAGTCTGTGAAACCCAACTGTATGTTGGCTTGATTGTGGGCGTATGGTTTTGGCTATATGTGAGCCTGTTGTTCCCTAGTGCCTTGTGGAATCATGACTAGCTCAGGGGTGGCAGTGATGCTAAGAGATCGATGAGCACACTGGCCTATGGTTGGGTGGAACGTTGCAACGACGTAGCTAGTTGCGGGCCAACTTCTTTTCCAGATAAGTATTCTTGTGTATTTAATATGTTCAATGAATTGTTTATGAATTAAATGAACATGATGAATGCATGAATGAAATAAATGTGTTTGCTTCCACTATAGATTGCATTATGCATCTATGTATGTTTTTATATTAATGCATTTTATTTTTATGTTTATGATCATTGGGCTAGATTGCCCAGTTTGACAACAATAGTGTGTTGGTCGCGTTCTCTCCATCGTCAGTATGAGGGGTGGGGACATGACATAGACGGTGCTTGGGCTCATAAAGGATCACATTGAGAGCCTCAAAATGAAGTTGGAACGATGTCGACATTATCAAATTTCATTGAATTTAAAGAAATGTATCTTTTGTTCCATGTTTGGAATTCTGTTGGGCCATGTCATTTGTCAGGATGGAATCATGGTCGACCCTGCTAAAATTGTGATCATCGTTGACCTACCACCCCCTGTGACAGTGAAGCAGCTTAGAACGACATTGGGACATACATGATACTATAGAAAATTTATCAAAGGATATGCAAAGGTGACTGCTTTGATGGAAAAATTGTTAAAAAGGGATATTAAGTTCGAGTGGACGGAAAAATTCCAAGAAATTATGGATCTCCTGAAGAACAAGATGGTCACATCACCCATACTAGTTTTTCTAGACTAGAAGAAGGAGTTTCATGTACATGTTGATGTGTCATCTGTTGCACTCGGTGTTGTACTTGCGTAGACTAGCAAGGGATCCATGATCATCCTATTTCCTTCGCTAGCAGGAAATTGTCAATATTAGAGAAGAATTACACTACGACTGAAAGAGAAGGCTTAGATACGGTGTATGCGCTACAGAAATTTCGACACTATTTATTAGGTGGAGATTTCAAGATGTTCACAAACCATTCAACGTTGAAATACCCGGTGAACAAGCCAGTGGCTCCTCCTTTTCCAGGAATTTGATTTTGAAGTTATTTCTAATCTAGATCGACTAAACTTAGGACCAAACCACCTGTCGAGACTTGAAAGTGGCGACGATAATATTCCTGATGCACAACTATTTGCGATTACAATGTTTGATGACCAATACAAATATATTATACATTTTTTTAGTACGGGATATGCACCCAAAGGATTTAGTATTGTGTAGAAAAAATAATTAGTGGTGCGAGAGACATACTTTCAATTGATAGTTGGACATCTATATAAAATGGGACCGGATGTAATTCTTTGTCGCTGTGTATTGAAACATGAGTGACCAGTGATATTAAATGAAGCGCATGAAGGTGTTTCACGAGGACATTATGCTAGAAAAGATACAGTGCACAAGATATTGCAAGAAGGATTATGGTGGGCCACTTTGCATGCAGATGCTAGAGAATATTGTCACAACTGTGATATCTGTCAGAGAACTGGAAAATCATCATGATGGGATGAAATGTCATAAGTACCTCAAATAAATTTGCAAGTATTTGAGAAATGGGTTGTTGATTTTTTCGGACCTATTAACCCATTAGGAAAGCAAACATGTGTAAGATACATTATTATTGCGACATATTACCGGACTAGATGGGCCGATGGAGCACCAATAAATAATTGTACTATTGTGACTGCTGCCAAATTTCTGTTCAACAATATTGTCACTAGATTCGGATGCTCGCAAAATTTGATAAGTGATCAGGGCACACAATTTGTCAATCACCTAGTCGAAGAATTAATTCAAGAGTTCCAGATGCAACATAGGAAGGAAACACCATATCACCCACAAGTGAATGGTGATGTCGAAGCATTCAACAAGATCCTCAAGAATGCATTGACAAATATTGCATTGTCCAAGGAGACGACTAGGACCAACAAATTTATGTGGTATTGTGGGCATATCACATGACCTGTAAGAAGTTGGCAGGCCAAACTGCATTCCAGTTAGTGTATGGACAAGAGGTTGTTATGCTGATGGAATATATTGTACCCAGTTTAAGGATTGTTGCAATCATAGAAATGAATGATAGTGGTGCTATCGAAGAAAGATTGTCGCAACTTATGCGGCTGGAGGAAGAATTTTTTGCCACAGGTTATCACCAAAATGTTGAAAAGAAATGACAGAAAGTATGGCATGATCGACACATTAAGAATACTAAATTTAAGGTTGGAGGAATTGTCCTCCTCTATGATAGTAAGTTCTTAAGGCATCCTGGAAAGATGAAAAAAACATTAGCTGGGGCCTTATGTTGTCATAAAAATAATTGAAGGAGGCGTAATACAACTAGAAAAATTAGATGGAACACCTCTCAAATGATTGGTGAATGGAAGTCCGCTAAAGACTTACCAAGATAGTTACAACTTGGTCGACTGAAAAAAAAAAATTGTACAGATTTACGATGTGTTTTGTTATGTGTCGCAGACAATGTGTCTATCAAAGAAAAATAAAAAGCAGTCATAAACAATCCGTCTATCGCAAAAGAAAAATGGTAGCAAAGAATCTCAGTTTGTCCCAAGGAAGAAGTGTGTCCAAGGCTAAATACCTGTCGTAGGAAGAAATGAGCTATCGCATGAGGAAATTTGGTCGCAAGACGACAATTGACCTTAGTTGAATTATGGATACAAGATATTTTGGCGGCATATTGTTTGGTCATTTCTGTCATTATTGCACAATAACGACTAATGAGGTGACGGGGAAAGTCATGATTGAGTGATGGTTTCCTTGTAATGATTTAGACGATTGCCCCATATGACGAAAATAATTGCCACCTTTCCAGTTTATTGCCCGCTTGTGCAAAGGAAATACTACTTGAACTAATGAATGCATATCATCATCGTGTTGAAGTATCATTCATTCTGTTTGCACCCAACCGAGTAAACTAAGCTATTGTGTCTACAACTCAGAGAGGCAAGGCAAATTTTTGTAGAGTATGGTCATATCTATTTCGATTACAAGCACTATTGTAGAATCCGGTGTCGTGACCCCTTCACCAACACCCATTATGGAAGACACTACCGCATATGTTCCACCACAGGTCGAGGTTGCAGAAGAAGTTGAACATGCCCCATTCATCCTTGAAGTGAGGTTACTGTTAGGATTTATAGTCCTCCCTTGTCCAAATTGTCTATTAGATTATATTTGCCTAACTTAGGAGTCATTTAGTTATTATTGGGTCCACTGGTACCATTGGGTCCACTTGGCCTAATGGGGACACATGTACCAGTCACTGGAGTGTGTGGAACACCGATAGAGGCTAATTGGAACTGACTGCACCTTCATGCATTAGTTTAGGCACCTCTTAGACCAATCCCTACATTTTAGGAGCCACTAGGAGTGCCAACACTAACCTCCTTCAGTTGTTGGCAGTTTGTAACTAGTCAAGCTTAGTTATGCTTCAGTTAGATCTAGTTAGATATCCTCTAGTTCACTTAGTGCTAGTTATGCATGGTTGCATGTGGGAAGGCACCAGTTCTCACCTACTTCTCACCTACCACTGTAGTTAGACTGGTTTGATTGATTGTAACTGATTGAGAGTCTGGATTAGACATCTGGATTTAACCTATTGGACTTTGATAGTGATTTAGACACTTCTAGTTAGCCATGTAGTCAGTATGAGTTGGTAGATTCGAATTCATCTCTCATAATTCAAATTCTCCTTTATGTAACACTGTTGTATAATGCTGGGATTAATGAAGTTTATACTCTAATTATACTGAGCAATTCTAGTCTGTTTCCTGTGAGATTTGTTTTGTTCAGTGGGTATTATTCATTCATTTTCACTACAAATAATTAAGAATATAATAGCACTCATTGCTTGAAGATCAATGGCAGATTAATTCTAACAATTCTGACCAAACCCTCCTGGCTCGACAAAGAGGAAACAATCCAGTAGTCGTAAGAAAACAACATCACCAACACCAAATGTTGAAGAACCAGGCTCTGTGACTATGTTACCAGAATATGTTTAACCTAGACCAGTTGATGACCCTAAGATTAGAATCCTAAAGAAATGAAGGTACCCATTGGTAGCACCGACCGTACCAAAAGGAGTTCATATAATGACGAACATACTCCCAAATCTCAAGAAGATGAGCTTTGTCGACCATGAACTAAGGAAATTTCTAGAGTTTACAATCGACAAATACATGGTTGTTGTCCGTAAGACAGAGGATGGCCCTACACACTTAGTTCCAATTGAATGGGCAACAGGGTTAGACAAAGCTGGTTTGTTGTCACTCATGCACATGTCGCATTTCGACCGCAGTGTAGAGGTGAATGCATGTGTTAAATAGTTGCTACTGTCATTCCATGGTGGATTTCTATGGCTCAACCAGAAGGTTTCTGTTGATGTCAAGCTTATAGTAGTGATTACGGGACTCCCCCTTGTAGGTGTCGACCCAAAACCATTTTTCGCTGGAAAATAACAGGACAATTTATTCACGAATAAGCTCAAAGAAACCTGCGACCTGATCAGAGACACTAGAGGCTTTTCCATCACCTCTATCAATGATTATACTATTTGGTTCGCAGCTAAAGTCCTATCTAGAAAATTTGTACGAAAGATGCGATCGAAATAGTGCATCACAAGGATGATTGTTGCAACAGAGTTACGTGAAATAGGTGTTCAACTCAATTAGTCACAGTATCTATTAAATGAATTGTTAGAAGATGTGGAGGAGGCATAGGAGAAAGGTAGTGCATTTCATTATTCATGGATACTTATTTTGATTTGTTTGTTGCATGGGCAGAACCAAAAAACTACTAGGGGGTAGATGTGCCTGTTTTATGTCAAGGAGCTCGATACTAGAATCTCTGGTTCAAAAAATACTTAAAGCAGAGGAAAAAAGACAACAATGTAGAGTTCTTTTTGCATGTAGAGGCCCTATGATATCATGTCAGAAATAGGCCAAAATTACCGAGGAAACTGTTAAGGATTTCAAAAAAATTATCAGATTTTTGGTCAAAACCCATCATATCTTGTTGCAGTCGCAACAAGACCCACATCACCAATGGATTGCGACATAGTATCAGCTGTTGGCTTGTTGGCGCAAACCCAACCAACAAAACCTAGTCGAAAGGGGTTCCCTCTCTGTCGACACCCGACTCGCTGCGATATCCCTCAGTACCGGCCCAGACAGGTTCTACCTTGTCCAGGAACACCCGCGAAGAGGATAAAGTCTCACCCGAGATGTTCAAGGGAGGGCTGACGGAACCAAGTTTCCACATATTAGAGAAGGACTATGGGCATCGACAATTCATCAACTTATTTATTAGATCTGACCAGTTGTTTAATCATTCATGGAACCATTCGTTATCACTCTTCAACAGATCACATCATTCATTCATAATAGAAGTAACCACATCATATAACAGAAATAACCATACTGTCACACAAACAGATATAAGAAGATAACATCATTCATAAGCAGTAAACATTGCATCATAGATCCATGTCACACATACTCACCATTGGATTGCAGAAACAGAAATAAAAGACATCAAGATACAAAAGATAACAATATTTCAGATCAACCCTCATATTTCCATATTACTTCTGCACAATAAATCACAGATCCAAAATATACAACAATTCAAATCTCAATCTAGGATTCCCTACGATGAACATGAATCATAATCAATATCTCCCATATCTATCCCCCCTCTTACATTCACAATTCTTCTTCTATTTATAGGCTTGCGCCTTTACATTCATGGTCCACTTCTAACTAACTCCTAACTGATTCTACCAACTAATGACCAATATCTGCAAAATATGGTCAAAAGTACAAAAAGTGACACAAAATATTCAAAAGTAGTCTATCTTTCGCTTGGCGCGCTATCTTTGTCTTGCGCGGTGTCTTCTGAGCTTGCGTAGCATCCACAATGCTGCGCAACTGACTTGTCCAAAACCCCTTGCCGACAGGCCCCCAACACAATCTTGTGGCTCATCCTCGAGCCACGTCAGGTGGACATGGTGTACTCGGCAACCTTGGAGTGCTAAAACTGCTCACAGATAGCTGTGTGCCGATCGTCTGGAACATGTCGAACCATGCAATTCACTGCGACTTCCTTTTTCATGGTCAATTTCTTCTTAACTTGGCACACTTCTGCAACCTCATGTTATGCGAAATCTACTTGCTCTTGTGACCATAAATATTGGTTGCTGAAATTCTTCTATCTATCTGCCACTGCCTGGGTGGTTACTTGTTGCATGGTCACCAGCATAGCGACGGCCTGCAGCTGCAGCTGCAAATTTTGAAGCCTACGTTCCACCTTGAAAGCCATTCCAACTCTCACAACCTTGTCATTTCTTGCATTCAGGCTCAGCTCAGACTATCGAAATTTGATCCCACTCCCTGTTCCTGCAGACTTTGTCAAGTGGGGAAAGATCTTGGGCCCCTTTCGAATTCTTCGTGGCTTTCTTGGTCTGCACCCCAGACTGACTAGGAGGGATATAGCCAAGGATGACCTTGCTAGGCACTTTCATCTTGGATGAGCTATCCCGAATACTTGCAACTTCTTCTTTAATTACAATTGGTGAAGCATGCTCACTGAAAATCTCCCCAGTGTTGAGGGTGCTCTGCATATCATATCAAGTTTCCTACTAACTTGCAAAGATGATACCTTTTCTGGTCGGAGCCACTACCTTATTTAGCGGAGCTTCCCTCAACAACCCTTCTGATCACTTCTGCAACTTCACATAGTTCAACTCCACACAATGGTGTCCTCTCATTGAGCAGGCTTCTCCTTATAATACCAACTCGACTCAAATGTCATCATTCTCATATGGGGTTCATCATCATGATGAAATCATTCATTCACGATTCGAATACACCGTCAATTCTGCCAACACACCGCTTGGATCCATTATCATTAGATGTTACTTTGAAAAGTGATGTCATTTACCTGCTTTGATTGTCGTCATTGAGTACTGATGTGACGTCTGGTTGCTGTCTAGTGGTTGGCAGGGTCTATCTTCCTAACGGCGTGACTGATTCTTCCTCTTGCGAAACCACTTCCTCTTGACGCGCCCTTCCTTTTTTTTTCATTGCACAGTGCCTTAAGAACTATGCGACTCTGACCATGCCTATAGGGCTTTAGTCGACTACCATACACCAGTTTTGGTAGCACCGCTCCATCCAATTGCTGCAGTTGAACTACCCCCCCAGAAGTTATATAATTAACAAGATATGAACCTAACCAATGCATTTGTAACTTACCTGGATGCTTCAGGAACTTGCTGTCATATATCATCACCAAATCTCCTTGCTGAAGTTGTTTGTTCTTTATGTGGCGATCATGCTAAGCCTTTTGTCGATCCTTCTCGGCACGCTGATGGAACCTTGTGATAAAACGGTCTTCTTTAAGCTATATCAACTGCACCACGCACTCTTTTAGTGCTGCTTCATCATCCATGCCCGTCGTGGCTGCAATGCGCAGAATGGGAACAATGTACTCCATATTCATGACTGCCTCTTGCCCGTATACCAATTTGAACAGTGTTTGCCCCTTTAATCTCTTGCAGGTGGTGCGATATGCCCATAATACTGCTGGAATCTTCAAATACTAGTCATCTTGGTTAGCATTAAATACCTTTGTAAGTGCATGCGCCAAGATCTTGTTGAATGCTTCTATAGTCCCATTCAACTGTGGATGATATGGTGTAATTTTCTTATGTTGTATCTGCAACTCCTCCGTCAGTGCTCTTATGGGTGGTTGATAAAATGGCTACCCTGGTCGCTCATCAGTATGATGGGGCATCCAAACCACGTCACGATGTTATCAAATAGAAACCTTGCTGCCGTCGCAGCGGTGCAATCCACAACAGGTGCAACCTCTGCCCACCTCGTCAATTAATCTGTTGCTGTGATTATGTACCACACACCAGTTCTCTTTCTAGGTGGGTTGGTTGGACCTACAAAATCCACAACCCATTTATCAAAAGGTTGCAAGTTTACTTCGGGTACTAGCGATATCTCATCCCACCGCGATGGTTTTCCAATACGTTGAAAGACATCGCAGATCCGCGCATAATCTATCACATCATTATGTAAAGTGGGCCACCAGAGCCCTGCGCAAAGCACCTTTCTCGCAGTAGCTCATCCTCCAGAGTGTCCACCAACAACTCCTGCATGTGCTTCTTCCAAAATCTAGCCTTGTTCATGTGGTAGGACACACCACCTCAAAATATCATATGGACCTAGTTTGTATAACTGCCCAGCAATCAACTGAAAATCCAAAGCCTTGAATACCAACTGCTTCTTCTGGCTTGTTGAAAATTCTTCCACCGTGACTCCTATTGCAAAGAATTGGATTATTTAGGCATAATAATCATCTGCTATGTCGATTCGGAATAATTGCGCACCGGGTAGTCCTTCTTCAATATTTGTGGGCTCCTCGCCTGTCTCGATTCTGGACAAATGATCAGGGCCAGCATTTAAGCGACCTGACTTCACAATTATTTCAAAATCAAACTCCTAAAAGAGAAGTATCCAGTGAGATATCTTCCCTCCCAACACAGGCTTACTGACCAAGTACTTCAAAGTAGAATGGTTAGTAAACATCTTGAAGTGGCCGCCTAAAAGGTAATGCCTGAATTTTTGTAGTGCATATACCATCTCCAGACCTTCTCTCTCTGTAGTCATATAGTTCTTCTCAGCAAATGACAACTTTCGACTAGCCAAAGTGATACGGTGATCCAAATATCCTTCTCCTAGCTGCGCGAGCACTACTGCCAGCGCAACAGACGATGCATCAACATGAACATGGAACTCCTTGTTCCAGTTTGGTAACACAAGTATTGGTGCTGAAGCTATCTTGGCCTTCAGGGTGTCAAAGCTTCCTTGACATTTTGGGCTCCATACAAAGGCAACATATTTCTTCAATAGTTTCTCCACAGGGGTAGTAATCGCAACATATCCTCTGATGAAATTGCGACAATACCTAGTGTCACCCTAAGCATCTTCACATTTGTCGGTAGTGGGAAGCTCAGAATGAGTGCTATCTTTGCAGGATCAACCAATAATCCTTGCTGGCACACAATGTGACCCAACAGTATCCCAAATGATGTGCAAAAAATACATTTCTTGGAATTTAGCACGATCTGATGCTGTCGACACCTTTCAAGCATCAGTCACAGGTTTTCCAAATGATCCTTGATTAGACCATACACTGTCCAATCATCCATATAAACTTGTAGGAACTTCTGGATGAAATATTTGAATGCAGCGACAACGACTCGGGAAAATACCATGGTGCATTCTTCAACCCAAAAGGCATTACTATGTATCAGAAGCAACTCCATTCAGTGAAAAATGTCATTTTATGTCGATCTTCCTTTGCGATTCTTATCTGGTGATAACCAGAGAATCCATATGTAAAAGAGTACATTTCCTGACCACCTACTCCTTCGAGTACTCCATTTGTGAATGGTGTTGGAAATGGGTCATGCATACAGGCATCATTTAGTTTTCTCAAGTCGACACAAATCTGAACTTCACCGAGTTTCTCGTCTTAGACCACCATAGGACTGATCCATTCTGATTCTTCCACTGGCTCAATGATTCTAGCATCCAACATCCGATCAAGCTCTGCCTTGAATCTTTCTTTGTTTCGCAGATTCGGGTGATACAACCTTTGTCTTACTAGTTTTGCATAAGGCTTTAATGAAATCTTCATCTCTCCTAGATCACCAATTATCCCCTTCATTTCTGAGAACTTCGTTGGAAAGAGATCCTGAAACTCATGCAGCAGATCCGTGATCTTTTCCATGGTCTCGTCATCCCAGTAGTCCCCAACACTTGCAAATTTTGGATTCTCCTCCATCCCAATGTTAACTTTTATAATCTTCAGCAGCTGATTCATGAGATCAGTCGGTATATCTAGTGCTGTGACATCCCTGCTCCCTTTTATCTCTGGAATATTGATATTTCGTAGCTCATCATCATCCTCAGGTTCGCCAGATACATTATAGCATTCCATCATCGACTGTGGCGATGAGCTTGTGGGTCCACGGGATATGTGACGGGCACGGCTTTTAATACCACATCCTGGATGATTTGAAGTCCATTGTTGACATCGTGATTAGCATATGCAAAACTAAATGTATGAGAAAAGCAAAGCGTTAGCTCTTCCCAAGTGGTTATTTCTCTACACAACTTCACTGATATATACCATGACCTGGGCATTTTGTCTAAGGTGTGAAGAAAGGCATGGACCCATTCATCCTTCGATCATGATGCCCACAATGTTTGACATTCCCTCAAATGGATGCTAGGGTCATTCTGCCCATCATACTTCCTAGTGTGATACACTTCCGTGTCGCCAAAGCGAACTGTCATCAACCATCGACATTGCGCCCATCCAGTAATTGACTTTTTATGAGTCGCTCACCAGCGTGCTGGAGTAGCCTTCAGTGCTTCCTCCATTTCCAACAATCGCCATGGTTCTGAGAATTTTTCTTCAAACTCCATTAAGAACGTGGAAAGCTCAGGTAGCCCTTCATAAACTGGTAATTCGACAATCTCAGTCGCGACATGATACATCAACTGCGTGATCAGTCCACATTTCCTGAATGACGCCTCATGCATGCGGTTTTGCTAGTTTTCTAAAGCGTCATTAGAATCAGAGGACGTAGAACTAGCGTTGCACCAACTGAGTTCTCCGTCAGCAGTTGGGTGGATATAGTCTTTGGAAATGTTGTAAGCATGATCACATCCCCTGACGACTTCATCTTTCACTGGTTCAATATATCGTCATCCTTCGTTTGGATCCACAAGAGTGATAACTCAGATATCTTGATTCTCGAATGTCATCATCTGCTTCTTGAAGTTAATGAATACCATACTATTGTTGGCCCATCCAATCCCCAACAATGTAGGATAAGAACCTCCACCCTCAACAACTTCAATCACATTAAAGTCAGCATAAGTTTTCATACCTTCAACATCCACAACCAGGTTCGACACATGACCGATTGGTTGTACTTTATTTTGATTAGCCAATCGCAGTTGCACAGGGGACTAACCCAGCGTCGGCCTCCCCATTTTCTGCCAAGTTTGCTTTGTCAGAATATTCACATTTGAGCCTAGATCCAGAATGGTTGAGTCTACTTCATAGTCCCCAATCTGAATGTTCATGCGCATCTCTTTGTGCATGTTTTTCTTGTGTAAATAGTTCACTGCGGAATCCTTCTTCTCCTTACCCGGGTGGTGCGACACATTTCAATCTCGTCCAGAGCATTGAGATCTCTTACTAGTGATAGACAACTTTCAAAGAAGTGTTGCAAGGTACCATGCTGCCACAATGGTATTGCCTCCAGTGAAGAATCAAAAGCAGAAGGAATTTCATAGACAAGTGACTTACCAAGATTTCTTCTGATCGCATCTCTAGCTCCAAAAAATGTCTCTTTTTCAGCTGCGATATCAAACGATGCCTTCTTCTTCCTGGCCAATCAAATATGTGAGCGGGGCCCATCCTCTCCAGTCATCGCACCTCCGCGGGTGATGATGGTAACGTCAACATCCTCTATTCTAGGCTCCACTGAGATCATCGCAACAATGGGTCCTTGATTCTGGTTCATCAGTGGATTCTGAGTCAACGAAGGATTCTGGTTCAACAGAGGGTTCATGGGTTGATTTACAGTATGATTTTGAAGTGGGACTTGATTCTGGGCTTGGTTCTACAACTAGTTTTGGTTTTGTAGTTGATTTTGGTTCTGCAACTTATTTTGATTTTGCGGCATAGGAACCTTCTCGACTTGCCATATTGCGATTAGCTGTGGGAAGTTCTCGACAGTATGATCAATTGTAGTACAATATGTACATGAACACTGTAAGTGTGGGAAATCTCTCTGGTAATGTCCAAATACCCCACAATTGTAACACTGGACAGATCCACGACAACTTCCTCCTCCTCTTCCTCAAAATCCTCTGCAAAATCCTCCTTGCTGCTGGTACTGCGACTAAGTCATCTATTGTGGTGTGGGATTTGGCTGCTGCTGAACATAGTGTGTGACTTGAACATACTATGGCTGTGACTGAGCCATCTCCATTTGATTGTACTATGGCTGCGGTGCAAGCTGCGATGGTATAAATTGCATCTACGGTGGTGGTGTATACTGTGGTTGAGGTTGAGAGTTTACCACCTGAGGCTGCAGCTGTGGTTTCTATACTGCGTGATGATCTTCGCCCTTCACAAAGTATGAATCATATGTCCTTTCCTGAAGCAGATCATATGCATGACAGTCTTTATCTTCATACCCCACAGATTGACAAAATGAACAATATAAGTCGGATTTGACACCATATTCTACAAGTAGCTACATTCTTCGTGTCGGTTCCCATAGACTTGACCTATGCGACACCATGGTATGCTACCGCAAATTGGTGCATTCGATGCCCCAGATAGCAGATAATTTCGGAAGTTAGGGAAAGTGTCTTTAGTGTGTCCATCTGCGCGACAATAAGTGAACCAAATATCTTCGCGACTCTCTTTCCCTTTCTTAATGCCTTGCAACTGAAGCATCAAGTTTGCCAATTGCGTCTGAATTTGGTTCATACTAGCTGCATTCTCCCCAAAAGGTGAAGCTTCTAACTTCATTACAATCTCCATAGCTTCGCTATGTGTCGTGATCTTCTGTTGCATTAGTGGTTATCGGATATGAGGTACCAATGCTATGATAAACCATTCTTTCTACTGAACGTCGCTCATATCGAAACTGACTCGTGCCATCAGTGTCTTAAATATTTGATCGAAGTCCTAGACAGTCTCATTAGGAAACTACTTAATTTATTTTAAGTCAGTAATATACTGTGCTTCAGATTTGGGCTTTCTAAATTCTTCAATTAGTCCCTTCCTGAATTCATCCAATGTTTTTGCAGGTGTCCCCGTAGGAACTTGTATGAATTTCATATACCAATATAGCGCACGATCCCAAAGAGTAGTTGCCAATTGGCCTTTCCTGACACCATCATCAATAATTTTCCTGACTGTCCACATTGCTTCACACATAAACAAATACTGCTTGGGATCGTCAGTCCCATTCCCATGAAACAAAGGTAATTTCGTATCGTCGCCCGCCATCCTAGTTCTTTCTGCAAATGCTGACCTACCACTAGAATGTTGCTGGCACGTCAGGCAAGTTGACATGGAACTTGTGTTTCTTCTTGAATTTGGAGTAGTGGAAAGAGGTGTGGGTACGTTGTTGCTGGGGTTTGATCTTACCATTGTTCTAGGCATAGTCTGGGTCTAGTCATCCTCTTCATCGCTGTAGGGTCGCTTCGTCTCGTGTGGTATTCCTTTGCGGTCTTGCATTTCGATCGAAGCAGGACCTTCCCCTATCCTTTGACTCTTCTCTTGTCGAAACCTTTCTCCTCCCCTCGTAAAACCACTTTCTTCCTCAGCTTCCCTCACAGTCTCGTCGAAACTTGCACCCCTCTACCCCTTATCTTCCCATTTATCTCCCCCTTTTAGTCATGGTATCCATCGCTTGTGCAAACTGGAGTTCTACTACTTGAGGTGCATCTTCAGTATACCCTTTTTGCAGGCAAGCATTTTAATTGATAATTGTAGCGACAATAAGAACCTACCTCTAGATACTATCCAGTTAAGAACGTAGCGACAATAAGAACCTACCTCTGGGTCCGTTGAAAAATTCCCTTTCTACTTCGTTGTAGGACTTAGTAGTGTCGACTGCAAACTTGGTGATATATCCTTCTAGTGTACAATCTAGCCAGACTTCAACAGCTCGTGATGCTCCGTTGTTAGTTTCTTGCAGCTCCTGGATCAATTCAAGGGTCTAGGATGGTGGTTCTCCTCCTTGGAAATTTGTCTTCTTGTATGTGAACTACGCCAAGCACTCATACTGTATAATGGGAAAATCATAGAAAAAAATACTTGTGAGGACCGTCGTGTATGTATCTCGCCAACCACTTGTCCATCGTCACCCCAGGGTTCTGATTTTTTGCTTCACTAAATTCTCACAGCTTTTGGTCAAACCAATCTTGAATTTTTGGTCGCGTCGGATGCTACATATCCTCCTCTCAATTGCAACAAGGTCCTGAAAACAGAGCCATTTGTTGGCACAAACCCAACCAACAAAACCCAGTCGACAAGGGTTCCCTCTCTATCGACACTCGACTAGCCACGATCTCCTTGAGCACTGGCCTAGACAAGTTTTACCCTGTTTAGAAACACCCACGAAGCGGATGAAGTCTCACCCGAGATGTTCAAGGGAGGGCTGACAGAACGAAGTTTTCACAGAATAGAGAAGGAATTTGGGCATCGACAATTCATCAACTTATTTATTAGATATGACCAATTGTTTAATCATTCATGGAACCATTCATTATCGCTCTTCAACAGATTGCATCATTCATTCATAGCAGAGGTAACCACATCATATAACATAATTAACCATACCATCGCACAAACAGATCTAAGAAGATAGCATCATTCATAAGCAGTAAACATTGCATCATAGATCCATGTCGCACATACTCACCATTGGAATGCAAAAAAGGAAATAAAAGATAGAAAGATAAAAAAGATAACAGTATTTCAGATCGACCCTCATCTTTCCATATTACTTCTGCGCAATAAATCACAGATGCAAAATATACAACAATTCAAATCTCAGTCTAGGATTCCCTATGATGAACATGAATCATAATCAAGATTTCCCATCTCTATCCCCTCTCTTACATTCTCAATTCTTCTTCTATTTACAAGCTTGTGCCTTTACATTCATGGTCTACTTCTAACTAACTCGTAACTGATTCTACCAACTAATGACCAATATCCACAAAATATGGTCAAAAGTACAAAAAATGACATAAAATATACAAAAGTAGTCTATCTTCCACCTTGCACGCTATCTTTGTCTTGTGCGGTGTCTTTTGAGCTTGCACAACATCCGCGATGCTGCCCAACTGACTTGTCCAAAACCCATTGCCAACACGGCTGCAAAAATCGAGGCCATTATTCAAGATTGGCCAGAAGAATGATGAGTTCCGGTTGTACATGACCAGTTAACGAACAATGAAGAGGTGCGACAAAATGATCCACCGAAGCAGAAGGATGGGGGACAAGGAGAAAACCTACTAGAGGAAAACCCAGAGGAATACTCTG
Organism: Pseudotsuga menziesii; assembly: GCA_001517045.1. NCBI lineage: Eukaryota > Viridiplantae > Streptophyta > Pinopsida > Pinales > Pinaceae > Pseudotsuga > Pseudotsuga menziesii. The sequence continues at coordinate 274,245 of LPNX010313219.1, read as the reverse complement.
AGAAAAACGTAGAGGAATACCCAGAGGAAAATCCAGAAAATACCTAGAAGGAGTCAAGTACGACCCCAACAAACCCAAAGTAGGGGAAAAGAGGAAGTAGACAAAGAGGTTTGCGAGGTGTCATAAGAAGAGGAAAGGCGACAAATCAGTTGGAACTGTTGGCCTTACCAATGATGATTATACATTGTTGACAGAAACAATGACTGAGATCACCAATTAAAGCCTTAATAAGATAGATGAGTGGGAAATAGAGCTAACCAAATGTATCACAAACTTATTACAAACACTCAGTAAGGCAATGAAAGAAGTAAGAGTGGAAGTCGACTACATACCACAATTTTCCAAGTCACAGGGCTTAGCTGGTCCGTTGAAGGAACGAACTAGTGATGTATCGATACCCATCCCACCAATAAAGACTCAAGTGTTGGGCGAAGCACTTGACTTGGGGACATCAGAGCTAAATTCCATGGCCATAAGCTTGGGCTGTGTCACTATAGATTTCTATGCATTGTCGATGTACAAATTATATGCCATTCAAAATGTCACAATCGTAGAAATGAAGGTCAGAGAAGGCACATTATTCAAGAAATTCAGAGCATCAAACAAGATTGTTCATAAGATGAAGAAAACAATCAAAGAAGTAGAACCAAAAGCTAAGACCTAGGAGCAAAACAGGCACCGACTCGATGCAGCCATAACACTTGCTTACAAAACGTTTACTGATGAAGGCATTACCAATGAGATGTTTATGAAAGCCAAAGTGTTTCGACTTGGAGAGAATGCAGAAAACCTTGATAAGAAAGTCGCAGAGTTGGAATCACAGGTGACACCCAGTACACCTCCAAAAGTACTGGAAGAGAGAAGAAATGCAACCACAAATGTTGTGAAGAGAATAGAAGAGGCGGATGCACTTTGTGCCAAAGCAGTTGAGCGAGTTTCTTAGACATGGGAAGCTTTGATTGATGATTAGAATCTAAAGAAAGTTGCAGAACAATTGCACACTGCTTAGATAGAGGTGAACTCGTTAAAGAATGAGATGATGAAATTGCCATTACTAGAGAAAATGGCTAAGTTTGTCGACATGAAGAGGCTACAACAACAGGTCGCAACATTTCGAACATAGCAGCAAAAGAAGACTAACAGGGTTGTCGAATCGCAAGTAGAAGAAGATAAAATTACAGGTATAATTCAACCTGTACACCAAAAAGTGCGACAAGTAGTAGAGTCAGTAAGAGATATAACTTCGAAACACATCAGTTCTAAACTTGTCAAAAATTTGAAGAAGACAGAAACAAAAGTATTGGAGGAGACTGAGCAAATAGTGAAAATATTTCAGGATTTTCAAAGTAAACTTGTAACAATGGATGTCTCAAAGTAATATGGTTCAGGATGAGCCACAGGTGAGTGTTGGGGGCCTGTTGGCCCTAGGACCAGTTAGGCAATATTCAACTCAGGAAGATAAAGATTATGGTCGCAAGAGAAGATGTGACACAAGAGAAGATGCGACGCAAGAGAAGATGCGACAAAAGAGAAGTTGTGACAGAAGAGTAGCCACAACAGAAGGATTTGCGATCAAAGAAGTCGTGACAGAAGAAACCGTGACAAAAGAAGAGCAAAGAAGTGAAATGGACAACTCGGTTGATCACGGGTAAGGATTTAGTTAGACTAACACACACTTTTGATAATAAAACATCATTGTATTTTGGGTCGATAGTGCCTATTTTCAGTTGTAACTGAATGTATGAAAATAGAAATGACAACCTGTAAGATAACACAAAAGAGTCGGTTGATTAGGACAGGTAGAAGCTTATAAAAGGGAGAACCCAAGCTATGGGCGGGACTGATGTTGGTTGTTGATTATTTTGTTGGTCATTAGTAGGTTGAGAAAGAGAAGAAGATAGAGTTGGTTAGCTAAAAGAACCGATCCAGGCTGTGTGTGGATTGATTGTTAGGATAAGTAGAGGATAAGTACTTATACCCGAAACTAGAGAGCATGAGAGGAGAGAAGTCTATATAAGTTGTATAAAATACCTATAAAAGAGTTTGCAAGCTGAGTGCGTAGACAAAACGTGCTAACATATTTCTCATGCCATATGAAGAGCGCCTTTGTGGTTTTTCCCATATGGGTTTCAACATTAACCAATGTCTATGTATATCTTGAATGATGCGTTTATGATAAATGTATGCATATTGTGAATAAGTAGATATGAATGTGTTGCATCCCTTTTGTTTATGAATAATCTCATGTATGTATGTATCACATTGTTTATTGAATGAATCTATGATATTTCCTTCATGTTGAATGCTGCAAGATGTGTCGACTGGTAAGTATCATGTTAACTTGAATGAATAAACAAGTAGGAAGAAGTATAAACCTTGGCTTCGGTCGAGCATTGTAGTAAGGTACAAAAAGAATAGAAATCCCCTCCTAACTGCAGAAACCTAGTTTTGGTTGTTCCCCATAAGGATATCTTGGGTGATACTGCATCTACGTCGTAGGTGCTGTCAGTTGAGCCTTGCTATGTCGGGATGATATCTGGGTCTTTGTTAGCAACCGAAGATTTGAACTTGGGTCGACCGGAGGAGAAAGCGAACATGGATGGTTACACTTACAAATGCATTAGGGAAAAAAATAACCATAGAGGAAGGCCCCATAACCTTATCAAATATAAGATTACTCATCAATTGTAATACCCTCTGATTTAGCCCCTGAACATATTATTGTTGTTGTTATGTTGGACAGAGTGGCACAAGGTGCGTGGACTATGGTTTGCACATTATTATTATTACATTGAACTTATAAAATAATTAATAAAATAAAAACAACCGAACAATCGATGCCGCAAAAGAGAGTATGAGGAACCATGATGTTACGAGCAAGGGGTTGTGGAAAAGTGTTTACCTATGTGTGTTGAGCCTATGTTGATGTTGTGCACCCTTATTATGTGCTCAATGGACCCTCTTGGTTATGTAACCTCACGTGTTATGTTACTCCTTGGGTTTATTTACCTTGATATTAATTTTTATTTGAGGATTGGAGTCCCTCTCTCACCTAGTGCGCCCTTATGAGTTGGATTAGTGCGCCTCTTTGTGTATCCAGTTGATGTGTAGCTCCTATTTGTTATTTTTGGAATGTAACTCTCATGCTTGTGTCCCTCTCCATCCCAATTCGAATTGCTCATGAAGGAATTCGATTTGCTTGTATTGAAAGTCATTGTTCTGTGTTGGATCATGATTTTTCTCTTGTGATTATGTTTGGAACTTGTGGTTTGATTTTTTTTCTCTTGGTATGAGATCCTTATTGAGCCTGTGCCCAAGATGAGTTACTTTGGAGCCACTGGAATTTCCCTAGATTGGAAGTGCTGCTTCCCAGTGGGTTGTGGTTGGACTGTTGTCCTGGAGCCATTGGAATTTCCTTGGAGTTGAAGTAGAATTCATACTTGCCATTGGGTTGTGGTTGGACTGTTGTCCTGGAGCCACTGGAATTTCCTTGGAGTGAAAGTAGAATTCATACTTGCCATTGGGTTGTGGTTGGATTGATTTCTTGAGAGAATTTGTGGTTGAGTGCGCCCTTGATTTTGGAATCATGGTTCTGGCTCGAGGGTGACCATTGCAAAGTGAGTTTTGGCTTGCATTGTGTTTACGACTGAGTGAAACGTGGCACGGTCAATTACGGTTGCGTATTTTCCAAAGATAAGTGCTTTATCTAATGTTTATTTAATTTATTTGGATATGATCTGATTTATTTATGGATGCACATGAAATGCCTGATGAAACATATGAGCTATTTGTGGAAGAAATCTCTCATGCAATTCAATCTATTTATGCAAGTAAGTTTTGGGAAGGAATTGGAAGCTTGTTTTTGGGATTTTGTGCACAAATTATTTGAGGAAATGATTCTTTGGAACCTCTACTACATAACTAATATTTCTTCCCTTTTTCATTAGATAATGTATATTTTTATGGTACAGTAGCCTCATAATGGTTTAAGACACTTCTCTTTGATGCTTCTACCTTTTATTCATAGTTAGTTCTTCGATTGGATTGTTTTGCATAGTTTGGAGGCTTGGGACATGAAGTGATTGTAAAAATTCCTATGTGTTATTTTTATGCTTATGTCTGATAAATAAACTTGAAACGTGTGTTAGAATGTGAGTGGAAATATTCTTGATAGTGTTTGGGAAATGTCTATCAAAATTCTAGATTAATTTCCAATTTCTAGCTCCTTCAATGGAAATGTTTTGAGTGGATTTGTGACTTTGCATATGAAGTGATTAATGAAATGTTAGAATGATAAATACCTATGTTATGACTAATAAAACATGTTATTTATAGTTGGAATGACATTTGAATGATTATATAAGTTATGGATTTAATTATTCTAACGATTCCTAGAATTACTAGTCAATTTTGATGAGTAGAATGAGCTAGTTTTGTGAGTTATTTAATGGAGTATATATGGGCAGAAAGTTACAGTCATGTGATTCTAGGTGGCCCCTTCTACTCTTTCCATGAGCTACAGTAGTCATATATTTCTCTTTGTTTAGCATTTGGAAAGTTAAATTGGAAACTAGGTACATTGCGGTGAAGATTGATAACTAGTTGTGGATTGAAAACTTTGTTTTCGTAAAACAGAATGCTACAACCATGTGCTCTATTTATAACATGTTATTGTGTTGTAGGTGGATATCTATCAGTTGTGATCCTTTACGTCTGAATTGATTGCATTTTTGGTTCAATTATTTAGACTTAATTCCTTGCGGTGAATGTTAACTAGTTTCATTGGAATTAATGAAAAGATTACTTTATGTGCAATTGGAATAATATGTAAATAAACTTTTAATTGGTTGCAAGTGCACGCTTAAATATGTTGTTAATGGTTGTAGGATTTATTTTGGGTTTAATGGCATGCTTACAAGTTGATTTTGTGCAAGACTAGATGATTATATTGGAGCACTAGTTACAACTAGTCTTGTGGACTCTCTTTCATAATTACCATAATTAATTATTGTGATTTTGGTAACTAGGACTTATTTACATGTAAATAAATTTTATTAATCCATTGGGATTAATAATCAATGTTTATTGGTTAGACAATTGGATTTGTGATAAGTGTTGTCATTTGCGCACTAAGTATCGTTAAGTGTTGTAATTAACATCTTAATTACTAGTTAACTATGAATAAGAATAATTAGCCTTTAGAAGTGGTTATTATCTCTGATATGAATGAGATTAAAGTTTTGATGAGGTTAGATGATGTTAAGAAACTTTCACCTCCCTTGAATAGTTTGCTGGAATAGTTATTGAATTTGATTTTAATTTATTGGTAATTAAGGGGATTTTGTCGAAATTAAGTCACGAAAAATGAAATTAAATATTTGTTTGACTAATCCATTTTGCTCAAATTATCTTATTATCCTTAGAGAGCTACTAATATGTCCCTTAGACACACTAATAGACTCACGGGACATTACATCGGCTCTTGGAAAAAGGGGTATCACCTGCTAGTCTCATTGGTGAATTTGGTCCTTACATCTTGGTTAAGTACGCAACCTTTAGAAGGGAATGGTATTGTTTCTCTTGTTGCTCCATCTAGGGAGGAGGTCACTATCTCCTTCAGCCTAAAAAGGTGTCAATTTTCCAAGGCTCTATTATTTTAGGGGGGTTAGGCTTGGACTCTCGAAAACATCATAAGATCTATGCCTATGGGTAGGAAATCTACCCTCAAGTTGTCTCGAGAAAAAATAGTAGAGGAGTTCAATCAAGGCAAGAAAAGACTAATAATTGGGGCCCTTAGACCAGATATAGACCCATCCCTAGTTCCCCCATGGAGATTCTCTTTTTAAATATAAAAAGAGTGGGGGTTAAAGCCAATAATTTTCCCTCAAGAGGATGGTGGAATTGGACAAGCTTGAGAGAGTGATGATTTATGAGTCTATGGGAAAGGGACATCAATTAATTTTGGAGCTAAATAAGGTTTTCATGGTCTAGAATTTTGTTGCACTTGGCTCATGTGGTTTACTTGGTGAGTTGATTACTATATGGAACCATGATATGACTCTAATTAATTCTTTTTCTTTATACCTAGGTTTATGCACAAAGGTATACAACAAGAGTTTAGGGATAACTCTAACATTGATCAATGTGTATAGGTCATATGAGGGTAAGCAAACTTATTAGAAAAAGATCCTTAATGTTNGAAGAAAGAGAATCTATTAGTTGGGGGGGGGGGGTTGGAGAACTTGAACCTTACTTTGAATAGAAGGGATATTTGGGAGATAAGTGCTATGATGGACAAATTGGTAGAATACTTCTCATAATCTATTTGAACTAGTAGGTCTTGTGAATATTGAGCCTTTAAAACTAATATCGACGTGGAGAAATAACAAAGTGGGGGCAGGTGGTGTCTCCAAAAGACTAGATAGGTTCTTGGTTCATGGTGACTTTCATTAGAAGATAGAAATATATAAGTCATGGATATGTTTTAGAAGGCGTTTTGATCATTTCCCAATTGTGTTAGTGTTAGATCACAATTATACTAAGCATAGGGCCCCTTTTAAGTCTAGCTCGAGATGGGTTGTCGAGGAGGAATTGTAGAGCCCAATTAAGGACAACTAGAAAATTTATGACCCCTCCCTAGAGTCAACAACCTGTGAATAACTTGATTTATATTCAATTAACAAGTGAAATAAAAAGGTGGTTGTATGGGCTAGAGACAAATTTAGAAATAGGGACTCTCAAATAATAAAGGCTGAAAATAATTTGGAGACTCATGTTGCATCCAATGAGGAGGGTATATTTAGTGAGGAGGCTTAAATAGTTTGAAGTAACTAGAAGCAAAGAATACAAAGCTTCTATTGGGCAAGGAGAAGGAATAGAAGATTAGAAGTAGGGATACCTGGCTAGAGTTAGGGGATCAAAACACCATTTTTTTTCATAAGTTTTCTAATAATAGGAGGGATATCAACATTATTTGGAAGATGACTAATAAAGAGGGTAGAAGAGTAAGTAGTTTTCAAGACTTGGCATAATTAGGAGTGCAACACTTTTTGTTGGAATATTTTATATTTCTTGAAATGTAATAATGTATTTGTATTATGTCAGAAGATATCCACAATCTTATGTAAAAGAGTAATATGTTATATCCCATATTCATTATGGTAAAGTATACTCTTTATATCCATCATTATATAAAGAAATGTTATTTAGGAGAATTATATTATCCCACATGTAATATGTGAGAGTTATTCCTCCTCATCTCTTGGTATATAATAGGGTCAAGGGAGTCACATCATAAGAACAAACTTGATCTTTCTGTATTGTATTGGGTTTTTTTGGCATTGCTCTCTTGTAAGCTTGAGGATATATTATGGAGATAATAGAAGACTACCTTACCGTGGACGTAGCCTAATTGGGTGAACCACACATATATGGTGCTCTCTTTTTTCTTGTTATCTTTTGTACTTATTGTTGATATATTATTGTTTTGCATAGATAGGTAAGCTAGTTTAGCTTGATCCCTCTTTCCAACATGGTATCAGAGTTGGTTGTTATGATCTAGCCCCTTCTATAGCTTTCTAACAATTTGATCATCTGGGAATTGTTTATTTTGTAGATTTTCTTTCTATCTGGTAGCCATTAGACTTCTCTTCAGATCTGGGCATATTTCTGCAATTTTTTATGTCTAACCCTAACCCTATTTTGTAGATTTTTTACAATTTTTTTTCCAATGGTTTCTTGATGTTTTTCTTTAGATCTATATGATTTTTGGGTTGTCCTCAAGGAGATCTATCTTTCTATTATTTAGATCTAGTTTTTTTTTTAAATCTAGAATTTATTTTTCCACGAAAAATTGAGGTCGCGACTTTCAGATTTGGGTGCAAAATCTAAAGAATCTAGTTACAGATCTAAGTTCTTTTAAAAAAAATACCCGATTTAAAAAAAATCGTCTGATTTCGTGTCCAGAAAGCGAAGATATCGCTGATTTAAAATCAACTATATTTCAAAAATTTTCCATACGGACGAAAATATTGCAGAGCTGATATCATTTGACATAATATCCAGATTTGTATTCGGCTTGCTATGTTGGATACAGAATGCTAATGCCATTTCCATAAAAAGGTTATAATAGTAATTTTGAGTCATATTGATCGTGTTATGGTCATTTCAAATTTTTGGCTCAAAATCCTTGATCTACATTAAAATAAAATAAAAATCGGTAAGATCTTTTTAGTTTACTCATTATTTTCCTAGCTTGTTTATCTTTTGCATTACAGTTTGTATTTCTTGTCAAGTTTTCTATCATTATGACTTCAGAAGTAGATTCTGTTCCTGAACTTGTTTGTCCTAACTATCTTGCATGGAAGATAAAATTGATTGATGTTCTGAGTAGTAAAAATCTATGGAGGATTGTTAATGATGAGCATAAGAAACATGTTGATGCTAAGGATGTGGCTATATGGGAAGACAAATGTGATCAAGCAAGAGGGCTCATTGGTCAAATGGTTGCAGATAGTCTTTAGCTAAGTATTGAGGCAGAAGACAACCCGATTGAGGTATGGAAAACTCTTTCTTCTCAATTTGATAAGTCTAATGATGTTTATGCTTATTACCTTGAAAAGAAGATTTTTGAGCTAGATCCTACTAACTTTGGTAGAGTAGAATTTTATCTTGCTAAAGTGAAAAACTTAAATGAAAAAATAAACATTTGTGGTAAATATTACAAGAAAGCAAACACTACTCTTGTAATTCTTGTAGAACATAAATTGCCATCTTGTTTTGACATGTTCATTCAAACTAGGAATAGAGCTCTTTAATTGTCTCAAAGTACTGCGAAACCTACTTTTTATGCTTTTTGTAAAGTGTTGATTAATGAACAAGAAAGGTTAATTGTGTCAGGACAACTCTCACCTAAGAAATCTCTAATTGCTCAAAATCCTAAGAAAAGTTTTCATAATGCGAAAGGTTCTTGTTCACACACTTCAAAACCTACTAATAATTCTGGTGATAATTTTAATGCAGATAATGAAAATATTAAGAAGAAGAAAGTGTATGATATTGATAAGAATTGTGGTAAAACTAATCATCCTGAAAATAATTGATTTATATTGAAATGTTTAATGTCTAAAGCTAAAAAGAAAGGTTCCGATGAATGCCACGTAGCTTTATGTGCATATGTTGTTTCTTCTACTAATTCTTCTTCTAATGTGGAATGGATAATGGATTTCGGTGCTTCTAAACACATGACTAGTAATGCTTCTTTATTTACATCTTATGACAATAATAAACATCTATCTCAGAAAGTATCTATAGGGGATGGTAAACAACTTTCCGCAATTGGTTTCGGTAATATTAATGTTGCTAATGGTCAATTGGAAGATGTTTTTCATGTTGAAAATATGCCCATCAACTTGCTTTCTATTTATCGTGCATGTCAGAAATGATATAAATTTGAAGCTTGGCTTGATAAATGTGTTCTTAAAGATATCAACCATAATTTTAAAGTAGTTTCTTTTGGTCCTGTTGATCATACTGCTGGTTTATATAAATTTACTGGTTTTAATTCAACTAAAAGACAACCTTTTTATTCCTATGTTGCTCATGCTAATGAACTAAGTAAATTATGGCATGAAAGATTAGGTCTTTTGAATTATGGTAAAATGAAAATGTTAACTAAAATGGTGCATGGCTTACCTCATATTTCGTCTACTAACGGTGTTTGTGAAGGTTGTGTTCTAGGTAAACATCATAGAGAAATGTTTGATAAAGGTAAAGCGTGGCGTGCTAAAGAACCTTTGCAATTAATTCATAGTGACATTTGTGGTCCTCTTGAAGTTCCTTCTATATCACATGCAATCTATTTTCTTACCTTTATTGATGACTTTAGTAGAAAATCATGGGTTTATTTTTTGAAACATCAAAGTGAAACCTTTTTAAATTTCAACTTTTTAAATGCTTGGTTGAAAATGAATATGGTAAAGAGATTAAGACTTTAAGAACTGATAATGGGGGGGAATTCATTAAGAAATAATTTGAAGTTTTTTATTATCTAAACATGGCATTCGACATCGAAATACTATTCCTTACACACCTCAACAAAATGGACTTGCTGAAAGGAAAAACACAACTTTAGTTGAAATGGCTAGATGTATGCTTTATTCTAAAGGATTACATAAGAAATTTTGGGCTGAAGCCATAAGTTGTGCTAACTTTATTTGAAATAGAGTTCCTACAAAATATGTTAAGCATGTTACCCCTCAGGGAAAATGGAATGGTAGAAAACCTGATATTAGTAACTTTAAAGTGTTTGGTTATGAATGTTGGGCTCATATTGCTGATGAAAAAAGGAAAAAAGTTAGCACCCAAATCTCACAAGTGTATATTCATTGGTTATTCTGAGGATTCTAAGGCTTATAGGTTGTTTGATCCTTTAAAAAAAGTGTCATAATTAGAAGAGATGTTCAATTTATTGAAATCTCTACACCACCTAAGTTTGTAGAGCCTCATGTTACTCTGAATATTCCCTTATCACCTGTTACGCCTATCCCGGTTGCTCCTTCCAGTTATGTGACTGATCTTAGTTCACCTTCTTCCTCCTCTTCAAGTATTCCACCTGAATGTCTCGAAGATCCTAAAGTGACTTCTGTCCCTTCTAGCCTTCCTGTTTGGGATCGGAAAACTCTTGAATCTACAGGAAGTGATATCGGAACCTGTTAGCTCTCCAGGAAACTCCTCTAGGTTGCAGCTTGAGGATGCCTGGCAACTTCAGTATTTTTAAAATGGTTTACTAAATGGATCAAGTCAGATGACCAATAAGACCTCACCCACTCAAGACATGCATAATACTCAATCAAATAGATAAGGCTTTTAACTATAAATGTTCAGAGGGTTTGTAATAAAGGTGAATAGATGAAGTACTCACTATGCTGGCAGATTCATATATAAAGCAATCACATATGAATGGCTAATCATAACAAGGAAAGATACTTGAAATTCAACTCATCAACATAGAGATAGGATGACAGCTATTTGGTATTAGACAAAAAGAATAAACTTGAATTGAACATCCAAGCACAAGTACAGAACATAAAGAAGATGGAACCTGAACATGTAATGTCAAAAGAGATTATATTAAATGATAAAGCACATCAAAAGCTTGAATACAATAAGTGTCTCAAAAGTCTCTAAAGTCAAACCCTTGCTTCTACATTAGTCACAGGCTTTATAGCCTTTACAAAATTTATTTTAGATCCTGAAAAATTGGATCGAATTTACTAAAAATAGATAATCATAACTATTTTGCAAAAATTACATCAAAAACCCTAACTTAAGTGCTAATCTACCTAACTCCAACACTCTCTTACTCCTTGAACTCTTTAATAACTGCAGTGAACACTGAAGTAGAACTCAGACTTGCTATCTGGTAGACAAGTCACACTTTGTCAGAGTAGGTAGGGTTTGTGACCTAATTCACCTCGATGGCACCTTCAAAACTGAAACAGAACCAAAATACTGGTGCCTTTAATTAATTTTCAACCTTATAAATCATCCATGAAGTATTTGGATCAACCAAAGTCGGTTCTATGTGGAAATATGCCTTTTCTGCACTGTTCTGCACTTTCGATGGCTAAGAAAACAAAATTTTGGTTTTGTAAGCTATCGAAAGCTCTGTTTTCGATGGCTAATGAATAACTGCAATGTTCACCTAAGCCACCGAAAGCTCTGTTTTAAAATTTTAATCAAAAACTGTTATCACACTTTACCCTGCTATTTTAGAGGTTTTAGTGCTGTCCCTTTGATGTCTCTGCAGCCTGCCTATGGTTTGGATTGGCAGCAATATCACAGGATGCTTCTGGGCCAAAAAGGCTCATTGCTACTTCTGCTAAGGTTTCCAGCTTCTGGTGAGCTTGAGGCTGGGGGCTAGAATTCCTTGTTTGCAACTTGGACAACCTGATTTTCCTACAGAGCCTTACTTTATCTTTCCTTAACCCAATATTACTCTCCTCCATGTTGGTATACTTTCATTTTCATCTCATGTAGAGAATCATACAACTCTGCATTCCTCTTGGTTAACCTACCATTTGTTCTTTTGATTTCCCTCTCCAAGACTTCTAGCTCATACACCTGCCTCAACAACTGATTGATTTTTGGGATATAGGATGATATTCAAAATATTCAACATTTGCATCAAATCTTCATGGATTGATAGATGAGGTCGAAAATGCCACCTGGAGGACTGACATGTCATCTTTTGCCCCAAAAATTTGGCCAAATTGCTGAAAACTGGGGCTCAAAGATGGATTTGGTTATCCAAATATGTGACACATGTTTATAAAAAAAAATAGGTTTTTGTATAATGGTTTGTTGTGAGAAACAACCTCTCTCAGTTTTTTGAAATTCGTTTTCATTTTCCTGAAATCGGTATTTCAAAAACATATGTCAAACAGGGAAATTCTGAGATCCAAAAATTAGGGCTCAAAGAAGGATTCGATTCTCCCAATATGAAATACTTGTAGGAAAATTGAGAGAGGTTATTGTTCTATGAAATGTTAGGAAAAACAAACTCCAAGAGTTTTGCAAAATTATTCTCCAGTCGCTCAGAATCATTATTTTAAAATGATGACTTTTAATAGAAAAAATGCCAATTTCGGTGGCTTGGAGCGCCTTGAAATTTCGGTCTTAGCTGCCAAAAGTACGCTTTTGGTGGCTTAGAGACCGTTTTGAAACAATTCTTAGCCACAAAAACTTATGTTTTGAGTTCTTGAAATAAAGACTAACTCCAAAGTTCTTTTAAAAATATTTACAAGTTAGAACTCATTAAAATGAGCCTGAAAAAATTTAATAAAGGTTTTTTTTCCTTTCTAATGACTTTCTACCTCTTAATAAAATAAATTTGACTAATTTATTTTAGGAGATAACAGAACCCCTTCCGATACTCGTAGAAGTAGATCTAAATTTGCTCTCATGACCAAATTTTTAGCCACAAATGATCCTACTACTTATGCTCAAGCTAAGGGTAAACCTCATTGGGAACAAGCTATGCGTGTTGAGTATGATTCTATTATGAAGAACAAGACTTGTTCTCTTGTTCCTCTTCCTTTGGGAGAAAATTTAGTTGGTTGTAAATGGGTTTATAAATCTAAATTTACTGTAGATGGACATATTGAAAACTATAAAGCCATATTAGTTGCAAAAGGTTTTTAATCAACTTGAAGGTATTGATTATAATGAAAGTTTTGCTCTTGTTGCTGAAATGAATACAATAAAAACCATTTTATCTATTGCTTCATCTTATAAATGGGAAATACACTAAATGGATGTTAAAAGCGATTTTTTAAATGGTGATCTTAATGAAGACATTTATATGCAACAACCTCTTGGTTTTATTAATGCTGAATCATCAAGTTTTGTATGTAAATTACACAAGTCTTTATATGGTCTCAAACAAGCACCTAGGGCTTGGTATGATAAAATTGATACTTATTTCTTGAATCATGGTTTTAAGCATTGTATATTTGATCCTAACCTATATGTTAAGCATGTTAATGATAATATCATTGTTATTGTTTTATATGTGATGATGTTATTATCATTGGCAGCCAACTTCTTCTAATTCAAAATATGAAAAGTGAACTTCAAAAGCAGTTTGAAATGACTGGTCTCGGTATATTGCACTACTTCTTTGGTCTTCAAATTTGGCATATGGAAGATGGTATTCTTCTCTCTCATCCAAAGTATGCTATAGATTTATTGGCTCGTTTCCACATGATTGATTGTAAACCTGCTCATATGCCTTTTTAGTCCGGTGTAAAGTTAACTGTTGAGTGTACTACTCCTCTTGTTGATGCTACTCTTTGTCATTAGCTTATCGACAGTTTGATATATTCAACCCATAATAGACCAGATCTCTCTTTTGTCGTCAGTATGGTTTCACGGTTCATGCAACATCCTCATGAAAGTCATTGGCAGGAAACCAAGAGAATTCTGAGATATTTGCAGGGGACATTGTATTAAGGCATTTTTTATTCGAGAAGTGCTACAGTTTTACTTTCAGGTTATACATATTCTGACTGGGCAGGTGACAGTTCTGATCGACGATCAACTGTTGGTTATATATTTCAACTTGGTTCAGGTCCGATTTCTTGGTCCAGCAAAAAGGTGAAGACTCTTTCTTTATCGTCATGTGAACCAGAGTATAGAGCAGCCAAGAAGCAGCCAAAGAAGCAGTTTGGTTACAGAATGTTCTCACTGAGCTTGGTATGGTTCCAAAATCATCCATCGTGTTGAATGTGACAATCAGGGTGTAATTCAACTTGCTTATAATCCGACATATCACTCCAAGACAAAGCATCTTGATCTTGATGCTCATTACATTCGAGGTCTCGTCGTAGATGGTATTCTTTCTCTTGAGTATAGTCCTACCAAGCAACATGCAGCCGATATCTTCACCAAATCCTTGACAACAGTGAAGTATATGCATCTTCATTCTTTACTTGGGATGAGGGAAGTTTTCATCAAGGGGGAGCAGTAATGACTCCTTCCTTCCTTTGTTAGTGGGCTTTTCTCCCAGCCATTATTAAGGGGGAGTGTTGGAATATTTTATATTCCTTGGAAGGTAATAATTTCTTTGTATTATGTCAGAAGATATCCACAATCTTATGTAAAAGAGTAATACATTATATCCCATATTCAATATGGTAAAGTATACTCTTTATATCCATCATTATATAAAGAGATGTTATTTAGGAGAATTATATTATCCCACATGTAATATGTGAGAGTAATTCCTCCTCGTCACTTGGTATATAATAGGGTTAAGGGAGTCACATCACAACAATAGACTTGATCTTTCTGTATTGTATTGGGGTTTTTGACATTGTTCTCTTAGAAGCTTGAGGAGATATTATGTAGATAATAGAAGACTACCTTCCCGTGGACATAGCCCAATTGGGTGAAATACGTATATTTGGTGTTCTCTTTTCTTTTGTTCTCTTTTGTACTTATTGTTGATATATTATTGTTTTTCATAGATAGGTAAGCTAGTTTAGCTTGATCCCTCTTTCCAACACTTTTAGGGTGTTTTTAAGGAACCTAATAGGGCCAACATTGAAGAGATTCTCAAGGTGGTCTCCTATTTCCCTAGCTTTGTTAATGCATATGTTAATAAGATATTGTTCAGGGCCATCACAAAGAAGAGTTACTTTTTGTTTTAAACCCATTTAAGAAGGAGAGAATCCCAGGTCTAGATGGGTGGATTGTTGAATTTTACCTGGAATTTTTTGAGCCTTTAGGTGATGATATGCTAAGGGTAGTGAAAGAAGTGAGAACAATAGGGAGGGTTTTTGGAAGTTTCAATGACACCTTCATTTCCCTAATTCCAAAAGTTGATTGCCCAAAAACTTATGATGGGTTTAGCCCCATTTCATATCGCAATTGCTTATACAAGAAAATCACTACTACATATGGTGTCAAAATTCAATGAAATATTATGATGATTGGGATAAGATCCATTGTTTCGTCGAATTTTACATATAAACATATGATTTTTTTTCTCTCAATAGCCCATGTCCATCATACTTACGACCGTAATGATGTATATTCATAAGACTGACGAATGCTCATCATTCTTACGATGATAGCTTTACACATGTTGAATTGATGAAAGAACCGTTTGGGAGTTTAGAACGGTCCTTAACTTTATAACTTGGTCAATGTTAAATATATAGTATGTTCATTGAAAGTATGACAATGACAACTCTATAAATATTTTGTTGGATTTTGACAAGTTTGTTGTAGTTGCGACAAATTTTTTGGTCATTGTTCGACGCATGAGATAGTGTTTTTTCTATCAATGACTTGTTGAACACATATAATTCTTTATCTACATAGCTTGGATTTTATACTTTGAAGGTCAGTTATTTCTTTTTTTCTTTCTTTAATATTTGATATTAGCCCTATAAATTAAATTGCTAAAACAGTATTCATTGTCTCTAATTTTTTTTGGACCAATTCTCTTCCTATTCATGTTAAAATTATTTTTTCTAGAGCTTAAATTTGTGTTGAACAAAAAAAATATTGTAAGAAATATTCAACCATTTTCGACTATTTTTAGTCAAATTTTGTATCAAACTATGGATATGATAAAACTTTAAGGTCATATTTTTGGTGACAAAATAGGACACAATTTGGTGGAAAAAGGTTGAAATTTTGGTGAAAGAATATGTTAGAAATTAGATATAAGAATATGTCACAAATTAGGTAGAAAAATAGGTCGACAAATTCATTCCCAACATCTTTCAACACCATATACAATTTGTATTAATGTATATTCAGTGACAAAGTAGGCTTACTTAGAAATATTATTTTCTTTATATTTTATTAGATTCTCACACCTTTGAACTATACTTCACCTTGGCCTTATTATAGTGATAAATATAATATTATATTATTATTACTATGGGACTTGAAAAAACAATAAATAACTAATGCAATATGAGAAATTGAAAACTTAAAATGAATATTGTGACTATAATAAATTTAATCAAACCAACATAGATCCATCTAAAAGGGGATCTACCAAGAACCGCGAGGAATCAAATCTCTCAAGGTGCAAACCCCCTTTTAAAGTGGAAATTTTGAGGAAATGTGTAATCCAATGTTTATGATTTTAGATTATTTTATGTTGTTATATATATGTGTGTGTGTGTGTGTGTGTGTGTGTGATTCTAAATAATTTAAATTTAATTTAAGCCGACATGTTTTTTTTGTTGGAAAAGTGGTCGAACCCCCTTACTAGCAGGTTTTCCATTGGCTAAGTTACCACAAACCAGGGGCATTTAAGCCGTCAAAATCACCAAGGGATTGCACCCGGCCTGGATCGCACCAACCCTTAACACGGTTGGATTTTTAGTATCCACAGGATTAGAATCAACGACCTTTCCTCTTAGGGGGCGTCTTAACCATACCTTGCCACCAACTCTTCTATATTTCATGGATAAGCCGACATGTTATTTTTTATTTTTTTTATTTTTTATTTTTTATGAAGGACACTTGTCAACTCTAGGATAAGCACGGAAAGAGTTACACATCTCTCCCCTACTAGACTGTAAAATGCACCTCTTCAGTGCAATAATTAAATTATTTAATTTAATAATTTAAGATTAATATTCATAAGAACTAAAATTAATTAGTAAGACTAAACAAATAAGATCAAAAAAGAGAAAGGGAGCAACATTGTATATTGTACTTATTATATTCAAATTCTACGATATTTTTACTCTATGAATATATTTGTATATTGTACTTATATTACTTCAATCGATTTTGTTGTAATAGTTAATTAGAAGGCCAACTCCAGAATAATTAGCAACACTTTATGAGTTAAAGGAGAAAATGGCGACTCTACGTTGAAGGGGGGGTATGAATATCGTCCCATGGTAAATTATTCATATATTTATTGTTTTTATAAATTTTTCTTTGATTTTAATATTTGTTATATATACATTTTATTTGATTTATCATATTATTTATAAAGAGAAATCCTCCAATGAATGCCATACCTCTTAATGAAGCAAGTCTTTATAGAAAATAATACTGTACAAGTTGAGGAAGATGGTATGGATATTGAAGATCAAGTTAATCCTTTGGAAGAATATGGCACTAATAATATAGTTGAGGATGATGGGACAAATAGATTGATCCAAGACATCTTCAATGTTCCCATGGATGAGGTTGACAACTTGGATAAGGACAATAATAATGAAAATTGTCATGATGTACGTACACTTGAGAGGGCCTTAGAACCCCTTTATGAAGGCAGAAAAAAAAGACACTAAGGTACACAACATAATTCCTCACATATACATAGATGTCTACTTTTTATCATTATCTATTTTTAGTGTGAATTGATGTGCAAATTAAGGATGCAATATTTTTATTGATTATTATTATTTACATTAACTAGTTGTTTTTTATGTTGTAGATTGATAGGTGAATATTTCTTACCATCACCAAATAGCTTATGTCGCACATACTGAGAATTATCTACCATTATGAAAGAAAATGGAATGGATTATCAGGCTATTGACGCATGTCCCAATGATCATATTATATATTATGGACAATATGCATCATAAATGAAATGCCCGCAATGTCAAATAAGTAGATATCGAAACGATCAGGTGTATCAAATAAGGTGCCCCACAAGGTTCTTCCAATACATTCCCATAATTCCACGTTTCCAACTATTGTTTATGCGCTAAAGCATAACACATTTTATGGATTACCATGCACAAAACAAAAGTGAAGATGGTGTTCTTTGAATGCATTTAGATGGTTATGTATTTAGGAACATTGAAAAAATATTGCTGATTTTTGAAGAAGAACCTTGTAATGTTAGGCTTTCATTAGCAATTGACAATGTCCATCCATTTGGTGAGCTTAGGTGTATTTACTCAGTGTGGCATGCTTTTCTAATAAACAATAACCTTCCTCCTTGTATGTCAATAAAGAAGAAGCATGCCATTTTTTTTTGGACAATAACGAATAATAATTTATATTAAAAAAGAGAGACAATTTCCTCATCAAAACAAAATACATCAAGTCTTGGGGAAAACTGATAATTGTAGCATCTAATATATTGGCCTGATAAAACTTGCAAAACATAAAACAAAATATTTAGAATTTCCATGGAACCCGCACTTAAATTTTATGCAGCTAAGGACAGGAAGAAGATCCCTCTATTGCATCCTTTTCCTTCAAAATTAGATGAAGAGCTTTGACAATTTTCTCCTTCTGTGCAATTATTTTCTCCATATCTTCAAAATAATATTTTTGATGTTCGTACTTGCTCTCTAGAATGCCCAATTGATTTTGGAGTTCTCTCTTCTCAGCCTTACATAATCTTCAACTTATCAATTATCCTAACTCCTCTCTTATGCTTTGATTTCTTGTTTCAGGTACCTCAAATGATGACGAAGCCTTCTAAAATTATCGGATAGCCTCCAGACCCCATGCTCAGGACAACAATATGCATCTTCCAACAAACCCTCACTTTCCATATCTTCACAATACGAGCAATACTCTACCACCTCAAGAATGACCAAGAGATAAACACGTAACCAATTTTGCTTCAGAAATTCTCTCTTTCTCTCTGCCCACTCACTGCAAGATTGACCTAGATGAGCCCTATTTTTCTAATCTTTCACACCACCATGTCTAATTATTATTAGAGTCACCCATGATTTCGTATGCAATTCCCAGATTTTGATTTTACCAATACCATGTTGAAGTTCACCATATATTTCCCAGTTCACATCTAAGTCATCCACTTGTGGGAGAACCAACTGAGCATGCAACTCCTTCTCATCCTACCTTTCGCTTTGAAGTTCCTTGAGATCAAAACCAAGTTGCGAGGGGGGACGATATGGAGCTCGAAGGAATTTTAATGTGCTCAACACATGTCATATCCATGCTGAAACCACTTGCATGTTATACATGAGTATTAAGGATCCCCTTTGTCTCTCCCATCCTTGCATTATTATCTGACATTTTAGATAAAAAATGAGTTTCAACCCAACATTGGAGTAGAACATATTAATTCCATAAAGTGCCATGATACTTAGGAATAAAGACTTACATGACTGGGTCATAAGAGAACTCCCCTTTAGAGTATATAATGCTTCCTTCCATTCTAGAGGTATCCATACTTGATGCTCTTTGTTTTGGTTTCTTAGGAAATGAGAAAAGATGTCTTTCTGCAGAACATCTAGGTTTTGGAAAATTCGACTTAGGTTTTGGCAAATTCGACCTTGGATTCTACCCATTGAATAATTTTTTAATGTAATTTGATAAACACTTACCTTTAAAATAAGCCTTGAATCTTCAATAATGGAAGCCTCTTTGATATTGTTCTCGATGATAATTTTAGTCCCTTTCCATAAAGCCAACATTTATGCATTATTGCTCAAATATCTACCTAGACTCCAAGAGAAGGAATCAATCAAGTTTCCTCTAAGGTAAAAAAGCATCCCCCCACACCGGCCGCCCCAGGGTTACCTTTTGTAGCACCATCAGAAAATAGTATAGACATATTTTGTTGAGCTCTCCAGGCCTTAAATTTATCATCATTCATACGCAGATCCCAGGATTGTGAAACTGATTTAACAAAAGTAGTAGATCTTTGCTTCAAGCTTAGAAAAAATTTCCAAGCTTGTTCTTCTTGAAGGAGTTCCAGTTCGGGAGAAGAAGTTTCACATTTCTCATTATAGAACTCTACAAGAAAATCCATAGCTCTCATAGTCACTTGGAGAGGATAAGATTGAACATCATAAAAAATCAAACAATTACGAGCCAACTAGATTTTCCTGCAAATATATTTTGGAAGGGCCAACCAAACCAATTGAAGCAATGGCTTGTTCTTAAGAGGGAGAGAATATGCACACTCCCAATGAAAGAAAATATCAATGAGTAATAGCAGCGAAGAAAAATTAAGGAGTAGTGAGACAAGATTGTCTTCCCATAATTTTTTAGAGAAGGGACATGCATTCATAAGAAGCAAGACAATTTCTTTGTTTTCTTTACAAAGCACACCTCTTGTTGGCCCCTTAATACCTCATTTTTGAGGTTTTCCCTAGAAAGGATCTTTCCATGGGATACCACCCAACAGAAGAATTTTATTTTAGGAGGATCATTATTGTTCCAGATAGTGAATTTCAGGGTCGAGCAGTTTAAGATCTACAGTCATTTATATCCTTGTTTTACAGAGTATATTCCACCTCTATTCCCCCAGCTTCTAGAGTCTTCTTCAATTTTGCATATATGATTTTTTCCTTTGTTGACACAAACTCAGTTGACAAGGGTTCCCTCTCTGTCGACACCCGAACCACCATGATCTCCCTGAGCACCGACCCAGATAGGTTTTACCCTGTCCAGAAACACTCGCAGAGTGGATGAAGTCTCACCCGAGATGTTCGAGGGAGAGCTAACGGAACCAAGTTTCTGTCAAATGAAGGAGGACAACGTGCACCAACTTATCAACTTAACGCAACATTATTCAATCAATCTAATCATCTGACTTATGTGTTAACAAAACCATATCAACCTTCAACAGATCACATTATTATACCAGAACTACAGTAGACATCTTGATGTGCAAACAGATCTAACAGAATAACATCATCCAAAATAGGGAAACATTGCATTATTTATAGATCCATGTTGCAGATACACATTGAATTCATTATTGATCCGCATAAGACAATAAAACAAGAAAACATAAAAGGACACAATGATTCTTCTCAACCTCATCATGTCATATTAACTTCCGCACAAAACCACAGATTCTCAAAACAGTTCTTCAGTACAGAGATCAACAGATCTCAATTCACGTGCAGATACAAAGCGTTCAAGTGTATACCTCTGGTGTAGAGTGATCCAAAAGATGATTGATAAGACAACGATGATATCTAACATTTTCAATTCTACATCTACTCATAGGCTTTCTCCTTTACATTCATGGTCCACTTAACTAACTTTCTAACTAACTCTTAACTAATTCTACAAAATAATGACCAATATCCACACAATGTGGTCCAAAAATACAAAAGATGACACAACAATACATAAAATATTCTATTTTCGTCTTGCGTACCATCTTCCACTTGTGCGGTGTCTTTGACCTTGCATAGCATCCGCGATGATGCGTAGCTACCTTAACCCAAAACTGCCTGCCAACAGGCCCCCAACACAATCTTGTGGCTTGCCCTCGAGCCACATAAACTTGACATGGTGTCCTCATTGATATTCTGATTGAACTCATCATATTGCTAAGTAATCTCGCTGACTTGGGCTTTCACCTTCTCAGCAATTTCCCAGCTCCCTGTCAGGTCATGTGCTAATGGATGCTCAATCATTTTCTCGGTAACCTCCTTCTTTCCTTCCTGCACGGCCTGCATCGCAGCAACTACCTTAAAAAAAAGCTACGTGCCAAGATCTTGGAACTCATCTAATTGCTCACTGTGCCTCTGCTGTCTTTCCCTTGCCTTCCCGATGCGCTATTGCAACTCCTTCAGCTCCACAGACCTTGTGATCTGGACAAATAGTGGCATCGCCCTAAACGAAGTATTCAATGTGGCTAGCTTCTCTTCTATTTGGTGCAACTGTGTAGTTAGTTGTGCTAACTGGTCATCTTGGAATATGCTGCCGCAAAATTGCATAGTCACTTCTGCTACTTTCTTTGCTTCCTTCTCCATATCTTCTAGCTCTGTCGCCACATCGTCTGTGGTGCTTTTTCATTTTGCTACTTACTTCGGGGACGTTTCTGGATGCACCAGAGTAGTCAAATCTACATTATCTTATTGTAACTGTGCGATGACTACTCCAAGCCAATTTTCTCTCTCAACTATGTCTAGTTCCGCAATGCTCTCATGTACATGTTAACAGGCCTCAGAAACTTCCTCTTCCAACCGCACTTTGCTATCTTAGAGGTGCGCCTTCTCGACTACCAGATGATATTGCTCTTTCTTCATCTATTTAATCTCCATAATACTCTTTGCCTTTAACTCGTCTTGTGCCTGCTTCAGTGCTTTGATCTCTTTTTGCGCTTTCGCTTCCTTCTCCCGCGATTGCAAAAACTGATCGCTGATGATATTTTTTCTGTCGGCCAACTCTTAGTTGGTGACTCTTTGCATTGCACCAACATCTGTGTCGATGACACATTGATGTTGATCGATAAGTCCTGCAACTATTGAAAGGAGGCATTCAAATCCTTGTTGTTGGTCTCAATCACAGTCTGGGGAATTTGAACATTCTGAACCCACGGCCTAGTGCTGATTGACCCAACATCCTGTACGGTCTCTCCCTTTGGCGTTGTCTTCAAAAAAACATCATATAAAGAATCAAGTCATGTTCTTACCTCCACAAACCCATCTTGTGCTGATTTCTTCATTTTTTTGTTTGCCGCATCTGTAATCACCTTAATAAGCCAATTCAATTGTGCTTCCATCCCTGGTGCTGCACTACTGGTTGCACCCTTCTCCTGGCGCTTCTTCATCCTTGATTCTTTAAATGCACGCTCAACTTCCAAGTGTGTGGGTGGCTGCGTCGACTCTACATCTAAATCATGTTGACTCTGTAGATCAGTCACAGGTACTGGATCAACTGTCACATCTGTTGGTGGGCCCATCGATACTTCTTCTAAACTGACTGGTTCTCTCCATGTGGTGGGCCAATCGTCAACAATCATCTCGAGCTCCTCATCAGATAGCTTATATGAGGTTGACAACCACTTCTTGTTCAGGTCACACTGCGATTGCACATGAATGACATGCAGGCCAATCACAAACCGAGCGATCTGTTGGTACTTGGTCACAACGTCCTTAGCGAGTCACAAAACTTTTGAAATTTCCACCTGTAGCGCTTCCTAGTAAATCTAGAATTGTATTGCACATTCCTTTAGTCGCTCTAGCTCCCTTACCCACCAAAGGTTTTGATATCGTGCACCCTTGCAGAATTTCACTGCCTCCACATCCATGCCTTGGTAATCATTCGACTCCATCCAACCCACTAGTGCTATCAAGATCTAAATCGAACTGTAAGTAAATAGGTGCAGGCGTTCCTGCATCGCTACTGCATCCTCCATCACCTGGTTCAATAGAAACAAAGATCAGTTCATTTGTATGCCTTGCACACACTACTTTGCACATGCAATCACCCCCAAGTTACATTGGATGGGGCAGTTCTTCCTGACCACTTTGCTAGCCAAAATCCTTTCTCCAATGCGTACCTCCGGGTCATTAATACTGTCAATGCAGTAAGCCGGCCCATCATGCTGCAACCCATATCGCTTCTTCAACGTCGCCACGAGATTCTTGTCATTATCCTTCCCTTGGAAATACTGTGAGGGGTCTGGCCCATCCTTGGGCAACCATGCTATCTCTGAAACCATCCCCATAGTGACTTCGACCGATTTGTCCAGCCACAAAAATCCACCATGGAAGCATGCTAAAAGCTGCATCATGCACGCATTTGCTTCATTCAACAACCCAAAGTGCGGCATGTTGATCAAGCCCAACAATCCTACTCTGTTTAACCCTTGCGTCCAATCTTGCAGAATACGTTCTATTGGTCCACCTCTGATTGCTAATATTGGTACATATGGGACCTTTGTAACATCCTACAAGGCAAGCGGGTCATGGTCCTCATACTTCATTCTCATTAGCGTCGATACAATGTCTGTGGTGCATACCATACCCTGTGGTATCACCGACATCCTCACTTGGTATTTCTGGTTTTTGGTTTGTTTCCTGGGCTTTGCATTAGGTCATGTGGGAGGTACATACCTAGGGATATCTGCAATGGACACCCCTGTGCGGGCTGTGGACTCCACATCCCCTGAACTTGAAGGACCCGCATGTACTGGTACCTCCTCCTCTACCCTCACAGACATTTTGGTCTTTCGCTTCTTCTGTGGTGGAGAGCTAGGCCGGTGCCCCCTTCTCTTTTTCTTCGGCACAGATGACGATCCGACCGACATGCTTACAAATTCTTCCTCAATTGTTACTATGGCGAATGGTGAATACCTCTCACTCAAAACATTGAACATAACTTGCTCACGCAGCATACCCTACAACTCTGCGACTGTCTGTAAAATTTCCCCAAATCTATTTCTTCTTCACCCAATCACCATAATTCAATGGACGTAACTCAATACAACTTGTAACAACACAACACATAACAAATCTGCAACACAACAACTCAACTCAGCACAACTCTGCAAGTCAATGCCCTATCTTTCACAACGGTGAATGCCAACCGCATTAGACCCCTTCTTATAGCATCAAGTCGATCACATACCCATCATGACCAAATCATGCATTAAATGCCTGAATCCGTCGTCGATCCTATCAATCCAATGGTCGAATCAGCCATCAATACACGTCACTTCAACAAGCACCGTCGGTTAACTACTTGAACTGTCTACATTCATTGTTGATTTGACTATGTCATGACCCTGCAGCCGTTGTGACAAATCTTCCTAACTGTGCTACTGGCTCTCCTACTTGCGCGTCCTCTTCCTCATTGCGCACCATCCTTCCCACTATCATCTCATGCATATTTTTCATCACACAATGATTCAAGCATCGCACAGCTCTGGCCCTCTCCTGTAGGGCTTCAGCCTGCTACCGTTCACTATCTTAGGCAGCATCACACCATCTAACTGCTATAGTTGCATTGCACCTCCTGGATTAATGGAATTAATGAGATATGGACCTAGCCAATGCATCTATAACTTACCTGGATGCTTCATGAACTTGCTTTCATACAACAACACCAAGTCTCCTTGTTGAAACTGTTTGTTCTTAATATGTTGATCATGCCAAGCCTTCTGTCGATCATTCTCAACGCGTTGGTGAAAACCTGTGACAAAGCGGTCTTCTTCAAGCTGAACTATTTGTGCTAGGCGCTCCTCTATTGTAGTTTCTATTAGAATTTGAATGCCATTTAGATCTTCAAACAGATAGTTCTAATAATGTTTGCAACAATTGAATGGAGAATGAAGACACAAACTAAGCAAAACAAACCACACAAGAAATGGACAAGTATTGCTAAGGAATTTATAGTATCATTCACAATAATAATATTCGGTGTTACAATAGTTTACATAGGTAGAATTCGAATGCATGGGATATGAATTCGGATCCTCCAAGTTGATATGACTGTATCTAACTGAATCTCTAACTTAAGGTCTTCCAATCAATATCGGAGTCCAAATAGACAACTCCCTGATGACCAATAACTCAACAACCAATGACAACTAGTTAACTAAGTGCAGCTGAGAGTGAGGTAGGTAGGAAAAGTGCTCCTCCCCATGCAACCATACATTATCCATGCATTGGTAGTGCTAGCTTAACTGACTGTGAACTAAATGAATGTAACTGGGGGTTAACAAAGACTAACTAGTACTAACACCAACTGATTGAAGTAGGTTGGTGTCGGGACTCCCAGTGTCTCCTAAAATGCAGGGATTGGTCTAGGAGGTGCCCAAACTAATGCATGCACATGCAGTAAGTGGCACTTAACCTCTAGTAGTGTTCCCCACACTCCAGTGACTGGTACATGTGTCCCCATTAGGTCAATTGGACCCAATGATACTAGTGTACCCAATTAATTAATTAAGGTTCCTAAGTTAGGCTAATTAATCTAATAGAAAGTATGGACAAGGGAGGATTAATAATCATAACACCCCCCCTGAATCCTAACTTGGACAACTGTGGGCCCTGGTAATAAGACCATAGGTCACCCAATATATAATCTAAGAGACATAATACAAATGAGGTAGGAAAACCCCCCTCAAAATAGGAATTGAGAATCAAGCCTTAATGCCCAAAAGAGACCTGATAAAGGTAAATCTCTTTTCGGTAAAAGACTTGGTAAAAATATCTACAATCTAATCCTGTGTCGGACAGTAGTGCAGTGTGATGGTTCAGTCATGCACCAGTTCCCGAATGTAGTGCATGTGAACCTCTATGTGCTTTTTCCTCTGCTTTTGAACATGATCACTGGAGATCTTGATTGTACTATGGTTGTCACAATAAATATCTAATGTAGGTGAAGTTTGAATCCTGAACTCTATTAATATGCCATGTAGCCAAACTGCCTGAATAACTACATTCACAGCTCCCCAATACTCTGCTTTTCTGAAGAAAGTGCAAGGGTTGCTTGTTTCTTGCTGGACCAATGAATTGGCCCAGATCCAATCATGAATACAAAACCTGAGGTGGATTTCCTATCATTTCCATCTCTTTCCCAATCTAAGTCTATAAAGCGTGTGAGATCCAGCTGTGCTCTAGCAGCATAGTGGATCCCATAATCAATAGTACCCTGCACATAGTGCAAGATCCTCTTTTCTCCCTTCCAGTGCAGCTCATGTGGCTCCTGCATATAT
This sequence comes from Pseudotsuga menziesii, assembly GCA_001517045.1. Lineage (NCBI taxonomy): Eukaryota > Viridiplantae > Streptophyta > Pinopsida > Pinales > Pinaceae > Pseudotsuga > Pseudotsuga menziesii. The sequence continues at coordinate 247,301 of LPNX010313219.1, read as the reverse complement.
CTGGTAGGAGCACTCACAACATAGGATATGTCTGGTCTCGAATGAGTGAGATACAGAAGGCTTCAAATGAGCTGTCTATAGAGAGTGTTGTCCACCAAAGGTGTGGAACCACCTTCTTCAATCCTGATGCCTGAAAGAAAAGGGCAGGGGAATGTCTTGCAATCCTCCATGTGGAACCTCTTAAGCATGTCTGATGAATACATGGGCTGTGAGATCATAATTCCCGACTTCTTTTGACTTACTTCGAGACCAATGAACTATCTTAACAGTCCTAAGTCAGTCATAGCGAATGATTTGTTAATAGCAGACTTGATGCTGCTCAATCCAGCAGCAGAGCTACTAGTAATGAGCAAGCCATCCAAATACAATACAACTAGAAGCAAGAACCCCTCCTTCTTCTTCACGTAGACATTGCAATCACATTTATACCTTTCAAACTTTTGAGAGATGAGGAAGGAATCCATCTTGGAGTACCATGCCCTTGGAGCTTGTTTGAGTCCATAGAGTGATTTCCTTAGTCTATAGACAAAGGAAGGATCATCAATAAACCCCTCAGGTTGTTTCATATAGATCTCCTCCTCCAAATCACCATGGAGGGAGGCACTCTTCACATCCATGTGGTGTACTTTCCATCTCTTAGAAGCAGCAATGGCCAATACCAGCCTGATGGAGTCCATTCTAGCTACTGGAGCGAATGTCTCATTGTAGTCCAAGCCTTGGACCCGAGAATACCATTTTTCCACCAATCGATCCTTGTACTTGGTTGTGGTCCCATCATCATCTATTTTGGTTTTGTATATCCATTTGCACTGTACCAGCTTCCTTCCTGGAGGTCAGGGGACAAGTTCCCAGGTCTGGTTGTCATGTAGCGAATCAAATTCCTCACCCATGGATGCCTACCATCTAGGATCATGGAAATCCTACCTGAAGGATTGAGGATTTGACCCAAGCATCATAAAACACCTATCAACAAGAAGATGATTTGTGTGAGACAATGCTACACTCTCCTTCTGATACTAGGACCTCGTTCTTATTTTGTCGTCTGGATCCCCAACACCATCTCCAACTGCTTCTATGAGTTGCTTAGCCCATTTAGGCTGCTAGTATGAGGTAGATGCTGGATTTGGATCTAGATCCCTTTGAGTTTTAAGCTCAATGTCTGGATCATACTGGGATGACTCCTCTTCTGAATATGAATCTGTAATGTCAAGATTTGAAACTGAAACTGCAATAGGAAGTGAAGGAATGTTTATACCTTCATCAGCTTTGAATGGAAGCTGTGATGATGTTGGAACTGAGAATGGCATGAAGTGAGAGAAATAGTATGCCTTGGAGGCATGATAAACAATTCCTTTCGCTACAATCTCCCTAGTTGAGATATTGGTGATCTCTACTAAGTCAGGTCCAAACAATACTTGCTTTGGTGAGCCAGTGTGGGTCATTTGATAAACAGACAACATATTAGCTGCAAGAGAGGGAACATATAGGACATCTCTGAACACACCATACTTCGTTCTGATGGTGCCCTTTCTTTCTGCTGGGATTTGGGAATCATCTCCCATGTGAATAATGGGCCCTTCTTTGACACTGAGAGAGGAGAAGAGATCCTTGGAGGCAACGATGTGGTTGGAGGCTCCAGAATCAATCAAATAGGCTTGAGATGTAATATTTTATCATTCAAGCTAGCATTATATTAGGATCTTTAACTGAGAGAATAACAAGCACAATAATCAAACACAAGAGACAATGAACACAATGTTTTTCCTTGGGGAAACCGTAAATGGAGAAAACCCCGCAACTTCCTCAGAGATAGAATCAACACCAAAAGTAAAACCCCAAAATAGTAAGATGATCTCCCGACAGCAGTAGCCTCTTTCTTTCTAGCCCCAACAACTTCTTCTCTCTTAGCTATGCACTACAACTGAGTGTGAGTGAGTGTGTGATAAATAGAGAGGCTCACTCTCTATTTATACTAATTCCTGACTTGACAATAACTCACTAGGGCTAACTTCTCTAGGAGATTCTAATAACCCTAGGGCCCCAAAACTATGGGGACTTTAATCCTTGAACAATAGGAGGGTTACCCACAATGACTTGACATGGCTTGTTTACATTATAGAACCTCCTGATAGGAACATCGAGGGCATGACATGACTTAATTACATTACAGATACTTCCTGGAATAAACATCGAGGTACAATACATGAAATATACAAGTGAATACATTCTGAAGTTACATATACATCAACACTCCCTCTTAACTAGGAAGGTATTCTCTTGACACAATTTGTTAGCACTGGTTTTCTTCTCTGGATCATCTCATCATCTGCATCTTCAAGTCATCTTCATCTTGGATCTGGATCATCATCACTGGATCTGGATCATCAGTGGATCTGGATCATCACGGGGACATCATCACTAGATCTAGATCATCACTGGATTTGGATCATAACTGCTGGATCTGGATCATCACTGGGCCATCATCATAGGTTCTATCTCATGATTCTTCTCATCACAGGAAGTTCTACTTAGCCAACCCTTTTTCATGCTGGTTGTAGGCCTAGCCTCTTGTAGGTCTTCTTCAGCGCTTATATCTGAACCTAAGTCAGAATGTCCAGCACTCACATCTGACCATGAGAGGAACACATCCAACACCATGTCAGAAAGGCACAACACTTACATTCACCATCATGATAGGACACAACTACTATCATCTGTGAAAAGGCACAACACTCACATCCACTAGCATGATAGGACACAACTACTATCATCTGTGGAAAGGCATTGCACTTACATCTGACCTTGACTCATCAGAAAGGCACAACACTTACATTCACTAGCATGATAGGACACAACTACTATCATCTATGAAAAGGCACAACACTCACATCCACCAGCCTGGTAGGACACACCTACTACCATCTATGGAAAGGCACTACACTTACATCTAACCTTGACTCGTCAGAAAGGCTCTCAGTCCCAGACTGAGGGTTCCTGGTAACTGACTAGGTGCCTCCATTTAGAGAATGGAAACAACCCTTATATCTAATCAAGTGGGAACATATCCCTCAATCACATTAGAATGGCCCTGCACTTATATCTGATCATGTGAGACTACATCCCACAGTCATATCAGAATGGCCCTCAGTCCTAGATTGAGTATTCCTGGTAATTGACCAGGTACCTCCATTCAGAGAATGGCAATAGCCCTTATATATGATCACGCAGGAACCAATCCTACAGTCACATTAGAATGGCTTAGCACTCACATATGACATGGAAGGAACTAATCATCTCACCATGATAGAATGGCTCAGCCCTTACATCTGACCATGGAAGGAACCAATCCTCTCACCATGTCAGAATGGCTCACGGACTCATCTCTTCCCCTTTGGGGGAAACCTCGATCTGGAGAACACCAAGCTTCTCCCTAAAGTCACTCAAACTTCACTTTGGCCAATGGCTTTGTCAACACATCAGCTATCTGTTTACCATCGCAACATACTAGAGCTTCACTGCTCCCCTCTGCACCATATCCTTGATATAGTGATACTTTATCTCGATATGCTTCGACTTGTCATGGAACACCGGGTTCTCCGACAACGTCACACAACTCTGGTTGTCGCAATATATACAAGTAGCATCCAACTGGAGATCAAATAAATCAGATAGTAGCTTCCTCATCCATACTACCTCACAACTAGCTGAACAAGCTGCGACATACTCTGCTTCAGCTGCACTCAATGCCACATAGGATTGCTTCCTGCTAAACCAAGAGATCACACCTGATCCCATACTGAAGCAACACCCTGAAGTTCTCTTCCTATCGATGGCACTGCCTGCCCAATATGAATCAACATAACCCTCCAGGTTAATCTTTTGATTTGCCTCATACTTGAGCCCATAATCAACTGTACCTCTCGAGTATCTCAGAATATGCTTTGCAGTAATCAAGTGAACATGTCTTGGATCTGTCAGGAATTGATCAAGGTGTTCACAACAAAGCAAATATCTGGTCTCATGTTCATCAGGTACATCAGGGACCCAATCATCTGAATGATACATCATAGCATCAATTGAATCTGATGAAGCATCACTCAATAGCTTTGATTTTGATGCCATAGGTGTGGTCATGGCCTTGTAGTCCATCATCCCGAATCTCTTCGGGATCTCTACCATATATTTCCCTTGCCCTAAGGAAATTCCATCTGCATTCTGCCACACCTCCATGATTAGAAAATAATGCATCATACCCAAGTCCTTCATTTCGAATTTGGCAACAAGCTTCCTCTTTGTATCAACAATCAACCCACCCATACCTGTTACAAACAGATCATCTACATACAATAGGAGTATCACTGGGTTTCCATATTCAACCTTGTAGTAAAGGTTGGAATCTGCTTTACTTTTGGTAAAGCCCAAACTGGATAGAAAGCTGTCAATTCTGCCGTACCATGTCCTGGGTGCCTGTTTCAAACTTTACAGGGCTTTCTTCAATCTACACACATCAGACTCCCTATCATGTGTCTCAAAACTGAGTGGCTGTGCTACATACACTTCCTCTTCTACTACACCATTCAAGAAAGCAGTCTTGACATCCATTTGGTGTATCTTCCATTTCATCACTACAGCCAGAGCAAGTACTGATTTGATGGAAGTGTATCCAGCTACAGGTGCAAAGGTTTCTTCATAATCTATTCGTTCTTTCTATGAGAAGCCACAAGCCACGAATCTTGCTTTATATTTCTCTATGCTACCATCTGTAGCATTCTTGATCTTGTAGATCCATTTGGAAGTTACAACAGACTTCCCCTTTGGTCTTGGGACAACATCCCAAACATCATTCTTCATGATTGATTGAAACTCTTTTATCATAGCATCCTTCCATTCTTTCCTTTCTGCTACTTCTTCATAGTTGGAAGGTTCTTTATTGATAAAGTCACATAATAAAGCTACATACCTGGAGCAGGATCTAGTCCTCTTTCTTTCTTTGTGATTCTCTTCTAGAGCCCCATATCTTTCTGCACCTTGGATAGCTTCTCGTACCCAAGCAGGTTTCCTCTTGTGAGGGTTTTTCTCCTGAGGTGGATCTACAGGTTCTTGAGATAATTCTAATTCTTGATCTTCTACTTGACTTTCTTCGTTCATGGTTGTGTCATGAATTCTAGGTGGTTCTGTTTCTTCAGGTTCTTCAGCAGGTCTCTTTTTGGATTTGTTGTAAGCTGAGTCTTCGTTAAATGTTACATCTCTACTAATGTCAATCTTCTTGAATCCTGTGAAGTATATTCTGTAAGCCTTCAAGCTTTCAGAGTATCCCAAAAATATACCCTTCTTTCCTGAAGGATCTAACTTTGTCCTCTTTTCTTTCGGAATGTGTATGTACACTAGACATCCGAATATTCTGAGATGGCTGACTTCTAGTTTCTTGCTGGAAAAGACTTCTTCAGGTGTCTTGTTCTTGAGTACTCTATGTGAGTACGGTTCTATACATACACCGCTGTTCTGGCAGCTTCTGCCCATAGATGCATGGGAAGATCTTGATCATGAAGCATAGCCCTTACAGCTGCCATGATCGTTCTATTCTTCCTTTCTGCAACCCTATTCTGTTGTGGATTATATGGAGTGGATAACTCCCTCTTAATCCTTGAATCTTTGTGTCGGGCATCCAATATGCAAGTGAATTACCACTAACATACAGAATGTACAATATTTATTGTCAACCCAGGAAAGTCTTGTATTTCAAGGATAACATGCACAGTATATGCTTAAACACAAAATCACTGTAATTGAACAATACTATCCTCTGTTCAGCTATGCTCATCCCAAGGATCTACTCAATCCAATTATCTTCTAAGCAATACAATCACAATTACCTTCTGCTACGCCTTGATCTAAGAATGGAAAGATGAAAGTCATATCTAAATTACAATTGTAGATGAAAGGAAATCCTATTCACATCACTTAATGATTAATTCACCTATCCAATCTGATTGTCCTAGGAACCCACAAACATAAATTAAATATTGATCTAGGAATTCAAACACAAAGATTGAGTTCGGCTATTCTAGGAAACTGAAGTGCAGGAATTAAATTCGGTAATCATAACAATAAAAGACAAGCTGCAAAGATTCATGGAATGACAACTAAAAGATCCAAGGATGAATAGAGCTGTTACAATTACCGCACGAATTGCATAAGAAATAATTACCTACTCAGTCAAATTTCACACTATACCACAACAGATCTTCAAGGAATGCAATCACTACACACTGTAAATCCACACTTGTTACAGCTTCTTATGAGAAAATAAAATTAACATAACATCACATGACAAAGGAATTGAAAAGTTCCAATTTAAATCAGCAATCCCTATGGAAGGCGGGCCCATCCTTCACACAGAGATGCTTGCTGAAAACACATAAAAACCTTTAGATCAGAAGTAACTCCTTGTATTAAAAGACAGAGTGATTACACAATTCCTCCTCACAGCTAATACAATGAATTGATTATATGTTCAGCAACCCCTGGCTCGAAACAATTCTCCATATTTATACCATGTAGATCATAACATCCTATCCTATTATGGGGCAGCCATGAAGATCTCTGATCTTCAGGCGCCCTAAATGACAACAGCTGTTACAAATGTGGCAGGATGAAAAATAGGAAACATAGGAAAACTGTTAATTGCCCCAGGAGTGATGATATCTTCAGATTACGGCTACACACGAGTAGCAATGCACTATTGACCTCCAAGTCTGACGCATTCTGTTCTAGCTACCTTGTCACAGCTTTGTCCGGGATATCGCACTAGAACCACTTTCTTTGGGTGATGATAGGATGGATGGGGATCAGCTTGAGCAGTGAATGCCCATCCTTTTCTTAGCTTGTTCAACCCAATCTTCCTGCAGTCCACTTATCTCAAAATACCTTTATAAACCATAATATGTTAGCGCATTGAGAGATACGAAGCCTTAATTATCAAAATCATAAGTATTAATAAAAGAAAACAATGACCAATCATACCTTGATGGTTTGAAGAGTAGAGTGGGGATAAAACGTTTAATTGGCATGCTGAATAGGGTAGGATAGAATAAGAAGAGGTAATTAAGGGTGGTTAAAAGAGGCCATTTCCGGGCCCAACATCTCCCCCCAACTGTCCTGTTGCATGTCCTCATGCAACAACCTCCATTATTTTGAATCCAAATCTTGTACTGAGCTCTGTTCGTGAAGAGAGGAGAAGTTGTAGGGGAACTCAGGCACCCCTTCTTTTTCTACGAACCCTCTATGAGCAATCCAATATCTCCAGCATCGCTGCTCCTCTGCCTTGGTTAGTGAGAAGTCCACCCTATATGGTTTTGCCGGCCACCAGATGAGGGGAAATTTAAATTTTAGACCCAGCCAATTAATCCCACATTCCCTAATACATCCAACATAACCTTCGACCCTAGAAAGTGCCCGTTCAAAATTCCTAAAATAATAGGGGTCGCTTCTGAGTATAGGAGAGGCAACTTGCCATTTGTGCTTACTTCCTTCCAATGCTACTTGTTGGTGTATAGAAATATGGTTGGTACAAGTAGAAATCACTTCCTCCTGAAGTTCCATTATGTGCCGAGTCTGGATGGGACATGAAAGCAAACTCCTGTATCGAGCAAGAAGAATACCAGAATTCTGAGGCTCACTTCGAACCCACAGGTTAGAGTGAGCTTCATTGTGAGAAAAGGTTTGAAAAGACCTTTCCCACTGAGCATGATTGCTCACAAAAGAAGAAAAATCCCTCAACTGAACATCCCCTGAAAAAGGGACAGGATTTGAATGGCGGTCCAGAGGGCAAGCCATCTCATGCAAATATAATTCACACAACAAATTTTGATCTTCAAAACTACTTCTAAAAAATGTTTCCAAAATTTTTGCTGAGGTCGTTATCTCAAATGACCTCCCTTCTTTCACAGCTCTCAACTTAAACCAAACAAACTGTTCAAACAGGAAGACGGGGTAAGAGGAAGAAGGTATCCTAGTGCCCAGGAGTTCTTGAGAGAGAGCATACATCTACTCTTTTTCCTTCTACATAAACTGGAACTTTTTCCGCTCCCTTAAATTGCTTTGTAGCTCTTCCTCTCGAATTCTTTGGGTCATACGTTCTTTTTCCCATTTCTCCTCCAATCCCCTGATAATATTTTTATGCTTAGTAAGAGAAATTATCCCTTCTTGGTATTCTTCCACCTGGCTCTTCCATTTTATTACCTCCATTCTCAGAATTGAAACTTCTGATGTAAGGTTCAGGATTTCTTCTTTATGATGTTCCTCCTTATCCGAATCTAGGTTGATAAAATTTCTAAGGGGATCAATCCACACCTTGTTGCCTGATGTGCCACATTGGACACCTTGCACATCTGAAGCTATCTTGGGAGTCTCTGGTTCTTGTGTGGCGGCAAGATTTTCTGGACTTTCTTTCGGCAACAACATATGCCCCTCCTGGAGACACTGGTTCTTGTGTAACAACGTCTTCTTTCTGAGGTTCTCTCGTGGAAAGTTCGACAGCTGACTGTGAGGATGTTGGTTCTTGTGGAGGAACTTCCTCCCGAATTTTAATTCCATGTTCTATTTGATTATCAGCTGCTGTCTCAGCCAGAGGCTGTGAGGCTACTGGTTCTTGTGGAGCAGAGCATCGTTCTTCTTTGTCCTCCTGCTGCTGAGATTGGATGTCTTCTTCAATGTGCAACTGCTCCTCAAGGATTTCAGTATCACCTGAGGATTGTGTTTGGACTGGTTCATCTTCACTCCAATGCATATCAGGAATGACATCCACTTCAGGGTTATTTTCTTGTTGCATTTCAAGAGTCCTTACTACAACCTCCAAGGATGTTGGTTCTTGTGTGACAACATCCTGGCTCACTTCTTCATCTCCCTACTGTTGTGGCTCCTCTTCTATGATTTCTGTGTCATGGGACCATTCTAGAGTTGTAGTACATAATTCTTTATTAAACTCCAGAGTGCCCTCAATCCCAACTTCTCCTCCCATCTGGTTAGCCACTTGGACAAGCACATTTAGGGATGCTGGTTCTTGTGTGGCAGCACCCTGTTCAATCTCATCATTGCCTTGCTGTTGTGGTTCCACTTCTATAATTTCTATGTCATGGGAGGACTCTGTGGTCATAGTGCAATCTTCATCCCCACAATCAGGAATAACTTCATCCATTGGTTCCTCTGTCCCAGAGTTAGTGGCAACTTCAGCAAGAATATTCAAAGATGCTGGTTCTTGTGTGACAACATCTTCTTTCTCTGCAACTTCCTCCGTTGTAGGTGCAGACTATTGTGTTGTAAAGGCACGAATTACAATCTTGTGGCCTGCTTCCTGAAATATTTCTCCGCAGGTTGGACAGACCATTCTTTCTTCCTCATTGCCATGCTCGGTAGAATTTGGTCCCTCCAATTGGTCCGCAGCCTCCACCAATGTGTGCAGTTTCCTTTCACCCTATTTTCTGCATGCTTCTTTCCAATTTTCCAATTCCCTTCTAAGTGTTTGGACTTCCTCTTTTAATAGCCTATTTTCAAACAGAAGTCCTTCAATTTGGGGTTTTTCTTCGACCGACCCTTGTGGGGCATCAATTGGCCTGGGTTCAAGAGTGGGGAACTCAATTTGTGCTTCTAAGGTTGCCCATATTTTCCTTGTTGCTTCTGCTACTGCAACTGACCTGGTTCTTTTCCTTCTTATTGGTGGGGCTATCTTAATTTCGTCATTTGATCTCTTCCTTTTCTTTTGTGGTGCTGGAATATCTGGATTCATAGCTGAGGTAGAAGGAATGTTCCCAGTTCCAGCATTTTCTTGTTCCTCGGGCTGTTCTTCCTCAATCAAAGTTCCTCCCCACTCGAGTGAGGATTCAATGGTTACCAAATCAATATTTTATTCCATTACCATGGCTCTGTCATCTTTGGGTTCAATTGTTGCAACATTTAGTGCTGCTCCAATTTCACCCTCTGCTGTCAGAGTTACCCTGTTATTTGGGTCTTCCACAGGGTTTTTATGTACATCTTCTCTCAATTATTCTGTTTGTGCCCCTCGTTGATCCTCTGATCCAGTTTCACCTCCACCCCCAACTATATTGGAGGGCTTCGGTCCTCCTGTTGTGCTTCATGTCCCCCCAACTGTGGATGGACGTGCTCTTCTTCTATTGGGACACCGGGCAAAGGAGCGGGTTACTGAACTTGAGCTGTAAATTGCTCCCAGGTTATATTGTGTTGAGCAAGGGTCCTTAAGATAATTAATTTAATGAGGCCATGGTGGGTCAGTGAGGCAAGTGGATGCTTGGAAACTTGAACAAACCCCACCATATGATGCAAATCATTAAGCAAATAATATGGAATATTTAACAGAATCCTATGGTGGAGATGAGATATTAAAGGGAGTTCAGAATTATAAACGGTTTGGTACCTACCTTCACAAGTGATATATTTCTTGAGAAAAACAACGACTTGATTCCATGGCTGTGGCAATGACTGCAATACTATCCTCCTTTTTGTCGTGTGAACTTGCTCCCCCTCTATTAGAAAGTCCTGTAATGCTGCAGTAGTGGGGACTCGACGTCCAAACCAAGCCCTTCCCATCTGAGGAATACCAGTGACCTCAGCTATAATGGCCTCAGAAACTTCAATGCGCAATCCCCAAACCTCTGAGTGAGTTTCTATGAGGTTCAGAGCAAACTGTAAGGCTGCTTCACGGTTAAATCCATCCAAACGTTCGAAAAATTCCGTCCAACTGGCAGCTTGAAAGATAGCAAAGACCGCAGCGTTTCTCCTGAGTGCTCATGTATTTAAAGGTTCATAATGAGCTGAAATACCCATGGTTCTGACTTCAAACTTAGTTTGCTGTTCAACAGATTATAGACTCCGACAATGGAGGTTACGGCATAGAGCATGCATGGATCACTGAGAGGAGAGTTACGCAAATTTGGAAAGTTTCAGCACACCGAATTATTTGAAATTTCATTCCGAATTGGGAAAGGTGGCGGTTATCAAGTAACATAATTAGTCTTTATGTCACACGGGCAGAGAGTTAATTGGGAAATAATGGGCATAAAAAGGGAGGTACGACTGACATTGTTAAATCATATCGATACTTAATCATGTGGTTAATCAAAGCCATACCTTCGAGAATGCGCAGTGGATGTCCTTCAGAGAATACTGGAATGTGTAGTTGTAGACATTGCGGAAGCCGAACTTATGCGGTGCGTAGTCATTAAATATAATCATTATAACAGAGATGCTGCAATAATTCTTTCCGCCAGTGAAGCAAAAACCATCACGTCAAAATGGTCGAAATTATGAGAAATATCACATTATGGGTCAGATTGCTGGCATGAGGAATCAGAGCCATATCTAGAGGAGTTTATGGCGTACAAAGAGGTCTGCTAATAACACAAGAGTCACAGCCGCATGTCATAAAGAAACTGAAGCAAAGACATAGCCTTCAATGCTAGAAACATCAACTAAATATAGTGGATTTGCAGCTGCTAAAAAAGATGTCGCTGTCACCGAAGAGGATGTCACAGTCATTGAAAAAGATGTCACAGCCACCGAAAAAGAGAAGGAAAATGTTAAGCGGACGGAAAGTGATTGCGTTGGAGCGACAGGAAACGAGTTTTGTGGTTAAAAGTGAAACGGGGTCACAGCGTGTGGGAATGGAAGAAGGCAGAGTTTCATGATGCAGCGGCCACCGGAAATGGTGTTGCATCATCGGAAAATGGTGTCGTGACTACCGGAAAATGGGTTACACAGCTGCCGGAAAATGGGTTACACAGCTACCGGAAAAGGTGTTGTAGCTGCCAGAAAATGGGTGGCGACCGGAAAATGGGTAGCGGCCGGAAAATGGGTGTCGCAGTTGCCGAAAAATAGATTGCGCAGCTGCCGAAAAATGTGTTGCAGCTGCCAGAAAATGGGCAGCGACCAAAAAATCGGCGACGGCTGGAAAATTAGCAGCAGCCGAAAAATGGGTGTCGCAGCTGCCGAAAAATAGGTTGCGTAGCTACCGAAAAATGTGTTGCAGTCGCCGGAAAATGGGCGGCGACTGAAAAATGGGTGTCGTAGCTGCCGAAAAATGGGCAGCGGCCGGAAAAGTTGTTGCAGCTGCCGAAAAAAGTGTTGCAGCTGCCGGAAAAGTTATCGCAGCCACTGAAAAAAATGTTGCAGCTGCCGGTAAAGTTATCGCAGCCGCCGAAAATTGGGTGTCGCAGCTGTGACAAATTTATTTAAGGAAAAAGAAAGAGAAAGAAAAAAAAGGTCGTGGTGTGGGAAGGCACAGAAAAATGACTTCCGGTTGACAAGCCCAATCTAAACCTCATCCTTGGGCACTTCCCTACAAATCTTGGAAAAACAACAGAAAACAAAGAAGATCAAGTGCAAAAAGAAAAGAATAATATAACGAAAAAGGAAAAAAAAAATAGCAGTTATTTATGTACAATGATTCATGCACGATTTACAGTGATTAATTAAAGATTGATAGAGGTAGAGAGAAATTCCTACCCTTATGCTAGCTGATAATCTGGGTCAGTGGCAATTTGCGAGATAAATGCATCCTTTGAAATTGGTTTACGGTACAGTCGCAGCCTGTGGCCATTAGCAAAAAATGGTACGCGGTTTTCATCAATGGTTACCAGGCGGACTGTGCCATTATCAAATACCCTGTCTACTAGGTATGGGCCCAGCCATCTTGTGCGTAATTTTCCCTTGAAATCTCTTTTGAATCTGGAATCGTTTAATAATGCCCAGTCTCCTTCGCATAAGACCTTATTTTTAATGAATCGGTCATGCCAATTGGATCTCTGTTGTTGAATTAACACTGTCTGGTCCACTGCGGCTAACCGATTCTCGTCCAGTTCATTCAATTGATTTAATCTTCTTTTCTAGGATTCAGTTACATCCAGGTTTACTTCGGTGGCCATCTTTAGGGTCTTGATTTCAAATTCAATTGGGAAGATGACACTTTTTCCATACACTAAATCGTAAGGAGAGAAACCTGTGGTGTTACGCCAAGTGGTGCGATATGCCCATAGTGCTTCCAGAATCCTGTCAGCCCAATATCTATGATGGCTCTTGACTGTCTTGGTAAGGATGGCTTCAATAACTTTATTAGTGGTTTCCACCTAGCCATTGGCTTGGGGATGGTAAGGTGAAGCTACCCTATGCTGAACATGATACTTCCATAGCAGAGCTTCAAAGTGATGCGACATAAACTACGGTCCCCCATCAGTAACTACTTCCTTAGGTACCCCAAAATGGGTAAAGATTTCACTGTATAGAAAGTCAATCACAGCCTGGTCGTTAGCCTTCACCAGAGCTACAACTTCCACCCATTTGGTCATATAATTGGTACAGACCAAGATGTAAGCTTTCCATTTGGAATGAGGACTGATAGGGCCAACGAAATCCAGAGCCCATCTATCAAATGGTTCAATTACTGATTGAGGTTGCAGAGGAATTTGATATGATCTGTTGGGCTGGCCCATCCTTTGGTAGCTATCACAGGACTGAACATACCTTTTTTTATCCCTGAAAAGAGTTGGCCAATAGTAGCCCATCCTCAGGGCTTTGTGTCCTGTCCTTCTATCTGCAAAGTGTCCCCCACAAGGTTCATTATGGCAGGCCTTCAATATATGAAAGATTTCATATTCCCTTGCACATCTTCTGATTTCAAGATCAGGACCTATGTAAAAGAGATGATCGTTTACCCAACAATACTTGGCAATTTGTTGGATGATTTTTCTCTTTTCTCTTTTAGACATATGTGCCGGAAGCTTTCCTGCAACTAGATAATTAGCGACGTTTGCATACCAAGTGGAATGAGATGAAACTGCGAATAAATATTCATCTGGAAAAGAGTCCTCAACAGGAAAATTATCATCACTGTTAGTGAAACAAGATAAAAAATCAGCGACAACATTTTCTTTTCCATGTTTATCTATGATGGTAATATCAAATTCCTGTAATAATAAGAGCCATCTAGTCACTCTGGCATTAGTGATGGGTTTGTTCATTAGATATTTAATCGCAGAGTGGTTAGTGTGCACAAATGTAGGATACCCAGTAATGTAATGTTGAAATTTGTTAATGGAGTAGACAATAGCTAAGAATTCCTTCTCGGTGATAGTATAATTAAGTTCAGCAAGGGCTAAATTTTTACTAATATAATAAATTGCATAAGGTACTTGACCATCCTGATGTCCTAAAACTGCTCCAATGGTGATATCAGAAGCATCTGAAGAAATGTGAAAGGGTAGGGTCCAATTAGGTCCTCTTAAGATAGGAGCTGTGGACAGCTTCTCCTTAAGATTAACAAACGCTGTCTGGCATGCTTCACTCCAAACAAACTGCACATCCTTCATTAACAATGAAAACAAAGGAGAAGCAAGTTTGGAAAAAAATTCTATAAATCTTTGGTAGTATCCAGCATGTCCCAGAAAACTTCGCACCTCTTTTTGAGTTGCAGGAGTAGGTATATTTTTTATCACCTTGATTTTTGAGGGGTCCACCTGAATTCCATCGATAGAGATGAAGTGCCCCAATACCACTCCTTCACTCATCATCATATGGCACTTTTCAGTGCTTAAAGAGAGCTGGGTCTGTTCACAACGAGCTAAAACTTTTTTCAAATTTTCCAATGCTTCTTCAAAATCCTTGCCGTAAGGAGTAAAATCATCTATAAAAATTTCCATACTGTCATTAACTAATTCAGAAAATATGCTGATTATAGCTCTTTGAAATGTTGCTGGTGCATTACATAAACCAAAGGGGAGCACTCTGTAGGCAAACGTTTCCCACGGACAAGTGAAGGTAGTTTTATCTTGGTCTTCAGAAGCAATCTGAATCTGATTGTACCCGCTAAACCCATCCAGGAAGGAGAAGAACTTCTTCCCTGATAGGGTGTCGAGTACTTGGTCAATAAAGGGAAAAGGGAAGTGGTCTTTTTGTGTGGCTTTGTTAAGCTCCCTATAGTCGATGTAGACTCTCCATTTACCATTTTTCTTGGGTGCAATTACAAGCGAGGAAACCCACTCACTGACTGAAATAGGATATATAAAACCTGCTTCCAAGAGTTTCTGAATCTCTTCCTTCACTATGTCCTTAAGATTGGGGTTCATTCGTCATTGAGGCTGACACATAGGCCGGGAGTCGCTTTTAATATAAATATGATGGGTGCATAGGTTAGAGGGAATACCCCTCATGTCTATATACTCCCAGGCGAATGCCCCCTTGTGTTCTTTCAAGAGACTGATCAGGTGCTTCTGTTCATCTAAGGAGAGGTTGGGATTAATATTCAAGGTTTTTCCAGACTCTACCTCAATAGGAATACTTTTCGAATTTTTCAATACTGGGATTATGTGTGTCTCACCGACTAGTGCTTCTTCTGTGAGATTTTCTTGTTCTTCCTTGCCCAGAGTAATGTTCAGGATTTGATAAACTTTTTTATTGACTGAGGTGGGTTCACTGATGAAGTTATTAATGGCATCGTCTTTAGTTTCATCCTTGAAAGTTAAGGCCTTCCCTATAGTTAATAATGGCTGAACACCCTCCTCTTCCTCTGGCTCCATCCAAAAAGAGGTTTTAGCTTCTAGACTCAGCCAAGCTAGAGGATAAGGAGTGAGGTTCTTAGTCTCGGTGTCATCAGATATGGTCATAGACCTAGATCGATAGCTGATGCAAGCATCGGCTGTGCCCAACCAGGGCCTTCCCAGGATCAATGGGTGTCCTCCCAGCTGCGACTTCGGTTGTAAAACCAAGAAGTCAGCAAGATACTCCCATGAATCAACTGAGATGAGGAGATCGTCCAAAATTCCTTCAGGTTTAATGGTGGATCTATCTACCAGTTCTAAAACAGTGGGGGTCGGCCTAAGAGTAGTGAGCCCAAGTTTTCTTACAGTTTCAATTGTCATGACATTAATTGCTGCTCCTAAATCTACTAGTACGTTGGGTATCTGTGTATGCCCAATCTGCACAGTGACAGTGGGATTCCCAGGGTCATCATACTTGGCTAATAAGGTTTTTCCTATTATTAACACAGATAATTTCCCTATGACGTGGACAGTGGGAGGATCTTTGGGCTTCCTTCCTGGTTTCTTTGTGCACAGGTCCCGAACAGTTCTAGCATAGATAGGTACGTCTTGAAGAGCTTGAAGGAGGGGGATTTTAACATAAAGATTCTTTAACTCTCCTAGGAGGTTAAACCGAGGTCATCCCCCTACCCTTGGTAGCATTAATCTCTCGGGATACGGTGGTTGTCTAATCAGCTGGGTAGGCTGCGCATCGCTAGATTTATCATTTTTTGTTTCAACCGTCCCATTTGTGGGATGTTTAGCATCTTCAATAATGGGAATTGTATCGGACAGATGCTGGGGATCCACCCCTTCCTCATGTACAGAGGGTGGAACATCTTCTATAATTACAGGCTCTACTATTTTCCCTGACCGTAAACGAATATTGTTGCAGGGCACAGGAGAAAGGGAGTAGGCTGGCATGTTGACAGTCTCAAATTGATGGACTGTTTTATTGTTTGGGTTAGGATTAGGTTGAGCAGGTAGCTGAGGTCGTATCGGTGCATTAGGGACAGAATTGTTCTGCATCTGCAGCTGCGACTGCTAATGAGGGTATTGAAGATATTGAGGATATTGAGGAGGGTATGGTGGCTATTGAGGTGGAGGTTGTTGAGGAAACTGATTCCCTGGATGGAAATTCCTCCATCCAGGATACCAAGAAGTAGGTTGGTGTGGTGGTTGTGTCCAGGGATTCCATGAGTTATAATTTTGTATTACAGGTTGGGAAGGGTTCCACTGAGCATAATTTGAAGGGAATTGTGTATTCACATTTTGCATATTATTCCAATTGCTCATATTATTCAAAAATGGAAACGAGTCTGGGGTCATACCTTGGTTTCGAGGCTGCTAAGGTTTCTTCTGTGCAATGAAGTAGGCCGACTCCACCTCTAGAGTTGATGCCTGCAGAACAACCTTCACTTGGGGAAGTGAGGGACACTCTTTTGTGTCATGGTTCAGCTTGCACAACTGACACACCTCTACTTTGTCAAGCGGGCACTCCCTCAGAGGATGGTTCTTTCTACATCGAGGGCAAAACACACCTAGTGTGAGGTCCTCTACTGCCTATTTTTGTTTTTCCGTCAGGACGTCGATTTTTGAGGAGATAGAGCTCATCATTTTTGTTTTAAATTTTTCAAGGAGATTGCCTATCTCTGCACGGTGGCTCCTCCATTAGATGAATTCTGAGTTCTGTTGAAGACATTGCGTTCTAGCTCATCCCGTTTGTCCCGCCTGTTGTTCCTGGAAGATCCCCTGGAGCACCTTTTACATAATTCCACAATCTTTCCGAAAGATTCCTTGGAGATATCCTCCTTTCCCAATAGGTTTAACATATCTAGACAATCATCCCTAATCCTATGAAGCAGGATTATCTTGAGCACATCTAACCCCATGTTCATCTGTCCAGCTCTTTGGACGTTGCATAAAAGCCTTTCTACAAAATCTTCCAGAATCTCATCCTCCTTCTGCACCATTTTGAACAATTCTTCTCTTTTGTCCTTGGTGTTGCAATATTCCTGATATTTCTCCAGGAACACATGTTTCATCCTATCCCAGTTAGCGACAGTTCCTCCTCCTAGGCTCATGAACCAGCGGAATGCATTGTCCTTCAGAGTGGCAGGGAAGAGTTTTAGCTTTTGTGCATTGGTGACATAGTCGTAGCTATGATAGAGGATATTGAATTCGAAAATAAATTCGTCTGGGTCCTCTGCCGCTTTTCCATGGAAGCTAGGCAACACCAATGGTGATATATTTTTCATAGGGGCTGTCCCTTCTAGCTGCTGAATCGGGAATTGAAGTGTAGCCACCGTTCCTTCAGGTGGGGAATTATTTTCATGATGATAGTTTTCCCCCATTACCTCTTCCTTGTCAGATTCGTGTCTGTTACTCATCCCCTCTTCTGTTTTCTCTTCTTCGTTCGTTCCTTCATTCTTCTCCTCGTTCCTCCACTGATCAGTAATCTTTTGGTGGAACTGCGTCCATTCTTCTTCAGTTACAACCTTCCCGTAAATGTGGTAGATCGAGCCTCTACCAGTAGGTCTAGTTGTACTAGCTTTGTCCTCTCCTGCAGGGATATTTGAGGAAGTCACGACTGCTCGTGTGTTCTCCACTGTGGACCCTAACGCTGGAACCCCAGGATTGACAGGGCTTCTTTTGATAGGAGTTTCTTGATGGCAAGCCCTGGTGGATGAATCAGTCCTGTCAATAAGATCGTCAATGAATGTCCTTCTACCCAATTGTGGACCTCGACCGCGACCCAAACCACCTGCATTGTTAGTATTTTGTGGGGTTTTGGGAGTCGAAAGATGATCATGCTTTACTCTTCTTGTATTCATGCAACCCAAATCATTACAGCAAAAAAATGGAAAATACTGAATAGAAACAATTACAGAATGCAACTAATGATGGTGTTTAATCTTTATCCTTCCCCGACAACGACGCCAAAATGTTGGGCACCCAATATGCAAGTGAATTACCACTAACATACAGAGTGTACAATATTTATTGCCAACTTGGGAAAGTCTTGTATTTCAAGGATAACATGCAGAGTATATGCTTAAACACAAAATCATTGTAATTGAACAATACTATCCTCTGTTCAGCTATGCTCATCCCAAAGATCTACTCAATCTAGTTATCTTCTAAGCAATACAATCACAATTACCTTTTGCTATGCCCTGATCTAAGAATGGAAAGATAAAAGTCATATCTAAATTACAATTGTAGATGAAAGGAAATCCTATTCACATCACTTAATGATTAATTCACCTGTCCAATCTGATTGTCCTAGGAACCCACAAACATAAATTAAATATTGATCTAGGAATTCAAACACAGAGATTGAGTTTGGCTATTCTAGGAAACTGAAGTGCAGGAATGAAATTCGATAATCATAACAATAAAAGACAAGCTACAAAGATTCATGGAACGACAACTAAAATATCCAAGGATGAACAGAGCTGTTACAGTTACCACATGAATTGCATAAGAAATAATTACCTACTCAGTCGACTGTCACACTATACCACTACAGATCTCCAAGGAATGCAATCATGACACACTGTAAATCCACACTTGTTACAGCTTCTTATGAGAAAATAAAATTAACATAACATCACACGACAAAGGAATTGAAAAGTCCTAATTTAACTCAACAATTCCTGTGGAAGGCGGGCCCAGCCTTGACACAGAGATGCTGGCTGAACACATGTAAAAACCTTTAGATCAGAAGTAAATCCTTGTATTAAAAGACAGAGTGATTACACAATTCCTCCTCGTAGCTAATACAATGAATTGATTATATGTTCAGCAACCCCTGGCTCGAAACAATTCTCCATATTTATACCATGTAGATCATAACATCCTATCCTATTATGGGGCAGCCATGAAGATCTCTGATCTTCAGGCGCCCTAAATGACAACAGCTGTTACAAATGTGGCAGGATGAAAAATAGGAAACATAGGAAAACTGCTAATTGCCCTAGGAGTGACGATATCTTCAGATTATGGCTACACACGAGCAGCAATGCACTATTGAACTCCAAGTCTGACACATTCTGTTATAGCTACCTTGTCACAGCTTTATCTGGGATATCGTACTGGAACCGCATTCTTTGGGTGATGATAGGATGGATGGGGATCAACTTGAGCAGTGAATGCCCATCCTTTTTGTAGCTTGTTCAGCCCAATCTTCCTGCAGTCCACTTATCTCAAAATACCTTTATAAACCATAATATGTTAGCACATTGAGAGATACGAATCCTTAATTATCACAATCATAAGTATTAATAAAATAAAACAATGACCAATCATACCTTGGTGGTTTGAAGAGTAGAGTGGGGATAAAATGTTTAATTGGCATGATGAATAGGGTAGGATATAACAAGAAGAGGTAATTAAGGGTGGTCAAAAGAGGCCATTTCTGGGCCCAACACTTTGCATAACTCTTTGAATTCATTTGATGTGAATTCTTCGCCATTATCTGATCAAAAAGGTCTTGATCTTATTTTCAGTGTGGTTCTCGATCAAGGCTTTGAATTCCTTGAACTTGCTGAAAACTTCATCTTTGTTCTTCATAAAATATATCCATGTCTTCCTAGAAAAATCATCAATAAAGGAAACAGAGTATACATACCCGCTTAAAGAACTGGATGACATTGAACCACATACATCGGAGTGAATGATTTCCAAGATTCCTTTTGCCTTGCTCTCGCTCCTTGGAAATGTTTTCTTTGTGTTCTTTCCTTTCGCACATCCTTTGTAGACTCCATCATGTTTTTCCTGATTTTTTGGAAGACCTTCAACAAATTTGCTTGCAAGTGGTAGTGCTTTGTAATGCACATGTGCAAGCCTTCTATGCCAAATTTCATTTGGCTCTACTGTGTCATGGACCAAAGCTTGTTCTGGATGGCCCTTCAATTTGTATAGACCTCCCTCTTGTTCCCCAATCACTACTGCATCATTAATAGTCTTTCCGTTTGGCCGCATGATAACTTGGCCATCTATAAATGCAACTCTCATGCCTTTTGCATCTAATGCAGATATGGTGAGGAGGTTCTTCTTTAGTCTTGGTACAAACAATACATCTTGCATCTTCATAGACTTTCCAGAGTTTATCTTATAGGAGGATTCACCACTACCTTTTATTGGATACTAGTAGTCATCTCCAAGTTTCACCTTGTGGGGTGATTCATGTTCTGATAGTTTCACGAAGGACTCTTTGAATCCTATCATATGTTTGGAAGCCCCACAGTCTATAAGCCAATCATTGCTTCCATGTGTGATGTTTCCCGTGAGAGCGAAAATCAAGACACTGTCTTCATCACTTGAAGAATCGTCACTTTCTTGTCTGATTCTCTTTGTGGGTTCATCATCCTCTACAACATGAGCATGATGTCTTCTCTTGTTTCCCTTTTTCTTATTTTGTCTTTTAGGACAATCTTTTGCAAAGTGTCCTACTTCATCACATGTATAACATCTGATTCTAGACAAATCTTTTCTAGTGTTATTTTTATGGAAATGCTTACCTCTGGATTGATGAGAAATTATTTTGCTTTTCTTGGAGTGAACTGTGAGAGCTTGATCTTCACTTCCCATCTTTTCTTCTCGAGCTGCTATCTGAGATTCTTATTCAGAGCATTCTTCCCATAGTCTACTAAATTTGACTAGCTTCTTTTTGGTACAGATCCCTTGAATAAAGGAGTCCCATGATCTAGGGAGACCATTCAAGGTGGTCATCACAACCTCTGGATTTTCCACTTCTTCATCTACGGCTTCCAGCTGTTCCTTGATTTGAGAGACCCTTGTAAAGTAAGACTGGATGGTCTCTGCATTATGGATATTTACATTCTTCAGTTGGTTTCTCAGAGTCATCTTCCGGTTTATGTTCTTCCCTTCAAACAGTTTGGTCAGGGCATCAAACATAGCTTTAGGTGTCTTTAGGGAGGACACTTGTGGTATGAGGTGATCCTTGATTGAATCAACAATAATCCTCATATCCATGACCAATTTATTCTTGTGTAAGGCCTTAGCTTCATCTTCTTCTAGAATTGGAACCTCCTCATTGATATAGGAGTCCAACTCATTTTCTTCCAGGACCAGGGAGATCCTATACTTCCAGGATCGAAATTTTTTAGCTCCCTCAAGATTTTCATCAAGCTTGGTATGATGAGACATCTTAACTGAGAACCTCAAATGGAAATACAAAAGATTTAGATCTTACCAGGTCAAGATGTCGGATCTGGATTTGGAGTTGAATTTCTGCAGTGCTGGTTCAAAAGCAGATTAGGGTTTGACTTTCATGGAGTTCTATCAAACCAAATGATTTGATATTGATCTCTAAACTTCAATTTTGAGGAGGAGATCAATCCAGGCCTGGGCTCACTAAAAAATTCCACTTCTGTGGAAAGACCTAATTTTCGGCAGCAGTGTCGGGTCCAAAACTGAAAAAAACTCAGAATCAGATTCTGTTTCGACAGAAAGATGCGCCCTAGGGAGGAGAGTCAGCCCAACCTTCTTTTGCTGAAAATCTGTGGAGAGAGATCCAAAAAATATGAAGCCCTAGTTCCCGCATCTGCAAAGTGTCTTCTTCTCAGGTTAGCTCTGATACCATGCTAGATTTTATCATTCAAGCTAGCATTATATTAGGATATTTAACTGAGACAATAACAAGCATAACAATCAAACACAAGAGACAATGAACACAATGTTTTTCCTCGAGGAAACCATAAATGGAGAAAACCCCGCAACTTCCTCAGAGATAGAATCAACACAAAAAATAAAACCCCAAAATAGTAAGATGATCTCCCAACAACAGTAGCCTCTTTCTTTCTAGCCCCAGTAACTTCTTCTCTCTCAACTATTCACTGCAACTGAGTGTGAGTGAGTGTGTGATAAATAGAGAGGCTCACTCTCTATTTATACTAATTCTTGACTTGACAATAAATCACTAGGGTCAACTTCTCTAGGAGAGTCTAATAACCCTAGGGCCCCAGAACTGCGAGGAATTTAACCCTTGAACAATAGGAGGGTTACCCATAATGACTTGACATGGCTTGTTTACATTATAGAACCTCCCGATAGGAACATCGGGGGCATGACATGACTCAATTACATTACAAATACTTCCTGGAATAAACATCGGGGTACAATACATGAAATATACAAGTGAATACATTCCAAAGTTACATATACATCAACATTAGACCGAGGTGGTCCTGCTTTCAAAGCATGACATCTTTCATGTCCATTATCAGACTGTTTTGCTCTTTGAATGTTATACTATTTGAGAAGAGCATACATTTCATCAAGTTCCTTCCTCATATAACGATCTTCAAGGTGATACCCTTTTTCACAATAGGGACATAATGTTTTCCCAAATTTCTTCTTCTTAGAGCCGGAGGCCCCTTCGGAAGCTTGTTGATTTTGTTTGGGCTTCGAATCAGCTGCCTTTGGCTCCTTCTTCTTTGATTTCCCCTTTTCTTGCACTTTGGAAGATTCAGTAACCAAGAGAGCTTGATCTTTGGAGGTTTGGATGATTCCCATTCGAATCAATTTGTCTTGTTCCTTGATTAAGGACTCGGAGAAAGAATCTAAAGAAGGAAGTTTGCAATCAGGAAAGCTTTCCCACTTGGAATTAAACATAGAGACATATACATAGTACTCAGGGCCTAGTTTGCTGAGTATGGAAAGGACATTCTGCTCATCCTTTCGCTCTATTCTACACTGTCTGCATTGGGGCACTAGAGACTTGAATTTAGAGAAGAATCGCTCAATAGTCTCGAAAATGTTGGGATGTAAATATACCAACTCATTCTACGGAATGTGTCCCCGAAGCTCATCTTGTTTGTTAAAAAAGCTATCAAGCTTCTCCTAGGATTCTCTGGGAGTCCTCAATCCTTCTATATGGAAGATGAGATCTCTGGAAATATAAGTACATAAGTACCCAAATGCTTCATCACAATGGTTTAGGAACTTGTTCCACTCTACTGGCTGATGAGGCTCAGCCTCCAATCCATGTATGATCTTGTGGTAGCCATGCTTATGCAAGGCCAGCTACATATCAATCCTCCAATCAAGGTAATTGAAAGTTGTGAGGATCCGTGGTTTAGGAGTTTGAGAACTCATAATTGCTCTAGTTGAAAGACTGCAAATACTTCTCACAAGCTATGTAGCACCTGTCAATTTCACTGCAATAACACACTAAAACATATGAACTATTAGAATCATTCTTTTCCTCCCGGCATGAACATTTTTTCAGCGTCCGTCACGCCCTCTTTGCTGCTTTGAATAAATCCAGAGCCAACAAATTTTCATAGGGGACGTTTGTGGAAACCCAGCTGCTTCTGATGTTCGATGGGGAGAAACAAGCATGAAACTTGGTTGAGAAGGCTCTGATACCATATTAGAATTTGAATTCCATTTAGATATTTAAGCATATAGTTCTAATAATTTTTGTAGCAATTGAATGGAGAATGAAGACACAAACTAAAAAAAACAAACCACACAGGAAATGGACAAGTATTGCTTAGGAATTTACAGTATCATTCACAATAATAATATTTGATGTTACAATAGTTTACATAGGTAGAATTTGAATGCATGGGATATGAATTTGAATCCTCCAAGTGGATATGGTTGTATCTAACTGAATCTCTAATTCAAGGTCTCCCAATCAATATCAGAGTCCAAATAGACAACTCCATGATGATCAATAACTCAACAACCAGTGACAACTAGTTAACTCAGTGCAACTGAGAGTGAGGTAGGTAGGAAAAGCGCTCCTCCCCATGCAACCATGCATTGGTAGCGCTAGCTTAACTGACTGTGAACTAACTGAATGCAACTGGGGGCTAACTAAGACTAACTAATACTAACACCAACTGACTGAAGTAGGTTGGTGCGGGGACTCCCAGTGGCTCCTAAAATGTAGGGATTGGTATAGGAGGCACCCAAACTGATGCATGCACATGCAGTAAGTGGAAGTTAACCTCTAGCAGTGTTCCCCACACTCCAACAATTGGTACATGTGTCCCCAATTAGGCCAAGTGGACCCAATGATACTAGTGGACCCAATTAATTAATTAAGGTTCCTAAGTTAGGCTAATTAATATAATAGAAATTATGAACAAGGGAGGATTAATAATCCTAACAGTTTCATCGCCCATGCCTGTCTCCACTACAATGCACAAACTTGGAACAATGTACTCCATAGGCATGAATGCCTCTTTCCCATACACCAGTTTGAATGGTGTATGCCCTGTCAATCTTTTACAAGTGGTGCAATATGCCCACAAGACTGCTGGAATATTTAAATCCCATTCATCGCGGTTGGCATTACATACTTGTGTAAGTGCATGCTCCAACACCTTGTTGAATGCCTCCACTATCCCATTCGCTTGTGGATGATAAGGGGTACTCTTCTTGTGTTGTATTTGAAGTTATTCTATCAATGCACTAACTGTGCGGTTGATGAAGTGACTCCCCTAGTCGCTCATCAGTATCCGTGGGCACCCAAACCAAGTAATAATGTTATCAAACAAAAACCTCACTGATGTCGCAGCGGTGCAATCCACAATAGGTGCAGCCTTCACCCATCTTGTTAAATAATATGTCACTGTAATGATGTACTGTGCACCAGTTCTCTTCCCAAGTGGTTTGATTGGTCCCACAAAGTCCAAAACCCATTTATCAAATGGTTTTAATGTTACTTGAGGTACCAGCGACATCTCATCCCTCCTTGATGGTTTTCCAGTTCGTTGACAGACATCGCAACTTCGCGCATAATCCGTTGCATCCCCATGTAGAGTGGGCCACCAAATCCCTGCGCAAAGCACTGTCCTCATAGTAGCTTGACCTCCATAGTGTCCACCAGCAACTCCCACATGTGCCTCTGCCAAAATCTTCCCTTGTTCATGTGGTAGGACACATCACTGCAAAATCTCATTTGGTCCTAGTTTATAGAGTTGTCCAACAATCAGCTAGAAATATGCTACCTTAACAACCAGCTGCTTCTTTTGACTTGTAGTCGAATCTTCTGGCGCGGTTCCCATCGCCAGAAATTGAATTATTTCTTCATAGTAGTCATCAACTAGGTCAACTCTGAACAACTGCACATTTGGTAACCCACATTCAATGTTTGTGGGCTCCTCACCTGTCTCAATTCATGATAACTGATCATGGTCTGCGTTCAAGCGACCCGGCTTCACAATTATCTTGAAATCAAAATCCTGGAAGAGAAGTAGCCAACAACATATCTCTCCCCCTAACACATGCTTATTGATTAGGTATTTCAAAGAAAAATGGTCCGTAAACATCTTGAAATGATCATCCAATAGGTAATGCCTAAAATTCTAGAGTGCATATACCATCGCCATACCTTCCCTGTCTGTGGTAGTGTAGTTTTTCTTTGCAAATGACAACTTCCGACTAGAGAAAGCAATCAAGTGATCCAAATATCATTCTCCTCAATGAGCCAATACCACTCCCAACACAACTGAGGACGCATCTACGTGGACATGGAACTCCTTATTCCAATATGGAAAGACTAGTATTGGTACATACACCATCTTCGCCTTTAGTGTCTCAAAACTATACTGACACTCCAGATTCCATACACAGACCACATCCTTCTTCAGTAACTTTTCCATTGGAGTTGTGATCGCAACATAGCCATAGATGAACTTGCGATAGTATCTCGTATCTCTCAGTGTCGCTCTCAACCACTTCACATTTATCGGCGATGGCATGCTCAAAATCAGCGCAATCTTTACGGGATCCACCAACAGTCCTTGCTTGCACACAATGTGACCCAACAACATCCCAAATGGTGCACAGAATATGCACTTATTCGAATTCAATGTGATCTGATGTTGTTGACATCGGTCCAGCATCAGTCATAGGTTTTCCAAATGATCTCTGATCAATCCATATATTGCCCAGTCATCCATGTAAACTTGGAGAAACTTCTGAATAAATTCATTGAATGCGGCAACAACCACCCTGGAAAATATCGTAGGTGCATTCTTCAGCCCAAATGGCATCACCGTGTACTGGAAACAACCCCATTCAATAACAAATTTGTCTTGTGACGATCCTCCTTCACAATCCTGATCTGGTGATAACCAGAAAACCCATCTGTGAAAGAATACATTTCTTGACCTCCTACTCCTTCTAGCACCTCATAAATGAAAGGTGTTGGAAATGGATCATGTAGACATGCATCGTTCAATTTTATCAGGCCGATATAAATCTTGACGTCACCAGTCTTCTTGTCTTGTACCACCATAGGACTGATCCATTCCGATCCTTCAACTGGCTCAATTATCCCAACATTTACCATTATGTCGAGCTCCACTTTGACCCTTTCCTTGTATCATGGATTCAGGCGATACGACCTCTGCCTTATTGGTTTTTCATCAGGATTCAATGGGATGTTCATCTCTCCTAGATCTCCTAGTATTCCTTTCATCTTAGAGAACTTGTTCGGAAATAGATCTTGGAATTCATGCAACAAATCTGTGATCTTTTCCATAGTCTCTTCATCTCAGTAGTCTCCAATATTCACAAACTTGGGAATCTCTTCTGTCCCAATGTTGACCTTCCTAATCTTCAATGGATGACTCATGGGATCTGTTGGCACATTAAGTGCTGTGACGTCCCGAATCCCTTCTGTTTCTGGAATATTGATATTTCGTAGGTTGTTGTCATCATCAGGCCCTCCAGACACATTATAACATTCCATCATCAACTACATCGAGCAGTTTGGATGCAGATCTATTGGATATGTAACCAATACTACCTTCAGAACCACATTGTGAATAATCTGCAACGCATTGTGAACATTTGGGTTGGTATCCACGAAATTGAAGGTGTGAGTAAAAGAGTCTGTCAACTCTTCCCATGTAGTAATCTCTCTGTGCAACTCAACTAATACATACCAATATCGCGACACTTTATCCAATTTGTGGACAAAGACATGGACCCACTCATCCTTTGGTCGCGATGCCCACAAGGTTTGACACTCAATCAGATGATCCCCAGGGCTATTCCACCCATCGTATCATCCTACTTGGTACACTTCCGCATTACCAAAGAGAACTGTCATCAATATTCGACACTGCGACCGGCTAGTGATCGAATTCTGATGGGTCACCCACCAGTGTGTTGGAGTGGCCTTCAACACTTCATCCAATGCCAGCAACCGCTGTGGTTCTAACACCTTATGTTCGAATTCAGAAAGAAACTCATATAACTCAGGAAGTCCTTCATATATTGGTAACCCAATAATCTTAGTTGCAACGTGACACAACAACTGTGTGATCAAACCACACTTTCTTAGCGACACCTCATGCATGTGATTCTGCCAATTCTTTAGCACATCATCAGAGTCAGAAGACGCAGAGCTGGACCTATGCCAACCAAGCCCACCATCAACCGTAAGATGGATGTAATCTTATGCATGATTCCAACCTTTTACAACTTCTTCCCTCACCGGCTCAACATACCTTCGCCCTTCCACTGGATCCCTCGGAGTGATGACCTTGATGTTGCTTTTTCAAATTTCATAACATGCTTCTTAAAGTTGATCATCGCCAAGCTATCATTGGCCCATCCAATCCCCAACAATGTGGGATAAGAGCCTCCACCATCAACAACTTCAATGACATGAAAATTGGGATAGGTCTTCATTCCTTCCACTTCCACAACAAGGTGCAGAACTCTCCCAATTGGTGTTAGTCTAGCCTGGTTAGCCAGTCGCAACTGCACATGAGACCAACTCAGTGTTGGGCTCCCCATATTTTTCCATGTTTATCTTGTTAGAATATTTGCGTCTGAGCCTAGATACAGGATGATTGAATCTACCTCATAGTCCCTAATATGGATATTCATGTGCATTTATTTCCCTGTATTTTTCTTATGCAAATATTTCACCTCAGAATCATTTCTCCCCTTTGTGGGTCGATGCAAAAGACTCTCAATCTCAACAAGAGCATCGGGATCTCTTGCCAGCGACAAGCAATTCTCAAAAAACTGCTACAAGGTACCATTCTGCCGTGATGTTCCCGTGACTAAACTGGAATAAAAAGCAGTCGGCATTTCATAGATAGGTAACTTACTAGGATTTCTTCCTATCGCGTCACGCGCTTTTTTTTTTTTTTTTTTTTTTTTTTTTTTTTTTTTTTTTTCTGCAGAAATCGTTGTAACAGTCGGTCCTTGATTCTGGTTCATGGGTTGATTCATAGGTTGATTTACATTCTAGTTCACATTCTAATTCTTTTAAAATGATTCTGGTTCTGCAATTGATTATGATTTTGCACCTTATTCTGATTCTACAATTGATTCTGGTTCTGCAACTGATTCTGACTCTGGTTCTACAACTGAGGCACATTCCCAGCTTTCAACTTCATGATTAGTTGTGGACAATTCTCAACAGTGTGATAGACAGCGATACAATACATACATTGTATTTGCAATTGCGGTAAGTCTCTTTGACAATGTCCTAATACACCACAATTTTAACATTGGACTAGTCCTCGACCTCATCCTCCTCCTTGACCAAAACCTCCACCTCGTCCTCCTTGGAATCCTCCTTGTTGCTGAAACTGCGATTGATTGAATTGTTGTTGCGGGGATTCAAATTCTATTGAAAATATTGTTGTGGATGAACATATTGTGGTTGTTGTAGAGCCATCTGAATCTGATTATACTGTGATTGTGGCACAAACTATTGTTACAACTGTGGCTGCGGTACAAATTGCATCTACGGTTGTGACTGTGGTACAAACTATGGTTGAGTAGGTCATATGGGCGACAATCCTTATCTTTGTGT
Source organism: Pseudotsuga menziesii (assembly GCA_001517045.1). Lineage (NCBI taxonomy): Eukaryota > Viridiplantae > Streptophyta > Pinopsida > Pinales > Pinaceae > Pseudotsuga > Pseudotsuga menziesii. Next base: position 217,892 of record LPNX010313219.1, on the reverse strand, counting down.
CCAACATATTGACAAAATGTACGGTATAGGTTCATCGGCTTCATTACCATCTTCTGCATATATCTGCACTCTTCATGTTAATGTCCGTAAACTTGAAAAATACGACACCATGGCACACTACCAGAAATTAATGGGTTTGATGCTCATGACAACCGGTAGTTTTGGTAATCTGGGAAGTTATATTTAGTATGTCCATCTGCGCTACATCGAGTGCACCAGAGCTCCTCGCATTGGTCTTTTCCCTTCTTAATATCTTGCAATTGGAGCATCAGGTTCGCCAACTGCGTCTGGATATGACTCATTCCAATCACATTCTCACGAACTGGTGAAGCTTCCAGCTTCATGGCAATCTCTAGAGCCTCGCTTTGTGTCGCGACCTTTTGCTGCATCAACAGTATTCTGATATGAGTTAGTAACGCCGCAATGAACCATTCTTTATGATGGATATCGCTCATCTCAAAACTAACTCTTGCCATTAGTGTCTTGAATCTTTGATCAAAATCCCAAACAGTTTCAATGGGATACTGTTTAATCTCCTTCAGTTCTGTAATGTATGGCACTTCAGATTTCAGTTTTTTGAATTCTTCAATTACTGCTCTTCTGACTTCAACCAATGTCTTCGTTGAATTTCCTGTAGGAACTTGTACGAATTTCATGTACCAATCTAGTGCGCGACCCTGAAGGGTTATTGCCAATTGGCCCTTCTTGACGTCATCATCCACAGTTTGTCTGATAGTCCATATTGCTTCACACAAGAACTAATATTGTTCGGGATCCTTGGTCCCATTCCCATGAAACAGAGGTAACTTCCCATCGTCGCCCACCATTCTGGGTCTTCTTCCTACAGTTGCTGATCTACTACTATTAGAGTGTCTTTGGCATGTTGGACACATCGGTGTTGAACTTACGTTTCTTCCTGATTGCAATGTAGTGCGCAGAGGTGTGGGTACGTTGCTGTTGGGGGTTAATATTACCTCTAACTCGGGCGTATCTTGGTCATCCTTGTCATCACTGTAGGGTCGCTTTGTCCCATGTGGTATTCCTTCACAGTCTTGCGTTTCAATCGTAGCAGGACCTTTCCTTATCCTCTGCCTCTTCTCTTATCGGAACCTTTCTCCTCCTCTCATAAGACCACTCTCTTCGTCGGTTTCCCTCACATTCTCAACGTAACTTGCACCCATATACCCTGTATCATTCCATTCATCTCCCCCCTGTCTTTGCGGTATCCATAGTCCCCGCACACTAGAGTTCTACTACTGAAGCTGCATATTCAATATTCCCTTCTCACAGATAAGAATCTTAATGGACAATTGCAATAACAACAGGAACCTACCTCTTGGTCCGTTGAAGAAATCCCTTTCTGCTTCACTATAGGATTTAGTTGTATCAACCATGAACTCGGTGATATAGCCTTCTAAGATACTGTCGAGCCAAACTTCAACGACCCTTGACGCTCTGTTATCTACTTCTTGCAACTCCTGGATCAACTATGGGGTCTGGGTAGTCGGTTCACCTCCTTGAAAGTTTGTCTTGCGATGGGTCAATCATGCTAACCACTCGTACAGGATGATAAAAAAACTCATAGAAAAAGTACATGTGAGTTCCGTCGTGCATATACCTTTCCAACCATTGATCCATCGTCAGTCTAGGGTTCTAATTTTCTTTCTGCGTGAACTCCCTTATTTTCAGATCAAACCAATATTGGATCTCGGGCTGTGTCAGATGCCAAAACATGTCCTCCCTTCAGTCGCACTAAGGTCTCGGCAATGGATTCATTTGTTGACAAAAACTCAGTCGACAGGGGTTCCCTCTCTGTCGACACCCAAACCACCGTGATATCCCTGAGCACCAGCCCATATAGGTTTTACCCCGTCGGGCAACACCCGTAGAGCGGATGAAGTCTCACCCGAGCTGTTTGAGGGAGAGCTGACGGAAACAAGTTTCCGCCTAATGAAGGAGGACAATGTGCATTAAGTAATCAACTTAACGCAACATTATTCAATCAATCTAATCATATAACTTATGCGTTAACAGAACCATATCAACATTCAACATATCACTTTATTATACCATAGTTGCAGTATACATCTTGATGCAGAAACAAATCTAACATAATATCATCATTCAAAATAGGCAAACATCGCATTGTTATATTTCCATGATGTAGATACACATTGAATTCATAATTGAGCCGCATAAGACAATAAAACAGGAAAATAGAAAAGGAAACAATGATTCTTCTCAACCTCCGTCATGTCATATTAACTTCCGCACAAAACCACAGATTCTCAAAATAGTTCTTCAGTACACAGATCAACAGATCTCAATTCATGTGCAAATACAAAGCGTTCAAGTGTATATCTCCGGTGTAGAGTGATCCAAAAGATGATTGATAAGATAATGATGATATCTAACATTTGCAATTCTACATCTACTTATAGACTTGCGCCTTTACATTCATGGTCCACTTAACTAACTTTCTAACTAACTCTTAATAGATTCTACAAAATAATGACCAATATCTACACAATGTGGTCCAAAACTACAAAAGTTGACACAACAATACATAAAAATATTCTATTTCCATCTTGCACGCCATCTTCCACCTGTGTGGTGTCTTTGACCTTGCGCAGTATCCGCAATGTTGCGTAACTACCTTAACCCAAAACCGCTTGCCAAGATCCTTTCAACTTTCCCATAAATTATTTTAGAGAAAAATTAAACATTTTGGGAACAGGAGGAAGTGATAAGTCAATCCATATCTTTGTCTCGGGGTGCCATCTACAAATGTCACCCAATCTGAAAATACCTCTGCTAATCATCCAATATTTAAACTCTTGGAAGCAATGAATGGTACCCAAAGGTTGATCGTGCATAATAGAATTTGTCCACAAATGAATTCTTTTCCCTTTTCCTGGGATCCAGTGCAATTTCTTATGGAAAAAATCGAAGCTTTAACACCAAGCTTCCAAATTGGAGAACCGACATTAGAGCAAGGGGAAGAGTCTAGGCATCTAAGATGGTTTCCCCCACGATATTTTTTCTAAAGGGCTTGAGAGGCCAAACCTTTCTCCTATGATATTTGTTATCGGATAAATCTACTAAATTGGAATCAAGCCATATCTCCCTAGTCCAAGTGGAGCTAGAACAAATCAAATACAAAATACAACCTACTTTCCTAGATCAAATGGAAATGCAAAGTAACAAATAGATCACCTACCTGAAATATGCAGATCCTCTTCTCTCTTTGTTGATCCAAGCTCTAGAATCTTTAGATCTTCAGTTGCAAAACCATGTAAAGCAAGTGGAAACAAGCAAACAACATATGCGTATCCAAACATATAATTGATCTAAGCTAACATTTAAGGAATAAAGCTACAAACATTATCAATGTAATAACATTTATGGAAAGAGATTTGTATTAATGTAATCAAGGAGATACATAGAATTACATAGGAGAGAACATCACAACCTAGCCTTAATGCTGCAATCTTCCATCCAACAATCCAAGCCAAGCCTCCAAAGCAAGCTAGTAAGCCAACTAGAAATTCCACTAGCATAAGAGTACCATAGTCCTTCCTCTTTTCCAAATGGAGAGAAGGTTCAATTTATAAGGCTAAAGGGATTGAATAGGTTGAGGATTAGGAGGAGGGATCAAAGGGATCTTCCCTATAAGTTACGAACCGAATTCCGCCTCACCTAAATGATAGGGATAGACATCCACCTCATCCACCTTTGATCCGGTGGATTATTCCTCTTTGAAGATCCAATATGGTACATGGTTCAGAAACGACAGTTGAAGAAAATCGGACGGCAAAAATACAAAGCATCGGAGGTCGGAAGAGCATCCCGTCTCGCAACGGTGGGTGGCCAAACTACTAGTCTGTTCGCAGGGAAACAAAAATAGCGTCAGGGATACGAAGCCTTTTCCCTTCCGCAACGACGGGGCTCGCAAGCCTTTCCGCTTCTGCAATAGCAGAAGCTTAACGGAAGTCAGACAGATCAAAAGTCGGAGCGATTCGGGAGCCGCAACGGTGGATAGATAAAAGACTTTCCCCTTCCGCAATGACGGAAGCTTAACAAACGTCAGACGGATCGGAATTCAGAGCGATTCGGGAGTCGCAACGACGGATAGATAAAGGAGAACGCTTCCAGCAGCCGCAACGGTGGAAGCCCAAGACTTACGGTTTGAAAAGTCAAATCGGGAGACTTTACCGTCTAACCTTCCGCAACTGCGGAAACCAAAGTAACATGCGTTCCGACTCGAAAACCAAATGACCACCGAATGAGACCGTCGGAGCCCGTTGTTTATCCTCTTCCGCCACGGCGAAGCACGAATGACTAAAACTTCTGGAAGTTTAGTTCACGTATGGTTCCAGAGGTCGGATCCTTGGCATGGCAGGTGGAACATCATGATGTGGCCGGATTTCATAATGTGCACAGCTTAGCAGTTATGCCACAGCTGGAATAACGTCGAAAGGCATACGAACAACCGAGGCAATGGTTTCAGAAGGTGAACAATCGCATTTCTTTGAACGTTTGGGCTCATTTGTAATGGAAAAGATGAGTAATAAAAGAGGGGAGTTCATTCAGAGAGGGGGACTCAGTTCGTTGAGAACGCAGGCTTGGAGAGTTTGCTGTACAACTATCCACATGCTGTTGAAGTCGACTATTCTCAGTTATAACTTGGCTTCTTTTGTCTGTTGAAGTCCAGTTTTGTAACTTTCAGAGAGGAGGTCTTGAAGACTTTACTGTTAATGTCCAGTTTCTGTGATTAGTCCAGAACCATTTTGTACCATTTCAAGAGATTAATTGGATCGGTACCCATTGGAGAGGGACCCGGAGACGTAGCCCAATGGAGGGGGTGAACTCCGTTATCAACTTCTATTTGTGACTCTGTTTCTATGTTTCTTCCTTGTATCTGTCTATCAGTGTTGTGGTTTTCATTCCTGTTCTGAGCATTTAATTTCTGTTAATGCTGTTCCATTAATTAACCTGTTGCACGCACTCTTTTACAACAAACTTTTAATGCACTAGAGTTGAGGTCCTACAGACCATATTTGGTATCAGAGCTGGTTGACTGTTGTGAAAGTTTGTGAATGCTTACTAGGTCCAGGTTAAAGCTTGGTGAAGGAGAATTAGTTGAAGGAGATCTTGAGATTGGCTCTAGGAGAACATTCTCAAGAACCATGTCTTCTCCACAAGGGGAAGAAGAAGGACATACCGAACGGGAAAAGCCTG
>LPNX010313219.1:149530-211064 GCA_001517045.1 Pseudotsuga menziesii | reverse complement strand
ATTTGTTTCAAGATTCGAAGGGGTTACCACCGAAGAGAGAGATTCAACATGAGATACATTTGCAGCAGGATGTGCCACTCCCGAACATAGCCATGTACCGAATGTCTGTAATGCAGAATGAGGAGATCAAGAAGCAGGTTCAGGAACTGATTGAGAAGGGGGTCATCTGGCCCAGCACTTCTCCTTGTGGCTCTCCTATAGTCTTGGTTCCAAAGAAGGATGGGTCGTGGAGGATGTGTATCGACTATAGGGCCATTAACAAAATCACCATTAAAAACAGGTATCCTCTTCCTCGTATTGATGATTTGCTTGATCAGTTGAAACATGCAACTTACTTTACAAAATTGGATCTGCGTAGTGGCTATCATCAAATCTGTGTTGCTGAGCATGATGCTTGGAAAACAACTTTTAAAACGAAACAGGGTTTGTATGAATGGCTTGTGATGCCTTTCGGGCTATGTAACACTCCTACTACTTTCATGCGGGTCATGAATGATGTCTTTCGTTTATTCATTGATGATTTTGTAATTGTATATCTAGATGATATCCTGGTGTTTAGCAAAACTTGGGAAGAGCATGTTGTACATGTGAAGAAAATTTTAGATGTACTAAGAAAGGAAAAGCTTTATGTAAAAATGTCTAAATGTGAATTTGCTAAAACTTCGTTAGTATATCTAGGCCATATTATTGGTGGAGGCCACCTGCGAGTGGACCCAGCCAAGGTTGCTGTCATTGTAAACTGGCCACGGCCTAACACCGTTACTGAAATCAGAAGTTTTCTGGGTGCGGTTCAGTATTGGAGGAAATTCATTTCTGGGTTCTCTTCCATTGCTCCTCCTTTACATGCGTTGACAAGCATTAAAGAAATTTTCTAGTGGGGAGGCAAGCATCAAAGAGCCTTCGACACTTTGAAGGAAAAGATTAGCACAGCACCAATTCTGACATTGCCAGATTTGCAGCAGCCATTTGAGATCGAAACCGATGCCAGCGGGTTTGCCATGGGAGCAGTTTTGATGCAAGGAAGAAAGCCAGTTTGTTACCATTCAGAAACATTCTCTACTGCGGTAAGTAACTATCTGAACTATGACAAATAATTGTATGCTTTAGTACAGAGTGTGAAGAAGTGGAAACATTATGTCATGGGAAAAGAGACAGTCATACATACTAATCATCAGCCACTTCAATATTTACAATCTCAAACTAAAATACAACAAAGTAGGCATTTAAGATGGATGGGGTTCTTACAACAGTTTCATCTCGTAATTAAGTACAAAAAGGGAATTCATAATAAAGTAGCAGACATGTTATCAAGGCCACCTACAAATGCTTCAATCATTCTTCAAAACAGTTCATTAACACATGAAAGTTATATTGAACAGTATGCAGAAGATAAAGATTTTAAGAAAGTATATGCATCACTAATACATGGTAAACAGGAAGAGAACTATTTTGTGCATGATCAGCTCTTGTATCATCTTGGTACACTTTGTATTCCAGAGAAATAAAGAGTGCATGTGATTCGAGAAGCACATAGTTCATTGCTTGCAGGACATTTTGGAGTAAGTAAAACAATGTCTGTATTGCAGAATCATTGTTATTGGCCTCAAATGAAAGAAACTGTAGCTAAATATATAAGGGGTTGTGTTCTGTGTGCAACAAGTAAGCCTAGCAATAGGAAATTGGGTTTGTACACTCCTCTTCCAGTTTCTTCTCGTCCTTGGGAAAGCATTTCTATGGACTTTGTAGGAGGACTACCTATGTCTAGAAAAGGGCATGATTACCTATATGTTGTTGTGGATAGGTTCAACAAAATGTGTATCTTAATGCCATGTAACAAGCAGATCACTGATAAACAAACAACTCTTTTAGTCTTTCAAAATGTTTGGGTACATTTTGGGCTACCCATGTCTATTATATCTGATCGAGATTCCCGGTTCTTGGGGAAATTCTGGTCAACTTTATGGGAGCATATGGACACTAAACTGAAGAAAAGTACAGCCTTTCATCCACAGACCGATGGGAAAATAGAGGAAGTGAACAGAACAGTGGTTCAACTGCTCAGAGGATATTGTAGTAAACATCCTAAACTTTGGGATGAGCAGTTGCAGTATATACAACATTCTTACAATCATGCAATTCATTCTTCCACGAAAAGGTCTCCTTTTGAAACTTGTTTTGGTTATCTGCCAAAAACACCGATGGACTTCTCTTTTGGAAAAGATGCAGTGGATGGACATCATGATGCAAATAAAGCTTTAAAGTTCATTCAGAGAATCCAAGCAGTGCAGCAGGCAGTTCAAGAACAGTTGGAGAAGAGCTAGGCGAAGTACAAGGCCAGGCATGACAAGCATCGAATTGATCATCAATTTCAGGTTGGTGACAGAGTTTGGTTACATATCACCAAAGAAAGGATGAAAGGTGAAGGTAAAAAGCTTAAGCCTATCAGGTATGGTCCTTTTGAGATCTTGGAAAAGATCGGTACTAATGCTTTTCGCTTGAATTTACCTCCATACATGCAAATTTATTCAGTTATCAATGTTGAGAATCTTAAATTGTATGAGCCTCCTATGATCATGGATGAGTAAATTAACATACAGATTCCTTCAATTGAGTAGTTGGCACCTGAATATATGACAAAGTTGCAGGATGATGTTATTCTTGACAGAAATGTAAGGGCTTCACGAAGGGGGAATGCTGAGTACCTTTGAGTGGGGCTGAAAGGAATGCATCCTAGCAAAGCAAGATGGATGGAGATTGGTAAAGTGAGGGAACTTTACCCTCACTTACTTGTAGAATAATTCAGGCTTTTGGTGGTCCAAAATCACTCCAATGGAGAGGATTGATCTGGCGGATTATTCCTCTTTGAAGATCCAATATGGTACATGGTTCAGAAACGGTGGTTGAAGAAAATCGGACGGCAAAAATACAAAGCATCGGAGGTCAGAAGAGCATCCCGTCCCGCAACGGCGGGTGGCCAAACTACTAGTCTGTCCGCAGGGAAACAAAAATAGCGTCGGGGCTCCGAAGCCTTTTCCCTTCCACAACGGCGGGGCTCGCAAGCCTTTCCCCTTCCACAACAACGGAAGCTTAACAGACGTCAGACGGATCGAAAGTTGGAGTGATTCAGGAGCCGCAACGGCGGATAGATAAACGACTTTCCCCTTCCGCAACGACGAAAGCTTAACAAACGTCGGAAGGATCAGAAGTCGAAGCGATTCGGGAGCCGCAACGACGGATAGATAAAGGAGAATGCTTTCGGCAGCCGCAACGGCGGAAGCCCAAGACTTACGGTTTGAAAAGTTAAATCGGGAGACTTTACTATCTGACCTTCCACAACTGCGGAAACCAAAGTAACACGCGTTCTGACTCGAAAACCAAATGACCGCCGAATGAGACCGTCGGAGCCCGTTGTTTATCCTCTTCCGCCATGGCGAAGCACGGATGACTAAAACTTCCGGAAGTTTAGTTCACGTATGGTTTCGGAGGTCGGATCCTTGGCATGGCAGGTGGAACATCATGATGTGGCCGTATTTCATAATGTGCACAGCTTGGCAGTTATGCCACAGCTGGAATAACGTCGAAAGGCATACGAACAGCTGAGGAAATGGTTTCAGAAGGTGAACAGTCGCATTTCTTTGAATGTTTGGTCTCATTTGTAACGGAAAAGATGAGTAATAAAAGAGGGGAGTTCGTTCAGAGAGGGGGACTCAGTTCGTTGAGAATGCAGGCTTGGAGAGTTTGCTGTAAAACTATCCACATGCTGTTGAATTTGACTATTCTCAGTTATAACTTGGCTTCTTTTGTCTGTTGAAGTCCAGTTTTGTAACTTTCAGAGAGGAGGTCTTGAAGACTTTACTGTTAATGTCCAATTTCTGTGATTAGTCCAGAACCATTTTGTACCATTTCAAGAGATTAATTGGATCGGTACCCATTGGAGAGGGACTCGGAGATGTAGCCCAGTGGAGGGGGTGAACTCCATTATCAACTTCTGTTTGTGAATCTGTTTCTATGTTTCTTCCTTGTATCTGTCTATCAGTGTTGTGGTTTTCATTCCTGTTCTGAGAATTTAATTTCTGTTAATGCTATTCCATTAATTAACCTATTGCACGCACTCTTTTACAACAAACTTTTAATGCACTAGAGTTGAGGTCCTACGGACCAACCTTCGAGAAGGGTCTCAAATCTTCATTTTTTCCCCTCAAAACGCCATCAACTCACTTAGCAGGAAGGGAAAAAGCACCGTCGGTGCTCCTAGCAATGGGAGACAGAGCGCCGACACCGGCGCACCTAACATGAAGGGAAAAAGTGCCTTTGGCACTCCTAGCATGAAGGACAAGAGCGTTGACCTTCCTAAAGAGGGAAAAAAAGTAGGAAAATCTCAATCTCAGTCAACTTTAGCAGAGAGAAATTTGGGGATTAGGAAAAGGGTTAACACATGGATCAAGAGTGCAAGATTTCGGTGTAACAAAATCCCCCCCAAAGCATGAAGTTAGAGGAATGCGATAGGTGAATGCTTTGTAAAGTGAAGAAATCTAAGGCAAGGATGTTGGCTGGAACCTGCTATAGTATCACTAACTCAAATCTCATATGACTCATAACATGGATGCCGACCAATACAATGCAGATCCATGGTAGTAGAGACTGACTGAAAACAATCATGGCTACTAGACACAAGCGTAGATCCATGATGAGATGATAACATAGCCACGACCAATACAAACATGGATCCCTGTAAACTCAAAACAAAACTCCATCGCAACCTGGATGAAGATATATGACAACCTAGGGTCTTCAAGCCGAACCTGTAATGATACAAATCTAACCATGTGATTACAATGTCTTGACGTTGAACATGGTAGAAACCACTTGATTACCAGTCATTGATGTAAACTGTTAACAAGTGCGAGGGAAATCACCATTGATGTCAATTATTCCCAAGGTATCTCAGTACATACCATCGAATGTGAATAAAGTACTTGGAGTCGAACACTTGATGAGATCTTTCAATCAAAAGCCAATGATGTAAAATTATGTTGAAAGTGAGGTAACCTGCCATTAAGGCATGTAGGCCCAAGGTACTTGACTTGGTTTCTAAGTCTAGTTCCTGAATGAGGAGTTTAAGTCAACATGAATAGACTTGTCAAAGGAGGGCCATGATGAATCCCCCATCATCGACATGAAACATGATCAAAGATGTTTTGGAGTAAACCAGACAATAGAGTGATACACGAGACTGACTCAGGGATGACCAACATGATAAAAGGTAAACTGACTGCAGACAGTGAAAGTATGACCAAATTTCTCTTGAACATGGGCATGGCATGACTTGGCAGTATTGACACAAGAATGATACCAATCCCCCAATGTAACTGACTGTGAGAGTATTCTTGGACAACTCAAAGGAGTAAGAAGACTCTAGGAATTAGTAGGACTCGAATACAAATGGATTACCGAAGTACTGAAATGCATATGCAAATGAGTGCCATGTTCAAGAGTGACTATGTACTGCCATAACAAAATACAAACTCTTTCCTTAATTTCCCCATCATGATTGATGAGTACCTCTTTGCTTTTTAACGAGCTGGAAAAGGGTAACAAACGCTTGATATAGCTCATCCTTTGGACGAGTCCAATCTCATATGTTTTATGAACCTGAGAAAGGATGGGTTCATTCCCAGAAAAGGGTCCTTCATCGTTTAATTTTACGAGTCCGATGAAAGAAAACTCATTTGTCGTTTCATGTTTAGAGAGTCTGAAATGACTAAGAAGACTCCAAAAGGTCCTTTTTCATAAATAGGCCTAGTCGGTCCGAAAAAGAGGTAACCTACCACCGACTAGTCGATCGTTCTCATACTTTTACAAGCGTGAACGTAACAAGTTCGCTTGGCAATCTTTTTGTGTTTTTAAGGAGACTGAAAAGAGCTTAAATATAACTCCGGAACGAGTTCTTTTTTCATAATCCAATTTTTACAAGTCTGAAAAATAGTAAAACTATACTCGATACCTCTCCACTGAGTTTTTTACAAGCACGCTAAAGTTATAAAAGTACTCGGAACCTTTTTCATGTTTGAATCCAGAGCACGAAAAAGCGATAAAGTAAGATCAAACCAGTTTTCATGTTTTAACCAGAGCATGAAAAATGAAAAGTAAGCTCAACACGATATTTTTGTTTTAATGAGCTTGAATATCAGTTGAAAGAATACTCAGGATATCTGCTTCATTGTTTAACAAGCTTGAAAAAAAATAAGAACTATGCTCAAAACATGGTTTCATTTTTATGCAAGCTTGAAACCAAAAGGTAAACTATGCTTAAGGAAACCTACTTCATTTTTTAACGAGCTTGAAATAGAAAATGAACTATGCTCAAAAGGGTCATTTCATGGTTTAGCAAGCTCGAAACTAAAGAAAGTATGCTCAAAATGACTCCCATTGATGGGCGATTTCCCAACATGATGTCCAGTGGTTGGTACTTGCCCCCAAAGCTTCATTGAGTCTTGACACAATGGAAGATTTCGTTTCATTTTTTAATGATATTAACACGAAAAAGGAACTCTGCTCAAGGTCAGTTTTATTTTTTAACGAGCTTGAAACCAAGAATAAACACTACTCAAGGTGACCTGTTTCATTTTTACACAAGCTTGAAACCAAAAATAGCTATGCTTGCGGGGACCTGTTTCATTTTTACACAAGCTTGAAACATAAAGTAACTATGCTTGAGGACATCCGTTTCATTTTTTAACGAGCTTGACACATAATGGGAACTATTCTCATAAGCATCTATTTCATTTTTAACGAGCTTGACACAGAAAGGGAACTATGCTCGCAACACATGTTTCATTTTTTAAGAAGCTTGACACATAAATGGAACTATGCTCACAGGAAGTTCTAAGCCAACATGATGTCTAGAGGTTGGTGGGTTGCCCCCTTACATAAGAAACTAGTGAATTAACTCCAGTATGATGTCCAGAGGCTGAAGCCATGGCCCCCATTTTACCTATGATGGGAAGAAGCTAACTAGAAGGGGAAAGAGCCACAAGAACATGCGGGACATTCAGGGAAGTTTGATGACTAGGAGTCACATGATAATCAAGTTTAACGAAGGAAAACTAATCAATGGTCACAATATTCCCGTCATGGGGAAAATATATCACTCGAAAGAGTGTGGACACTACAGCTTTCATGGCATAAACATAATCACGCCCAAGGAGTAGATTAAAATCTAAAGGACCTTGGACTATCATAACATCGATACAGACAGTTTTTCCTTCCAAAGTGATAGGCAACTGAGGAAGGATCCCTAAAGGCATTGTAGGTCTTCGATTAAAAGCCAGTATCTGATTGGTAGCTGGCACAAGTGGAGGAGAACCTATGGCTTGCCAAGCAGTAGAGGATAGAATGCTAATAGAATCCCATTCGCCAACAATAGTATAGAGTATACTCTTAGCGGTAACTCGCACAACTATCTGGAAAGGAAAACTTGTCTGAAGACAAGATTCTGTTAGGTTACTCCAGCCAAGGAAATAACCTCACTACTTGGAGAGGGTTATGAACCAAAAAAAAAAAATTCCTCTTGCATAGAAGAATCAGAACTAACTACAAAAACTTTAGCAGGATGATTTTCACTCTCGATTAGAAGAGAGGGACAAGACGAAGACTATGTCGAAGGTACTACTTTAGTCTCAAGACTCTCTAACGAAAGAGTGGGATCGGGTGGAGATGACATCGATTCGACCACTTTAAATTCACTCTCCAAAGAAAGAGTGGGATCAACCAAGGATGGACTTGGATTGGCCGCTTCAACTTCACTCTTCAACGGAAGAGTGGGATCGACCAAGGATGAACTTGGATTGACCACTTGAGAAACCAATGGGATGTCAAAGGACAAATTACGATAACCGGTTGGAAGCCGTTGTTGAGGAATAGTAATATCTTCCAACAAATTTGAAGCTTCATCCATGAGAGGACAAAGGTAAGTATGGTGCATATCCTTACATAGAAAGTAAGGATACCTAACCTTTCCTTTTCGACTCTTAACCAAAGAGTCACTAGTTGACGAGGCATCATCAACATGATGATCAGAGACTGACGACACAGGATATTTAGACCACATGTCTGACACAAGGGAAAGATCAGGATAGTCCTTGAGAAGGTGATCACCCTTGCAAAGTCTAGAAGGGAACTTAGCTTTACAGGTGCCGGAAATAGGTACATCAATACCCCCAGCATGATGACCAGTGGCTGGTTGGCTTCCAACATGAAGGTCAGAGGTTGGAGCGATGACCTTCTTCTTAGTGTTCTTCTTCTTAGCCTTCCTTTTTGTCTTCTTATTACCCACCCGTTTACTAACATTAGAGTTTTCAACAGGTGAAGAAGAAGAAAGGGAGCTTGATTTAACATTCGATGAAGAAGGAGAAGGGTTAACATGAGGTTTATGCTCATGCAGTAAAGGACCAGGATCTGACACAAAGGGTGCATTTGGTATGACATGATTGGAGAATAACCATACAGGTAATCCTATAGTCAATCTAGGAAGGTTCAAAGTAGCCATGAAGGGAGGACCAACATCTCCACAAGGGGGAGAAACAAAAGACATACCTTGAAAAGGGTTCTTTTGACTGTTGGGCCCGGGAGAGTCTCCCATATCTGAACTCTCTAAGAATCTCTGAAACACCACACAAGATCAAACACTACTCAAGTCTTAGAGCCACAAGAAAATAGTGTGAATAGGAGTGGATCAAAAGTCAGGAACCTCACAAGACAGGACAAAAGGATAACTCAGATGGTCACAGGAATCCTAAGAGGGTCTCCCAATATACGCTAGGTACGGGGGAGCTCAAATCGGTAGTAGTGCTGTCTAATTCACAACCGTTCACAAGGGGCCTTCCGATATACAATCGAGTACGTGAAGTACCTTTCTATATACCTCAAGGGTACGTGAAAGGCCGTTCGATATACCGACGATACGTGGAAGAACCGCGTGAGTCCCGGGTTGTAGTGAAGACAAATTAACGATAGCTGCTACATTTTACGACGCCCGAACACGTCACTAACTTACACACAGTTACTAAATGATTTTAAACCTAAGATAGCATTAATTTTATCTTGAGCGGTTAAGTGGATGCATGAAGTGTAGACAGGAAATGTAAAAAGAATGCAAATCCTAGCTACATGACAATGCACATTTCTCTTTCAATGAAAACTACCTAAGGTAGGGAAAGAGTTTTATTTTAAAAGAAGACATAAATCATAGACCTAAGAAAACCAAGTTCTATTCAAAGGAAACTATGAAGCTTTTAAATATTAACATCAAATACAATTCTTGAAAATACCTATGAATTCATACACAAGCAAGGGGGGTCTGGGGGGGGAAGGGGGCGCTTCCCCCCTTGGCCTGAGGCTTCTTTGGGGGTTCGGGGGCATGAGCCCTCGAGATTTTTTTTTTTGGCTTTTTTAATTTGCTTCTCTTTTGATTGAGTTTTCTTTTCAAACCAATAGAAATATGAACAGTAACAGAAAGAAAAATACTTCCTAGAGTGCAATAACTCTAACTTTCAACAATAATAGTCCAAAAGGAACAAATGGAATCAAAGATGCAACACATTTCAACAATGTGTAAAACAAAGTAGGGAAGCACTTCTATTTTCCAAATGTATGTATCAAAATGAAACCTGATAATTAAACGCTTTTCAGATCTATGAATAGAAAACAAGAGAATACCTACAACACTCCATCATTCAATAATCAAAAGAAAAATGCCAAGCACCCAAACAACTTCAAAACAATTAAGAATTGCTCCAAAACAACCAAAATGCAACCAAAACTCAATTACTGAGGGGAGGAAAGGTTAATGCTGGGTCTAGGTGGTGTATGACTAACATATGCAACCTAAACACCACAATCCCCAAAAAGGAAGGAAATCAAGCTAAAATCCAAGTTTCAAAAGGTCGGTGCACATCCCGATACTGCACCATAGCGCCTATGAGGGGTAGGCGCACTTGCTCCTCTTCAAAAAAGTGCTTATGAGGAGATCGACGCACCTATAAAACTGCAGAAAAGCACCTATGAGGGGACTCGCACACCTATAACACTATGTAAGAGCGTCGATGACACCCTTTCTCCTAAGGAGAAATGAAGCCAACGCCGCTCTGTCTACATATCCCGGGTGCGCTGGTGGAGAAACAAAATAGAATAAAAGCTAGATCTCCTATGGGAGAAGGGAAGAAGGTTTGATAGTGATCCAAAGAGCATCAAGAGGATTCAAGGCACTCTTCAAAGAAAAAACCTAAAGGAGGGAAGGTCTCTAGAGGCTAGAAAAAGGATTGATAAAGAGATATGAAATCAAAATCAAACTGAAATAAAATCTATGTACATCCCCAACGGAGTCGCCAAATTTGTTATCAGATAAATCTACTCAATCGAAATCAAGCCAGATCTCCCTAGTCCAAGTGGATCTAGAACAAATCAAATACAGAATACAACCTACTTTCCTAGATCAAATGGAAATGCAAAGTAACGGATAGATCACCTACCTGAAATATGCATATCCTCTTCTCTCTTTGTTGATCCAAGCTCCAAAATCTTCAGATCTTCAGCTGCAAAACCTTGTAAAGCAAGTGGAAACAAGCAAACAACATATGCGTATCCAAACATATAATTGATCTAAGCTAACATTTAAGGAAGAAAGCTATAAACATTTTCAACGTAATAACATTTATGGAAAGAGATTTGTATTAATGTAATCAAGGAGATACATAGAATTACATAGGAGAGAACATCACAACCTACCCTTAACGCTGCAATATTCCATCCAACAATCCAAGCCAAGCCTCCAAAGCAAGCTAGTAAGCCACCTAGAAATTCCACTAGCATAAGAGTACCATAGTCCTTCCTCCCTTCCAAATGGAGAGAGGGTTCAATTTATAAGGCTAAAGGGATAGAATAGGTTGAGGATTAGGAGGAGGGATCAAAGGGATCTTCCCTATAGGTTAGGAACTGAATTCCACCTCACCTAAATGATAGGGATAGACATCCACCTCATCCACCTTCGAGAAGGGTCTCAAATCTTCATTTTTTTCCCTCAAAATGCCACCGACGCACTTAGCAGGAAGGGAAAAAGCACCGTCGGCGCTACTAGCAGTGGGCGACAGAGCGCCGACATCGATGCACCTAGCATGAAGGGAAAAAGCACCTTCGGCACTCCTAGCATGAAGGACAAGAGCACTGACCTTCCTAAAGAGGGAAACACGTAGGAAAATCTCAATCTTAGTCAACTTTAGCAGAGAGAAATTTGGGGATTAGGAAAAGGGTTAACACATGGATCAAGAGTGCAAGATTTCGGTGTAACAATATTATGTTCCAAATCATTTTGGCACCCAACGATAAATTGTTTAAATAGATATCTCTTATTGCCAACCCTCCATGATTTATAGTCCCTTTGACAACATTCCAGTTGATTACAGAACATTTATGCTGATTTTGATTTCCTCCTCTCCACAGGAATGACCTTATCATCTGATGAATTAGCTAGAGCATTGAGACCTGAGCTAATAGAATGGAATAGAGAAAAGGGGCATCGAGGAAAGGACAAATTTGATCATAATCACTCTTCTTCCTAGATTCAGCTAGTTCATCCCCCAATTATGAATTTCCTTGAAGTTTTCTAAATAATCTCCTGCCAAATCTCTTTTGAATGCTTTACTCTAGTAATTGGGATCCTAAGATATTTAAAGGATTCCCAGATCCTGGATCCTCGGAATCCAAAGACTTGTTGGATTCTTGAAAGTAGGAGAGTTGAGATATTCCACCCATAAATCTAAATTTTCCTGTGATTATCTTATTGCCCGAGGTCCGACAAAAAACATGCATTATCTTATTGAATCTTTGAGCCACAATCAGGGAAGATCCTCCAATTAGCAAAGTGTCATCCGCAAATTGTGAATGATTAATCTTTTTGACATTTCTTGCAATTTTTACCCCCTTAATTTTGTCGTCTCTTCCATCCTTCTCAAGATGTCTACTCAAAGAATCAACCATGATAATATAGAGAAGGGGGGAAGAGAGGTAAACCTTGTAGAATCCCTCGATATGCCTTGAATAATTTTGTGGGTTTTACATTCACTAATTGAGCAATCCAAGGTTTCCCAATACAAGCATTTATCCATGAAATAAATTTATCATTAAAACCAAAAAATTTCAGCACTTTGAAAAGGAATTGATGGTTGACCTGATCAAATGCATTAGTCATGCCCACTTTAATTATCACCCCTTCTCTTTTATTTGATTTCTAGAATGAATAACCTCTTGGACTAAGATAATATTGTCTAAGATATTACGGTTTTGGACAAAGCCCTCCTGATTTTATGAGATAATGTAGAGAAGGGGCATTTTGAGCCTTTGGGAAATAATTTTAGAGAATATATTGTAAGAGACATTGCAAACATAGATAGGGTAGAATTTGTTGAAAAAGGCAAGGCTTGTTTTTTTAGGAATAAGGGAAAAAATGAAGAGTTGATGGTCCCTCCCAAATAAGGATTTATCTGGATGTAGTCAATCATTCTTTGAAGATCCTTTTTAATAATGCTCCAACAAATTTGGTAGAAATGATCTGAGAACCAATCTGGCCCAAGAGCTTTATCTGGATTCATACCCCAAATTGTCTCTTTGATTTCCTCCTCCGTGATAGGTCCAGTTAAGACATCATTATTCTCTTGAGAGACAAGATGATGGATTTACTTATACAATCCCTATGGAAATCCTTTATATCCCCTTCCCTTGCTACATACAGATCATTGAAATGTCTAAAATCCTCTTCTTTAATCTCCCCAAAGATTTTAATTTTCTCCCACCTCCCCCCTAGGACTGCAACGTGAAAGAGACGGGGGCATGATTCCACAAGGGATAGGATGGGGAGTTAGTCAAACCCCTGAGCCTTAGGGTGAGGACATATGTCAATGTGAGAACCCTTGAACTCTCATCTACCTTTTTTCCCTCTATCCTCAATGATCATTTTCTTCCAGAAGTTGGTTGAGGCAGTTAATGCCTTGGATAGAGCAAGGCATGGCAATATGATTGCTTATCTAAGAAAGCCTGCAAGTCTGCAGTCTGGGAAGCCACATTCTTGCTTCTGCAACAAGTAAGCACATGGATGTGTGCCAGTCCGTTATTTCTCTCAGTCACGAGATGGTTTTTTTGTTGTTCCTCGTCATTGGAGAACACCATTCAAGAATTCTGATAAGTTCGTTCATGCGCATTGTTGGTGGTTCACAACCCTGAGTCGTGGAAGAGTGGTTCTGCTGTGTTTTTTTTTTTTTTTTCTGAGTGAATGGGCAGTGGAGATATCTCAATTTATGAGAGTGTGATCCTCCATGGTTTCCCCAGTGATGCTTGTTAGTGGTTAATTGCTGAGAACGGTTTGTCTTACTCTCATGAGTGGTGGAAGGTGTTTTCCGCGGTGGTCTCCTCTTTTACAGAGTGAGTGGAGCCTGTTTTGGTTGTATTTACATTGTGGACTGCCATGATGTGCATCCCTATTTTGGTTTGAAATAGTTAGGAGTGGAAGAGGCCCAGAATTGGCTAATAAGCCTAGTGAAGAGAGGAACCTCATAGATAGATGAAGAGGGGTTGGCAGATTCTATATGCACATCCTGAATAACAATAGAAGGGAAGGTATGGCCTGCGGTAACTGTGTAGCAGTGAAGGGAATACTTCCTTGTGTTGGGTGTGTAGGTATTGTGGGATTCCAAGCTTGATAGATCTGGTGTAGGTGTCCATAGCTCTATGGTTGAGCTCACTAGCTCAATAATTCTACCTTTTCATTGCCTTAGTAGCCTGAGAAACCTAACTGTTAGCTGGTCCTGGTTGAGTCTTGGTGTGCATTTGCCTGTGCGTGAGTCATTTCCTTAGTAGTCTGAGAAACCCAACTGTAGGTTGGTTTGACTGTGTTTTGATGTGTGATGGATACGTGTGATCCAATTGTTCCCTAGTTCCTTGTGGAAATCATGCCCAGCTCGGGGGTGGCAGTGTGTTGAGAGATTAATGAACACATTTTCCTATGGTTGGGTGGAACGTTGCAATGACGTAGCTAGTTGCGGGGTAGCTTCATCATCAAGATAAGTGTCTCTGTTATGCTTGTTTATGCCATTTATTTTCTTATGAGTTATTATGATAATGTTGAATGCTTATTAATGGTTAAGTAGAGCTTTACTTCTGTTATGTTTTCTTGCATTTTACTTTTGTATATGCCTTGTGTCTTTTCAATGCATTTGCATAAGTTCATGGAGGCTAGAATCTTGTTACAGAGTCAGGAGGAAACTGATTTAGTGTTTCCGCCCCTTGGAATCCACCTGAGGGAGGCGGAAGGCAGAAGACGAAAAGGGCAGTTGGAAACAAGGCAGGAAGTGTGTTTTCCGATTTCCAAAGTCTGAGGTCGGAAAGCGGAAGGCAGAAGTGCAGGAAAGGTTAAGGTCAAAAGTTGTTTTCCCGGTTTTCGAGTTCCACAGTGGAAAGGCAAAAAGTGGAAGTCGGAAGGTGAACAGTGGATAAAGGATTCCACCATTTGCTATGTTTCCGATTTATGAGTTCTGAGGTTGGAAGGGAGGAAGCGGAAATGCGGAAGGTGGAAGATCCATTAAGTATTTCCGTCTAACTTTATGTTTTCGAAGTCTAAGTTCCGAGGTCAGAAAGGCGAAAAGCAGAAGTGCGGATGATGAAACCGTGGTTGAAGGACTTTGTCGAACTTTATGTTTCCGACTTTTGAGGTTGGAAAGGTGGAAAGTAGAAGTGCGGAAGGTGGA
This sequence comes from Pseudotsuga menziesii, assembly GCA_001517045.1. NCBI lineage: Eukaryota > Viridiplantae > Streptophyta > Pinopsida > Pinales > Pinaceae > Pseudotsuga > Pseudotsuga menziesii. The sequence goes on along the minus strand of LPNX010313219.1, from coordinate 196,272 downwards.
ATCATGGTTGAAGGACTTTGTTGAACATTATGTTTTTGATTTACGATTTTCGAGGTCGAAAAGGTGGAAGGCGAAAGTGTGGAAAGGACAGGTTCATTGCGTAAAAGGTGTTTTCGGTCGTAGAAGGGATCTGTCAAGGGAGGAATGACTGTTGCAGTGGTTTCTAAGCCCAAGAATGAATGTTGAAGGGTGTGTTAATGTCCATGCGCTGTGTTTCAAAAGGAGAATAAGGGTTCTTGAAGAAATTTTTTAATTTATCCGCATTATGGGGTATGGGGACATTACATCGTGGTATCAGAGTTGCTGGTTGCAGTGCTGGGCCTAAAGGGGCCGATTTGAATAGTTAAAAGAGGAAAAAGTACTCTATGATACCAACATTGTAGTACAGTACATTGTGGTCGCAGAGCTGATGGTTGCAACATTGGGCCTGGATGGGCCAGGTGACAGTAAGTAAATGTTTTTAATTCTGAAATTACTATGCAACTAACAAATGATGTTTTTAACACATTTTGCAGAGTCATAGTGTAGATTGGAAAAGTGGTTTGTTGGATCAGCCATGAGAACCTATGGCATGAATGATGCACAAGATCCCTATGAGCATGAGGAAGATGCTATGGGAGAAAATGTCCGAGTTGGAAATGCCGATACAGAGTCCAAAGAAAGGAGATTTCAAGATACTCCCCAAGATTTTGCAGTTACCATGAAAAGCCTAAGTGTGGAGATGTAAAGCTACATAGAAGATAATGAGAGAATGATTAAAGCTCATGAAGAGCAGAAGCAGCTGAATGCAACCATGTTGCATAGTTTGACAAACATTCAAAGAAGGATAAACTCTTAGCATCAGACAACAAATTCTGAAGGAAGTAGGAGCGATGCTAGAATAAGAAAGAGGTCTTCTAGTGGATCATTTGAAGGGCCCATTGAGGGTTCAAGTTCTTCTTCTCATAGGAATAAGAAAAAAGAGGCACTACCAGAACCACACATGTGAGGAATTTAAGAAGGCAAGGCCTCCTACCTTTAATGGTGAGATAAAGAACGGTCAAGAAGCTGAAACTTGGCTTCTTGGGATGAGGAAATATTTCCAAGTCCAAGACAACTCTGGAAATATGAAGGCTAGGGTGGACATCTTCAATTTTACTGGAAGAGCATCCATATGGTGGGAAGACTTCAGGAAAGTGAAGAAGATCAGGGAAAGGAATATTATGTCAAAGCAGTTCCAAAAGTTTTTTAGGCATAAGTACCTCTCTAATAGGTACTATGATGGTAAGATTAAAGAATCCCATGAGCTGATATTGGGGCAGCTAACCATGGAAGAGTATGCAAATAAATGTTTGGAGTTGTTAAGGAGTGTCAGGTACATCAAGGATGAGAAAGTAAAAATCCATCATTTTCTGAGTGGGCTACCTCAAGCGTACAAATAGAGGATTGAATTTGATGAACCTCGAACTCTGGAAGAGGCTATCAGGAAGGCTAAGTATTGTTATTATCAGAACAAAGGAAAACCTAACTACCATAAGACGTGGATGGACAAAAAGAATGAGAAGTTTGACCAAAGGAAGAAATGTTTCAAACCTTCTCACTTCTGAAATCAGCAGAGGCAACCATCACAAGCTATGAACCAACCAACTAAAGTGATGGGGGAAAATCCAAGAAATCCAAAAGAAATCAGAGAACCTCTCCAATGCTGGAGATGTGGAGGACCCCATCTACCCAGGAAATGTCCTCATGAGGACGGTATGTAAGGCCAACTTACAACATCCAAGAAGTAGAAACCATGGGTAAAGTGGGAAGGGCTGTCCTTAGAATTTATGTAGCGTTAGAGGAACACCAGGAATATCATCAATCAACTATGGTTGAAGTTGCAGGTAAGATTGCTGAGCAATCTTTTTAGGTTTTGATTGACCCTAGATCTACTCACAGTTATATTACTCATAGAGTTGTTGATATTTGTGCTTTTAAGAAGTTAACACATAGCAAATCATGGTTAGCTCAGCTAGCCATTGGGACTAAGAGAAAGGTTAGTGAAGTGGTAGAAAAATGTCCATTAGTTATGGATGGATTGGTCACTTATGCAGATTTGAATGTTCTACCACTTGGTTCCTATGATTTTCTCATTAGAATGGTTTGGTTAGAAGCTCATAGAGTTAATATCGATTGTTACAATAAGACTTTTGAGTGCATAGATGAAGAAGACAACTTAAGGGTTGTAAGAGGCATTCCAAAGGTGATTTCTGTTAGGCATATTTCAACAATGCAACTGAAGAAGTTTTGTAGGAAAGGTTGCAGGTTGTATGAAACCCATGTTTTTGAGGAATCAAACAATGAAACTCCTAGGTTGGAGGACTTTCATGTGTTGCAGGAATTTAGGGATGTCTTTCTTGATGAGATTCCAGGACTTCCTCCAAAGAGGGACATTGATTTCACCATTGACCTTATGCCAGGAGAAGCACCAGTGTCTTAGACACCCTATAGGATGAGTACACCAGAATTGTTAGAGTTGAAGATGCAGCTGCAAGAGTTGTTGGAGAAGAAGTATATCAGGCCAAGTGTGTCCCCTTGGGGAGAACTAGTGCTGTTTGTGGAAAAGAAAGATGGTACACTTAGGTTGTGTATTGATTACAGACAACTGAACAAAGTCACCGTGAAGAACAAATACCCTTTACCTAGAATTGATGATCTCTTTGATCAAATGAGAGGAGCAAAGGTATTTTCCAAGATTGACTTGAGGTCTGGTTACCATCAGGTAAGAATCAAGGATGAAGATATCCACAATACAACCTTCAGAACAAGGTATGGGCATTATGATTTTGTAGTGGTACCATTTGGTCTCACAAATGCACCATCTACATTCATGTGTTTCATGAACAATGTTTTCAACATGTATCTAGACAAGTTTGTTCTTGTTTTCCTTGATGACTTTCTTATTTATTCAAATAATGAGGAAGAGCATGAAGAACATTTGAGGCTGACATTGAAATTGCTAAGGGAGCATAAGTTGTATGCAAAGCTGAGGAAATGTGACTTCTATAAAGATAGAATTCATTATTTGGGTCACATAGTATTAGAAGAGGGCATATATGTAGACCCTGAGAATATTGAAGCCATTATGAATTGGCCAACTCCAAGAAGCATGACAAATGTGAGATCTTTTATGGGACTTGCAGGACACTACAGGAGATTCATTGAAGGATTCTCCAAGGTTGTAGATTCCATCACTTCTTTGCAAAAGAAGGGGATAAAGTTTGGATGGACACCAAGATGTGAGGAGAGCTTCCAACAGTTGAAGCATCTTCTTACAAGTGCACCAGTTTTGAATATTGCAGACCCAAAAAAATATTTTGTGGTGTGTACTGATGCATGTGGTCAAAGACTTGGAGGAGTTCTTATGCAAGGAAATCATGTGGCATGCCATGAGTTCAGAAAGTTGAAGGATCATGAGAAGAACTATGCCACTCATTATTTAGAACTTTCAACCATAGTACATGCTCTCAAGATGTGGAGGCATTACTTAATGGGAAGAAAATTTGAGTTAAGGACAGACCATTGTGGTCTGAAATATTTGTTTGATCAGCCTACTCTAAATGCTAGGCAATCTAGATGGCTAGAGTTTTTATGTGAGTTTGATTTTAAAATCAAACACATAAAAGGAAAACAAAATAAAGTGGTTGATGCACTCAGCAGGAAGGTGCATGAAATGCACTTGTCATCTCTTAGTATTTTCCAATTAGATTTGGGACAATAGATTGTTAATCACACTGCCAAAGATGAAATGTATGTGCAGGTAAAAGACAAATTGCAGCAGCAAAGTCTTGAGAAGAGGTATGCGGGATATAAATTGGAAGAAGATGAACTTCTTACTTATAAAAATAGAATTTATATTCCAAATGTAGCAGACTAGAGGAGAGTTTTTATGGATGAGATCCATAAAGCTCCCTCTTCTGGTCACCCAAGATATTAGAAGACAATTGCTACAGCTAGAAAGCAGTATTTTTGGCTAGGAATGAAGGACATTGCTGAGTATATTTCAAATTGCATGAAATGTCAGCAGGTGAAGGTTGAGCATTAACACGCAACAGGTTTGTTGCAACATTTTCTAGTTCCAGAATGGAAATGGGAAGTTATTTCCATGGATTTTATCAAAGGACTGCCAATGACTTGGAGACAACATGATTCCATCATAGTTGTGGTGGACAAGTTGACAAAGAAAACACATTTCATACCAGTCAAGTCCACTTAAAAGACTAATGCCATTGCAAAAATATTCATGAAGGATATTTTCATATTGCATGGATTGCCTAAGGCAATAGTCTTTGACAGGGATCCCAGGTTCACTTCCAATTTTTGGAAGGGTCTGTTTGAAGATTTGGGTACCAAGTTGAACTTCACCACTGCCTACCATCCTCAGAATGATGGAAACACACAGAGAGTGAATCAAGTGCTGGAAGACATGCTTCGCATGTATGTGATGGACAAACCAACCAAGTGGGAAGATTACTTACACTTGGTAGAATTTGCCTATAATAATGGGCAACAAGCATCCTTGGGGATGAGTCCATATGAAGCTTTGTATGAAAGAAGGTGTAGGACACTTGTGACTTGGGATAATCCCATGAACATTATTGTACTTGGTCCCTATTTGCTCAAGGAAATGGAGCAGGAGGTTGCAAAGATCAGGCAGAATATTAAAGCAGCCTAGGACATGCATAAAATATATCCAGATAAGCATAGAGTGCACATAGAGTTCAGTGTTGGGGATCATGTTTACCTCAGAGTGAGGGAAAGGAAGATTTCCTTGAAGATTAGAAGTTGTGCCAAGCTGTCACCTAGATATTGTGGGTCATTTGAAGTGCTTGAAATGATAGGGCCCATTGCATGTAGACTTGCATTGACTACTAGCACTAGAGATCATAATGTTTTTCATGTTTCTTTGATTAAGAAATATGTACATGATCCTAACCATGTGGTAAATTGGGATGTGATCTAGGTGGAACCTGAGGGAGAGTTCCAAGCCAAGCCATTGCGCATCCTCGACAGGAAGGTCACAGTGCTCCAGAATCTAGCCGTTGGACAAGTGAAGGTGCAGTGGGAGAACTATGGTCCTGAGGAGTCTACATGGGAGGTAAAGGATTTCATGCAATTAGCACATCCATTTTTGTTCAAATTTTAAAGAGCACTAAGGATAGTGTAGTTGTAAGGGGGAGGGGAATGTAACACCTCGGTTTCGACCCCAAGGGGGATGGAAATGTAATACCCCAGTTTTGACCCCATGGTATTAAGATTGTACATGATGTATATATTGTGATGAATCATGGCAAGGAGTCAAGGCCAAGGCCTTGGCATTGATTAATGTTTTGTGGATAGGTGATCAAGGTTTATACCTATGGTTCTGGTGCTAATTCAACCACATAGAATTTTGAGTGTCATGTAAATATACAATTAATAAAATACCACAACTAGCTATGGGATTGCAACGTGAAAGATATGGGGGCATGATTCCACAAGGGATAGGGTGGGGAGTTATTCAAACCCCCAAGCCTTAGGGTGAGTCCAGATGTCAATGGCAGAACCCTTGAACCCTCAGCTACCTTTTTTCCCTCTATCCTCAATCATCAATTTCTTCCAGAAGTTGGTTGAGGCAGTTAATGCCTTGGGCAGAGCAAGGCATGGCAGTCTGATTGATTGTCTGAGTAAGCCTGCAAGTATGCAGTCTGGGAAGCCGCATTCTTGCTTCTGCAGTAAGTAAGCATGTGGATGTGTGTTAGTTCATCCTTTTTCTCAGTCATGAGAAGGTTTTGTTGTTGTTCCTCATCATTGGAGAAAACCATTATATCATTCACCATTCAATAATTTTGATTAGTTCGTTCATGCACGTTGTTGGTGATTCATGACCTTGAGTCGCAGAAGAGTGGTTATGCTGTGTTTTTTTTGCTGAGTGAATGGGTAGTGGAGATCTCTTGATTTTATGAAAGTGTGATCCTCCATGGTTCCCCAGTACTGTTGGTCAGTGGCTCATTATCTAGAATGGTTTTTCTTACTCTCCTGAGTGGTGGAAGGTGTTTTTCACGGTGGTCTCCTCTTTTACAGAGTGAGTGGAGCCTGTTTTGGTTGTGTTTACATTGTGGATTGCTGTGATGTGCATCCTTGTTTTGGTATGAAAGAAATAGGAGTGGAAGAGGCCCAGAATTGGTTGATAAACCTAGTGAAGACAGGAACCTCACAGACAAATCAAGAGGGCCTGGCATATCCTTTATGCACACCTGAAAGAGCACTCGAAGGGAAGGTATGGCCTGAGGCAACTGTGTAGCATTGAAGGGAATACTTCCTTGCGTTGGGTGTGTAGGTGTTGTGGGATTCCAAGCTAAATAGACCTAGTGTAGGTGTCCATAGCTCTGTGGTTGAGCTCACTATCTCATTAATTCTACCTTTTCATTGCCTTAGTAGCCTGAGAAACCTAATTGTTAGTTGGTTTGGCCGAGTCTTGGTGTGCATTTGACCTGTGAGTGAGTCACTGCCTTAGTAGTATGAGAAACCAAATTGTAGGTTGGTTTGACTGTGTTTTGATCTGTGTTGGCTACGTGTGAGCCTGTTATTCCCTAGTTCATTGTGGAAATCATGCCCAGTTCAAGGGTGGCAGTGTGTTGAGAGATTAATGAACACACTGACCTATGGTTGGGTGGAACGTTGCAGCGATGTAGCTAGTTGTGGGACAACTTCATCATCAAGATAAGTATCTATGTTATGCTTGTTTATTCCATGTATTTGTTTATGAGTTATTATGATCATGTTGAATGCTTATTGATGGTTAAGTAGAAATTTACTTTTGTTATGTTTTCCAGCATTTTACTTCTGTATATGCCTTGTGTCTTTGCAATGCATTTTCTTAAGTTCATGGAGGATAGAATCCTATTACAGAGTCTAGAGGAATTTGATTTAGTGTTTCCGCCCCTTGGAATCTGCCTAAGGGAGGTAGAAGGCGGAAAGGGAAGTTGGAAAAAAGGCAGAAAGTGTGTTTTCCGATTTTCAAAGTTCGAGGTTGAAAAACAGAATCCAGAAGTGCAGGAAAGGTTAAGGTTGAAAGTTATTTTCCCTATTTCTGAGTTTCGCAATGGAAAGTGAAAGTCAAAAGGTGGAAAGTGGATAAAGGATTCCGCCGTTTGCTATGTTTCTGATTTTCGAGTTTTGAGTTCTGAAGGGCGGAAGGCGGAAGGCGGGAGAGCCATTAAGTATTTCCGTTGAACTTTATTTTTCTGACTTCTGAGTTTCGAGGTCAGAAAGGAGGAAAGCGGAAGTGCGGAAGGTGGAACCGTGGTTAAAGGAATCTGTCGAACTTTATGTTTATGACTTCCAAGTTTCGAGGTTAGATAGGCGGAAAACCGAAGTGCAGAAGGTAGAACCATGGTTGAAGGACTCTGTCGAACATTATGTTTTTGGTTCCCAATTTTCGAGGTCGAAAAGTGGAAGGCAAAAGTGCAGAAGGCGAAAGAGAAGAACACGGAGCACAAAAAGGATAGGTTTAGTGCGAAAAAGGTGTTTTCGGTTGCAGAAGGGATCTTTCAAGGGAAGAACGACTACTATAGTGGTTTCTAAGCCCGAGAATGAATGTTGAAGTGTGTGTTAACGTCCGTGCCCTGTGTTTTGAAAGGAGAACAAGGGTTCTTGAAGCAAAATCTTAATTTATCCGCATTATGGGGTATGGGGACGTTACATTCAAGATATCACTTTCATTACTTACTTTTGGATTAAAGGGAGACCGAATTGGGATTCTAGGGCTTCAATATTCATGAGGTTCATCCTCTGGTGTTTTTTTCTATTAATTTATCTGTTTTTGATTGAGTCGTGAGCATTTTCTCTTGCTCTGCCTCCTCTTCCCTTTTTTCCTTATCTTTTCTGCGACCTATCCTACTTTGAGTTTATGATTTTGATGTTGAAGATTTTGATTCCTACTCCTCAATGGGTTTATATTATCCTTCAGGATTATTCAAAGGATTGGATCTAGATCCCAGGAATTTAACTTCATGGGAGGGACTGTTCTACTTAGACATAGAATTCTAAGTAGACTCATCCTCTCCAATTTGGACCTCATTCCCCTGAATCCATATGATTCCTAGATAACCTTCTGATCCTTGAGTCGAGGGGTTCTAAATATCCCCCAAGGGATCTTTATGTTGGTTATGATGGTCATACCTGGGTTTACTATAATCAACCAACAACACCCTTAGTTCACTGGCCCTTTCGGCAACAGACCGCGAGGCGGCTTGAAGTCTCACCCGAAGTGATTCTAATGGGTTGACCAAGGACTCAAGCATCTTGGACCAGGTTCTGTGGCGTCTTTTCTTACAACTCGTAGCTCTTCTAGCTGCGAGGTCTCTTTCTCTGCGCGTCGCGTGACTCCTCTGCTCACGTCGCATGATCTCCTCGTCCCGCATCTCTCTAGCCGCGAGATATCCCTCCTATTGTCGTGCGGTCCCTTTCCACGTCGCGCACTTTCACTGACTCGCGATAACTTTCCGAACATATTCCCAATTTCCCTAAATGCGTCAATTATAGCAATGAATCGAGAGATGAAGGAGTATAAACCATACTAGAACAATTGAAGGAGCATCCTGAGTTGGGTCAAAGTCAGGAGTTCATTTATTCAGATAGAGATCTCTTGGCCCCATAAAGTAAGAACCATTTTGGAAGATCAATACCTGACCTGATTTTATAGCAAAATGAAAAATAAAAAATCATTTTCACACAAAGAAAATTCCTAAATATCCTTTGATCAAAGGCCTCCAGTTCTTTTGGACCCAAGCATCAATCGACTTGGGAGAGGAAAAAAAACCCAGATAAATTCCTAACCAACCCCTTCTCAGCTAGGTATAAAGCAAACTTCTGAAATCTAGCCCTAAGCAGCACTACCTCTGGGATTGAGTCAAGCTTATTCACAAATACAGATTGCGAGCCATCCAAAGAATTTTTCCCTTATGCCTCTACCAAATTATTAAACAAATCAATCTCCTACATGATTGAAGGAGGGGGCGATCTACCCTCTAAGGACTCCATCTCTTCCACCAATCACCTAAAAGCCTAATTGCAAGAATCGTCATTCCTTGAGGGAGCACACAATGTTTTTGTAACTAAGGATTAATATATTACTTCAAGAAAATATTACAAGTCCAACATTACAGTTCCACATGTCCAGCATTAAAGTTCCACTTGAAGGGCCATTACAAATGACCTCTAAGACTATCGTGATGATCATTTTATCCATGTCTTCTTGGAACAAAAACATCTCACTAATTTGAGGAAATATTCTAACTAAGACACGACTAATAATTCCACATACCACATACTTCCATGAAATTAGGACATCAACTAGCTTATCATATGAACAAATATGAAATCTATTATAACCGCCATTGGACAGAACCATAAGCACATATATTATGGGACTAAGGGGTTCCCAACACCTCCATCTGTAGCAGGATGATCATAATGGTGTGGAGCCACAAAATTCCCATGTGACATATCAGAAGGTTGAGTCAGACCTTCATTAGATGCACCATAGCCATCCCTCTGACTTGGATGAGGATGGGACTTTATCCCCATCTTGCTGGCGATGATATCCACCTTGCGATGCATTAGCCGACAATTTGAATTATGCTCCATCGACGTGTAGACCGGTTCCTCGTCTCCTTCCTATTTAGTAGTTTTCTCCATAAAACATGGTCTATGATGCCTTTCATCACCCAATAGGTTGTAATTATCCTTTCATATGCCTCCAACCTCCCTTGTGTTGACCCTAGGTCCTACACCCACGCTACTAGTTCATCAAAATATTCCTTTGAATTCATCTCATGAACTTGATCCTGCATACCACTCTCAATGCTCTCCATCTCCTCCTGGATGGCGACAAGTATCATTCCCTTGAATAGCTGGGTAGCTTGATCGGCCCTATTCCCAGCCCTGGTGGCCAAAGGACCCGCTGCAACCCCTTTCCCCTTCACCTCTTGCTTAGCTTGTTTCCTCCTCATCTCCATTAACTCGTTTCACAGAGAAATCACAGTGATGATCACAAACCACCACTCCCTTCTCTCTCAGATAATAACACATAGAATTTCAAGATGTTACAACTCACACCTAGACCCCAAACTATTACCAAAATAATAGCCCCTATCACCACCTTTACTCATAATTGTTGCAACAATTTTACCACAAGTCACATTGGACATTGTACTTACACTCGATCCTCCCATATTCTTGGGATGTGTACTATCCATGGTCCTGTACATCCCCATCTCTTGCACTTATGCCTAAGAGCCTACACCACCAAATCTCACAATCACCCTCGCCTTAATGATCCACCTAATCAAGGTTGAGTGAATTATTAGGACACGTATCTCCTTCATCCTCTAGCATGTGGACATTCCTTGTTGGCACGTGTTCGGTTTTAGGCCCATTCTCACCCGCATCCATGAAAAAAATGTTAGGAGGACGTGGGGATGGGATTTGATCCACTTATGTGTCCATTGGTCATGATATTATTTAATAAAATATCTCTAGGTGGAATCACATGTTGGGCCACTAATTCAAGGTTCCCCCATGGCTCCTGGCTAGGCCCTCATTGGAATTGAACCTTTCCCACTGGTGAAAAGATCCTTGCTCTTCACCAATGGATCCAACCCCTTTTGGGCAAGGGAGCACACAATGTTGGCAATGATTGTTCCATGCATTTGTTTATAATGATATTTGTTTCAATATAGCATTTTATTTTCCTTGTTCATTGCATAATCTCTCTCTCTCTCTCTCTCACACACACACACACACACACACACACACAAGTAGGTAGTAATTTTATGTATTTTCAACTAATTGGGTAAGAATAAAGTGAAATATATAAATGTATATATTGAGCCTCTTGTCGAAAAACTACTAAAGTTACGGGATAACATCACCATGTATGGCATCTCTAGACCAATAAGTCAAAGACAATTTCAATTCCATGGACAGTTCATGATGTCCCAGAGCTAACACATTTTTGTGGTGTGTAACACATTACTTTACTTCAATAGTATATAATTTTACAATAATATCACACATGTTTTTTCAAAGAATTACTTCTTCATCATACTAATACTTACATTAATCCATATATTGTAGATCTTCAAACAAAGGGTAAATTTGCATGTCTTGCTTGTGCTCCTAGGATGAAATCTTGTCGTTCGAGAATTTTAGGAAAGGAGTTGTTTGATGAATATAGGTACTTCCTCCCTAAGAACCATAGGTATTGAACTACCATTAAACATATTTTCAATGGGAAAGAAGATACTACAATAAAACCATGAAGAATGACACCTCACCTATGTAAGTTGGAATATAACATAAATCATCAATGTAAGCGAATAATCTGTGTATCATATATGCAATATTTTACAGTTTTGATTTGTAATGAGTTCTCATGTTTATCGTATGTAATAATTACTAGTATAATTTCATTTACATATCATAAAGTTGGTTATTAAGGCATTGATCGACTTCCACGAGGAATGAAAAGTCACCCCAAACAATTTAGTAGGTTTCCATACTATGACCACCTACAAATAGTTCATTTGTTGATACAATGCATATCAGGAAGAATATAATAGTAATGTTGTTGAGCACCTTCGATGGAAGGAGTGACAAAGAAAAAAATGTCAGAATTTGTAGTGACATTCAAGAATCCAATCATGCAATGAAAAATATGATAGATTCAAATAACATTGGGGTAGATCGAAATAGTCTTCCATGGTTATTTGCAAAGCAAGAAATCAATATTGTAAAAGAGGTCATTTGGAAAATTAAATTTCTCACGATATTTTCTTCAAACATGAAGAATATCTTAACAAATAAAGGTGAATTTGGTGGGGTAAAAGCTCATGATTGGAATACCTTCATCAAGGTAATTATTTTGGTAGGTTTCTGTATATATTGGTAAAAATTATTTTTATATATTTTAATTGATCTAGATGTTTATGAAGGAACGTAAGGAATTACAGACATACACATAAATAGAGATGCAACATAAATAAGTCTTCATTTCATTTATATCATATACTGAAAATATGCTTACAAACATAATGTAAATAAAGTAGCTAGGGCGCTGGTAGCCTATCTCTGAGAAGAGATGCGGAAGCCACTGACCTATGAACTCCCCCTTACAATGGGGCTTGAAAGACTATATATTATTCAAAAACAAAGGAAAACCATAATCCTCCAAAACCTAATCCTAGGAGATGAAAAATGCCAAACTATGGCCCCGTTGGGGTAAATTGGTACATCAATTTCCCGACATCGTAACGTTGGCATACGATCTCCATTTGACGCACATGATACCTCATTGGAAATATCTATCCAAGGAATACACTAATAACCACAAACCCTTCATATTTGTCAAAAAAATATTTCCCAAAAAACTTCGTTTAGGGCCTTTAAATGACTCCGGAAGTGTAGGACCCAAAAAACTGCTAAAAATAGTAATTTGTGCTATAATTAAGGAAAATAAAAGAACAATGTTGGGGCCCTAAGTGGAATAGGCGGGTCGCCACCAATATCCACCTGGATCATTAATTTTGTTTTCTTTTCATAAAATAATGAATATATCCTTGTTAAAGTACGTTTTACCTCTTTCTCTCCATGACAACTTTGACAACAACATAAAATAAGTTATATATGATCTTAGAAAATACATGAGGTACATAATGATTTATATGCAAAATGTTTGTTGCAGAACTTCATGTTGACATGTGTTTTACTTGCAATGTACATATTGTTTTTGTTGAAACTTATGTTTTGCTTGTATCATGTGTAGGTGGTTGTCATCTGACCAACATAGGTCCATCTTAAACTCGTATCTATCAAGCACCGAGAGGGATCCAATTCTTTAGGTGTAATGCTTATTTTTTAAACTCAAGAAATTTGATCCCTCTCTTGCTTGATAGATATGGGTTTAAGTTTTTTTGGTTCAATAAGCCGACATGGATTTTTTAATTACATTTCATAATATTTTATTTTATGAGCCAACATAATTTTTTTTTGGTAATATAATGTTACATTACGTTACAACATCTCCCCCATACTAGGCTGTAAAGAACCTCCCTCCTCCCAATGCAAAGAAATCCATAAATAAGATATAAAACATTGGAGGAGAGAAATTCCTTGGCCAGTTTGTGAAATACAAAAATATCTACCTCTAACATTTTTAAATGTTCAAGAAATCTATCTCATACACTAAGTTGAAGAGATTGAAAAGTGTGGACCTATACATACAAGGTCAATGTGGATGGTGGAGAGGAAATTGAAGTCTTTTGAAGGATTTCGTTAGACAAAGAGCATATCCTGAGGGTTCTATGGTGGAGGGATTTATGATATATCGATCCTTGGTGTATATTAGTGAGCATCTTTCTAAATTGGCAAAAAAAATCAATTTGCATCGCATTTGGGATTTCAACTCCATCAACAAATTTGAATGGGAGGGCCTGGTCGGGAAAGGTAGAATGACAAAAGTGAAAGGTATAAATAAATGGTTGATATATATAATACTTTTGATTATTATTTTTATCTAGTTTTACTTATTTAATTTATATTGTTCCATCAATTATAAATATTATATATATGAATGAATGAGTCCCATGATCTAGGGAGACCATTCAAGGTATTTGTTACAATTTTCTCCTTCTTCGACATTTTCTTCAACCGCTTCAAGTTGTTCTTTGATTGGATAAACCCTTGTGAATTAAGACTATATAGTCTCGGAGTTTTGTATCTTTACATTCTTCAAATGGTTTCTCAAAGTCATCTTCTGGTTGATGTTCTTTCCTTCGAACATCTTTGTCAAAGCATCATACTATGCCTTCGGTGTATTGAATGCAGACACATGGGGGATGAGGTTATCCTTAATAGAATATGCAATGATTCTCTTATGAGCAGCCTTATCCTCATCTCCATCTGGTTCTGGAACTTCTCCAATGATAAAATGATCCAAGTCATTTTCTTTAAGGATCAGAGAGATTCCGTACTTCCATGCTTGGAAGTTATCATCCCCTCCAAGCTTTTCCTCAAGCTAAGTATGGTTAGTAATCTTTACAAAAGAGAAACTCAAATGGAAATATCAAATATTTAGATCTTACCGATTTGAGGTGTCCGACCTGGTTTCGGAGTTGGTTGACCTAGGGTTTCTTATAGAGACTGTAACGTCCCCGACCCTCCGACCAGCGACGAGGACGCTACTAACACCAATCATATGGGAAAACAGCCCCATGAACATGAACAGACATCAATGCTGAAATAAAAGCTTAAACATAATACATACCAAGATGCATAATCCATCATACAAAGATGCATAGTTACTCAACATTCAACGGAAGCAAACATATACATTCCAGCGTTCAACATGTTCATCATTTCTCATCAAACAGTAGATATAATTATAGAGATGAAACAGTCAGGAGTACTTATCTTTTGATGAAGAACTCACCCCACAACTAGCTACGTCGCTGCAACATTCCACCCAACCATAGGCTAGCGTGCTCATCAATCTCTCAGCAACACTGCCACCCTTGAGTTGGGCATGATTCCTCAAGGAATAAGGGTCAATGCAGGCTTACACATAGCCAAGGTTTGCCAATCAGCCAAACCCACACAATAGGGTTTTTCCAGGTCATCAAGGAGCTAGGAAAGGCTAAATGCTAAGCTGGTGGCCTCAACACCAGTCTTCTCAAGCATACCCAGCCTCTAATCCCACTCTCAACAGTCTAAAGACCAACCACTGCATACCGCAGCAAAACAATCCAGTCACAGCTCTGTGAAGAAGGCAAAGACAACCGGGTGACAATCCCAAACAAAAGGTGAAACACAGCTCAAGTCCACAAGACAACTCAGAGTTGTTCTTGGCCCTAGTGTGGCCAAAACAACTCAGCAGCAACCCAAAACCAGGGTACATCAACATCCACAACTCACAATGAAACTATGGCAACCTTACACAGTCTCAAAATAGGGGAGAATTCTGATTCTCAATCTTGGGAAAAAGAAGGACATAAACGTAGTCCACAATATGATGAGGAAACGATGAGGACCTTACATAGTCTGCAGTTGGGGAAGAAGGAAAAATCCCACCATAGACATGGGAAAACTCAGCCAACAGATGTGAAAATCAGCAGTCATCCGACATCCAAGAGCCCACAGCACACAACTCCTCAATGCAATCGCTGAAGAAAGTTACATAGATAGAAATGGGGAAAGAATCGATTCTCCATCAATCTGTGCGCAAGGGGAAAATACACAGTCCAAAAATGGAAGAAGGAAACACACTCACAGTCCGAAATGGAAGAAGAAATCAGACTCTCAACAACATCCAAAAATCATGAGAAGAACGACAGCAACCCAAATCGCGGGTCAAACCAATAGCAAGCTAGAATCATGGATGAAAACCAAGGCTATTTCACATACATAGCAGAAATCGTTCCCTTGAGGCCGCTCTTCCAGCTCGTTGCATGCACAAAACCAAATGAGAACCCTGACTGGTGCGTGAGGAAAATGATGGGAAAACTGTGTGTGAGGAAAACAGAACGTCTCTCTGTGTGATGATGGAATTCCCCAGACCACAATCGTGAAGGTGAAGACCGGGCCAGCTCCTGCATGAGGGGAAACAATGGCTTTTGCCGCTGGGTATGTGTACTGTCAGAACTGATAGTAGCCTACCAAACTGACGCCCCCCCCATGCCCACGTTTCCTCAAGCAGTAACTGCCCTCAACTAATGCCTGTCCCGAACGACTTGGTGGTTGAAAGAGACAAGAAGGTGGTTGACACCTGGCACTTTCCCAATGGCTCCCACGGTTAGACAATTCCCCCCCCTTATCCTTAGGAAAATCATGCCCTTTTCATTTTTAACATTGCACCGTCGTAGCTGGCTGTAGGTTTATTTTAATTGATGTGCATATTTACATGATGCCAAACTATAATGTGCTGGATAGCACGATATACCATCGACAACTATCCCTATTGCCGAAACATACACAACCGAATCGATGGTGGGGATTTTGCCGTTAGCTCCTCACCACGATTAATTACATTATATACATCATGCAAACAGGGTCAAAACTGGGGTGTTACAGAGACCCTAATTTTTCAAACCTTGAGTTGGGTAATTTTGTTTGGAAAGAAAGATGCACCTTCGTGAGGCGAGTTGCTCAACAAGGTCACTTTCTAAAAACTGAGGTGTGAATCCTCCAAAACTTGATGCCCTAGTTCCTCCCAGCACTAGTGACAGGGTAAAAAATGAAACTTCTTCAACTTTGAAATTGCTTCCACCAAAAGATGCACCCTATTGAGGCGAGTTATCCTAGCCCTCTCTTCTTGATGATACACCTTGAACTAGGAAGCCCTATTTTCCACTGTCATACAGTACCTTCTTTCAGAGAGGCTCTAATACCATGTTAGTTTTTCTTTAGATATGATTAGTTTATCAAGGATATTTATCTGAAATAATAACAAGTACAACAAGATGCATAATATATAAAAGATACACGAGACACAAATATTTTCACCGTGGAAACCATAAAGGAGAAAACCCCACAAACTTCCTCAGAATAGTAAGATGATCAAAAGCAATAATAAGAAGTATTTAACGACTATCTATCTCTCCTCATTTGTCTCTCTCTCTCTCTCACATGCGAACTTGAGAGTGTGAGGTGTGTATAAATGAGGGAGAACACCTCAATATTTGTTGATGTATATGTAACTTCGGAATGTATTCTTCTATGTATCTTATGTATTGTAACCCGATGTTTATTCCAGGATGTTTCTATTATGTATTTGAGTCATGTGATCATGCCCCGATGTTCCGATCGGGAAGATTAATAATGTAAACAATTCATATCAAGTCATTAGGTAAGTCCCCACAGTTTCGGGGCACTTGAGTTACTATACACTAATTAAGGTGTAGGCTCGAGTAGTAATTGTTAGGTTGAGCCTATGTGTGAAAATGAAATTCAAGTGAACGGAAGAATATAAATAGAGAGTGAGAGTCTCTCTATTTATCACTTGTGAAATACATCACTTGCTCTCTCAAGTGTGGCACACTAGTGGAGAAGGAAATATACCGGGACAAGAAGACTACTGCTGTTGGAGTGCATCTTTCTGTTTTGGGGTTTTACATCTTGTGGTGATACTATCTTAGAGGAATTTGCGGGGTTTTCTCCATTTATGGTTTCCCCGATCAAAACTCTTTGTGTCTCTTGTCTCTTGTGATGTGCTTATGTTATTGTTGTGCTTGTTATTCTCTCAGTGAAAAGATCCTAACATAATGCTAGCTTAAATGTGATGAAAAACTAACATGGTATCAGAGCTAACCTGAGAAGAAGACATTGTGCAGCTACAGGAACTAGGGCTTCCTATTTTTTGGATCTTCCTCCATATATTTTCAGCAAAAGTATGCTAGGATGACTCTCCATTGAAGGGTGCATCTTTCTGTCGATGCGGAATTCAATTTCAAGCATTTTCAGTTTTGATGTGGAAATTAGGGCTTTCTACAGAAGAGGAATTTTTGAGTGAGACCAGCATAGGATTGTTCTCCTCATCAAAACCGAATTTTAGAGACCTGGATCAAGAAATTTGGTTGGGTGAAACTCCGGGAAAGTCAAACCCTAGTTTGACCCTGAGCTAGGAGAAACCCTAAATACTAAAACTGCTACGTTTTGGTACAGTCGCTATATTCTGAGATTGGAAAAGTATCAAAAGCTGAAACTTGCAAGGGCCAAATATAAAATCCTGATGAACACTGTCTCCAAAAATCAGCCTCCGATTCGCTATATTCTGGGAGATAAGATCTCTCAAAGTTAGGGTTCCATCCTCTTCCAGAAATCATCCATAAACAGGACACCTGGGGAGAATTGCAATATCTTGGGCTACAGAGGTCCAAATGGAATTTATGAAGATTTTATAGAAAGGGAATGGACTTTAATTTAATTGTTCTGAATATTAGACTCAGAAGATGAACCAGTGACACGTGGCATTCCGTACAACTTCGCTGTTCTGAACAGTCCTGTAACAGGTCACCTTGGGAAACGGCTCATAAATCCCAAATGGTGAAACAAATTCTGATGAAACCTACGGTGTTGGATCAAGGACATGCGAGGTAACCTCATTACAAAATTTCAGACACAGAGGATCAGTAATTTCGGAGATATCACAGAAACAGTAACATGAATTTTTGCAGAAGAAATTGAAAATTAGGGATTCCTGTTCCGGGAACTTCCCTCCACTGTTTTCAGAAAAGGAGTACATTGGACAGATCCATTTGAAGAGATCTATCTGTCTATCCAATTAGTTTTGAAATATTCCAAGTTTTAAAAATTAGGGTTTCTGTGACAAACCCTAGATCAGCAAACTCCGGGACAAGGACGGACACCTCAAATTGGTAAGATCTAATCCTTTGCTATTTCCATTTGAGGTTCTCATTTCAATATGATATATCACATCAGCTTGGTGACAAGCTTGGGGAAGTTGAAAACTTCCAAGCCTGGAAGTATTTGATCTCTCTGAAGAAAATGGATTGGACACCTACATGAGTATAGAGGTTCCAGTTTGAGAGGGAGACGAGGTTAGAAGCCTTTCTCAAGAAGAACCTTCTCTCCATTTCAGCATTGATGCAAAAGGAATGCGGGTTGCATTCATAAATGGTCAAGTCATCATGTGGCCAAAAGGAAATACTATCGATGATATGGTAGTGATTGGAGAACAAGAAGGAGTCTTGTACAAATTGAAGGGCCATCCAGAACAAGCCTTGATCCATGACATAGTAAAGCCAAACGAGCCTTGGCATAGAAAGCTTGCACATGTACATTATAGAGCACTACCTATGGCAAGCAAAGCTGTTCCAGAATTTCAAGCTATTTGAAGGGAAGAACAAAAATCAGAATATGACCTAAAGAAACCAGTTGAAGGATGTGAAGATCCAGAATGAAGAGACCATGCAGTCATAAGAGTCTCTCAAATCAAAGAACAACTTGAAGCAGAAGTGGTGATGGCCACCTTGAATGGCCTCCCAGGATCGTGGAATTCATTCATTCAAGGAATGTGTTCTAGAAGGAAGTGATTACTTTCAGAAAACTTTGGGAAGAAGAAGAAGCTCTACCCATAAGAAGAGAAGATAAGATGGGAGCATTTGAAGATCTGGCTCTCACCTTCCAAAGAAGATCCCTCAAGCAATGAGGAATATGAAGAACTCAACTCTTGAAGAATTTCTTATCATCCTTATCATTTGGATAAGAAACGATGCTACCATGAATGAAGAAGACGATGAAGCCGAAGGCTCAAGAACCAGTCTACCCATGAAACAAATAAAGATAAGTATTCAATTGTCATTTCATGATATTATTTTGTTATGCATTTGTTTATATTTAGTTGATGTATTATGCATGATAGGATGTTTGCACTAATGACAGTATACTACTAATATGCATGTGATGGGTAAGTAGCTCATGGTGCTATACAAATTCTCCATTGCTACTTATCTAGAATGAAACCTCTTTGCTGACATATTGGATTAGTGCACAATCTCAATGTTGTCCTGGTAGAGATGGAAGGCATCTAGAAAGTTTCAGTGAGATATGGATGAATGTTGTATTGGCTAAAGTAGTTGCATGATCATATATTTATGCATAAGTATTTGCTAGTATGAATATTCCTTATGAAATGTTATAACCATACGATTGCATTTGACTTGTAGGAAAGATCGCATACAAGCAAAGAAGAATGAAGACTTGTTCTGAAGAGCAGGTAACGACATTTCAAAATGAAGAATAATGTGACGAGTGTAGTGACATCATTGATGCAGAACCTTCCAACCACCAAGAATAAAGGGAAGACCAGTTCAAGAAGAATGATGTCAGGGCGCAGTATTGAGACCTGAAGAGAAGTTCATAGTTCCATCATGCGGTATATGGAAACATCGTGGGATACAAAGCAAGATTTGTAGCACGAGGCTTCTCACAAAAAGAAGGCCTAGACTATGAAGAGACATTTGCATCTAGTAAGAGCTTAAACACATACATGATGAGCCTGATGAAGATATTAACCTTTGCTACAAGGTTGAAGATGCAAGTCTATACACTAGATGGATACATTGAATATTAGTAGCATAGGAAGCTACTTGTCACTCTAGTACATAATGTTTTCAGTGCATAGAGCACATAAGACAGAGGGAGTATGATGCTCCACTTCAGAGGGAGTGACTACAGAATATATTGAGGTTCGACATGGTACGACAGGATGGGAATATTACTGATGACTCTAGGCTTTACTAAGAGTAAAGAGGATTCCAACCTTTGCTTCAAGGTTGAAGACGGAAGACCAGTGATACTCCTGTTATGTGTCGATGCACTATTGTTCTAGGTATGGAGGTGTGGCAGAGTGCAGATGGAATCTTCCTTGGGCAAAGGAAGTATGCAGTAGAGATCCTGAAGAGGTTCAGGATGGTGTACTGCATGACCACACCTATGGCATCGAACATGAAGCTATTAAGTGATGCTTCATCAGAGACGGTTGATGCTACGATGTATCGTCAGATGATTGGGTCCTTAATGTACCTGAGACTAGATAGTTGCCTTGCTGTGAAAATGGGCTCAAGTACGATGTGAATCAGAAGATTAACCTGGAGGGTTATGTTGATTCAGATTGGGTAGGCAGTGCCATCGACAGGAAGAGTACTTTAGGATGTTGCTTCAGTATGGGATCGGGTGTGATCTCTTGGTTTAGCAGGAAGCAATCCTGTGTGGCACTGAGTACAGCTGAAGCAGAGTATGTCGCAGCTTGTTCAGCTAGTTGTGAGGCAGTATGGCTGTGGAAGCTACTGTCTGATATATTTGATCTCTAGTTGGATGCTACTTGTATACATTGTGACAACCAGAGTTGCGTTAAGTTGTCAGAGAATCCAGTGTTCCATGAAAAGTCGAAGCATATCGAGATCAAGTATCATTATATCAGGGATATGGTGCAGAGAGGAGCAGTGAAGCTCCTGTATGTTGCGACGGAGGAACAGATAGCTGATGTATTGATGAAGCCATTGGCTAGGATGAAGTTTGAGTACTTCAGAGAGAGACTTGGTGTTCTCCAGATCGAGGTTCCTTCCAAGAGAAAGTGATGAGACCCATAGCCATTATGACATGGTGAGAGGATTGGTTCCTTCCATGGTCAGTTGTAAGGGATGAGCCATTCTGTCATGGTGAGAGGATTCAGTTCCTTCCATGTCAGATATGAGTGCTAGAGATCCAAAGCCATTCTGACGAGCAGGTCAGATGTAAGGGCTGAGCCATTCTGTCATGGTGAGAGGATTCAGTTCCTTCCATGTCAGATATGAGTGCTAGAGATCCAAAGCCATTCTGACGAGCAGGTCAGATGTAAGGGCTGAGCCATTCTGTCATGGTGAGAGGATTCAGTTCCTTCCATGTCAGATATGAGTGCTAGAGATCCAAAGCCATTCTGACGAGCAGGTCAGATGTAAGGGCTGAGCCATTCTGTCATGGTGAGAGGATTCAGTTCCTTCCATGTCAGATATGAGTGCTAGAGATCCAAAGCCATTCTGACGAGCAGGTCAGATGTAAGGGCTGAGCCATTCTGTCATGGTGAGAGGATTCAGTTCCTTCCATGTCAGATATGAGTGCTAGAGATCCAAAGCCATTCTGACGAGCAGGTCAGATGTAAGGGCTGAGCCATTCTGTCATGGTGAGAGGATTCAGTTCCTTCCATGTCAGATATGAGTGCTGACTTCCATTCTGGGAATGGAGGCACCTGGTCAGTTACTAGGAACACTCAGTCAGGGACTGAGAGAGCCATTCTGACGAGTAGGTCAGATGTAAGTGCTGAGCCATTCTGGTCATGGCTAAAGGATTAAGTTCCTCCCATGATAGATGTGAGTGCTGGCCATTCTGTCAAGTAGGACAGATGTAAGGGCAACTGCCACTCTCCGGGAGAGTGGAGGCGCCTGGTTAGTTACCAGGTAGCTCAGTCTGGGACTGGGGGCCATTCTGACGAGGGTGTAGGATTCAGTTCTTGCCAGGTCATATGTGAGTGCATGCCCTTCTGACGAGTAGGTCAGATGTAAGTGCTGAAATCTCTCATCACTATGATAGGATGTGTTCTTGTCTGGATGGGAGTCTTCCATCACTGTGATAGGATGTGTTCTTGTCTGGATGGATGTGCCTTTCTGACGAGTAGGTCAGATGTAAGTGCTGAAATCTCTCATCACTGTGATAGGATGTGTTCTTGTCTGGATGGGAGTCTTCCATCACTATGATATGATGTGTTCCTATCTGGATGGATGTGCCTTTCTGACGATTAGGTCATATGTAAGTGCTGAAATCTCTCATCACTATGATAGGATGTGTTCTTGTCTGGATGGGAGTCTTCCATCACTGTGATAGGATGTGTTCCTGTCTGGATGGATGTGCCATTCTGACGAGTAGGTCAGATATAAGTGCAGAGCCATTTCACAGATGTTAGTGATGTGATGTCCTATCATGCTGGTGAATGTGAGTGCTGGGCCTTTCTGATGTGATTGTAGTTTACTGCATGATCAGATGTAAGTGTTGGGCGTGCCTTTCTGACGAGCAGGTCAGATGTAAGTGCTGGGAGAAGACCTACCTGGTGGCTAGGCCTACAACCAGCATGAAAAAGGGCTGGCTCTATAGAACTTCCTATGATGAGATAGTACACACATGATGATGACTAGAGGAGATCCAGATCGAGCTATGATCTAGATCCAGTTATGATGACTCCGGGAGATCCAGATCGAGTGATGATCCAGATCCAGCAGTGATGATCCAGATCGAGAGATGATCCAGATCCAGATCCAGATCGAGTGATGATCCAGATCCAGTCCAGTGATGATGATCCAGATCGAGTGATGATCTAGATCTGGTGGTGATGTTCCATGATGATCCAGATCCAGATCCAGATCGAGTGATGATCCAGATCCAGTTCTATGACGATCCAGATCTAGATGACTTGAATATGAAGATGACTTGAAGACGAAGATGTTCCAGTTGATACAGATAAGAAGACCAGTGCTGAAAATCATGTCGAAAGAATACCTTCCTAGTTAAGAGGGAGTGTTGATGTATATGTAACTTCAGAATGTATTCTTCTATGTATCTTATGTATTGTAACCCGATGTTTATTCCGGGATGTTTCTATTATGTATTTGAGTCATGTGATCATGCCCCGATGTTCTGATCGGGAAGATTAATAATGTAAACAAGTCATATCAAGTCATTAGGTAAGTCCCCACAGTTTCGGGGCACTTGAGTTATTATACACCAATTAAGGTGTAGGCTCGAGTAGTAATGGTTAGGTTGAGCCTATGTGTGAAAATGCAATTCAAGTGAATGGAAGAATATAAATAGAGAGTGAGAGTCTCTCTATTTATCACTTGTGAAATACATCACTTGCTCTCTCAAGTGTGGCGCACTAGTGGAGAAGGAAATATACTAGGACAAGAAGACTAATGCTGTTGGAGTGCATCTTTCTATTTTGGGGTTTTACATCTTGTGGTGATACTATCTTAGAGGAAGTTGCGGGGTTTTCTCCATTTATGGTTTCCCCGATCAAAACTCTTTGTGTCTCTTGTCTCTTGTGATGTGCTTATGTTATTGTTGTGCTTGTTATTCTCTCAGTGAAAAGATCCTAACATAATGCTAGCTTAAATGTGATGAAAAACTAACAATATTTATACCCTTTCAAGTCACTGACCAAACATAATACTGGGGCCCAAATGTCTTACCTAACAGGGTCGACTTATCCCAGAGAGACTCCATATACACATTACATGATGTTACATTGGGGACTATTGCCCTGACTTACAATGAAGGTTGTACCTCAATGTCTATACACAATTAAGACATCTTGCAAGGGGGTAAACACATCCCCAATGGGGGTACAACAACATACAATGATGATATACATCCGAATATCTTTCGAAGTTACAAATACATCAACAAAAGGATGTTTTAAATTATATATTTTTAGCTTAAAGAAATTGAATCTTAAACTCAAAAGCAGTTAAAGCAACTATTTAAAAGCTAAAGACAATCTAAGATTTCATCGATGAGTGATTGTTATTTTTATAATATAATATTGATGCTCATATAAAGGGACCAATATTCTTATCATAATGAATTGTTGCAGGGCGATTCAAGGTCTAATCAACACAGAAGGAGGTCATTGAACCGATGATATTTAATAGTAAGATGGGAAAATGTGTTAAGAAATGAGGATGTGGTGCCAGGCAGGATATGTTACAACCCTTGTAGCACCAAAATCTCCAGGAATAATGGACAACAAAAATATGTTTTTTTGGATGAAAAAATAACTAAAATTCTATGGGTTAAAATCAAAATTTGTAAATGATAGATTTCAACCAAATTAATATCAAAATATGCAAATGTAATATAATTTTTTTTGTACAAATATATAAATACCATAACTATCTTACAACATATACAAATCGTCTATACCATATGAACCAAGATGGCTGAAGAACTTAGGGGTCGAGGAGAGGCACAAGACATAACCATATCCATAGGAGTACCCATAACCTATGAGGACACAACAAGAAATAATTTTAGAAAAAATTTCTAAGGGATTACAACCCAAAGGAAGAATTAAGCAAAAGACTCAATGAAGAAGAGATCCATATCCATGGAAGAACCTAGTCGTTAATAAGATTTGAGCCTCCTCATAACTATGTATACTGGAGTAATGAATCAATATGAGCCAAGTAATTTCGTAGAAAGAGGGTTATTACCAGTATTGAGAACCTAAAAAAATCATTTTTCCATCTTTGACCTATAAAATATGAATAAAAAGAAGCACATATATATTGACATGTACAATAAGAACAAAAAAAGTAGGAATTTTATTCTAAACCAAAGGAGAAAGGAAATAAAATAAAGATTCCAACACCAGTGAGTTAAACCATTACCTCTATGTAGAGTGAACAAACCAACCAAAAAGAAAATAAAATAAAGAATAGAATAAAACAAAATAAACAAGAGTTAAACCCTTACCTCTGTTCAGAGGGCGCAAACCAACCGAATTTGTGAATTCTATAAGTAATTGTATGTATAAATAACAACTACATACTCCTCATGGGCCAGGAAAAAAAAATAAATTCTTAGTGCATCAACTTGAAGCTGAACCCCAAATTAAAACCCCCATTTATCCTCACTAGATATCCCCCTACATATCTGGACCCCAAATTAAAACCCTAATTTCTCCTCATAACAGATTCCCTACATATTATTGAATAAGCCCCAAAAACAAAAAATGCCATCCGGTTCAATGAGAAACCTATTTTAATTTATTTCCCCCTATTTTCCCTCACAATTTATTTTATAATTTACCCTTTTTTTTCCCGCTCATTTGCCTCTTTTTATTTTGTTTCCCTATCTTTATTATAATTTGTTATTTATATTCTTGTTTTTTCTTAATTTTTAATATTAATATTAATACATTACACATATTAGTATATTAAATATATAAATAAGTGATGGGCCAGAAGAAGTACACAAGGAATAAGCGAATGCATAAGAAAAAGGATGAAAAGTGTGCATGCGACAGGAGAAAAGCAGGCTAAAAAGGAATCGGCGTAGATAAGATAAAAACATGCGCGTGACAGAGAAAGAGGCAGAAGGAAAGTTGTGACGAGGATGCTGCAATGAGGAAGATAGATCCGAGTCGGTGGAAGAGGAAGGTAGAGAAGTTAAGGTTGGAAGACGAAAGTCAAAGAAGACTGCAGAAGGACGAGCCAACAGGAGGAGGAAGGACAATTTTGTGACTATTTATGACTGGTACAGACGAGCTGAAAGACGTTTCTGTGGCTAGTTAAGGCTGTGGTTAATGTCTTGCAGGGATTTTTCTGGCTAGGTATGGGTCGACATTGATGTAAACTAGAGATTTTTTGTGTTGTTGAGTCTGTAATAACTGAGCTGTACTCAATCGACCCTGCATGGTCTTGTAAATATTATATATAGGAGGAACCCAACCTGTATAAGGGTTGGTTTGACTCGTTCATTCATTAGGTGTCTGTTGTTCAAGGGTTATGTAGTTCTTAGTTAGATTTAGACAAAGAGTTAGAGAAAGAAGACACAGAGGAGAGTCTAGTAGAAGGAGAAGGCTGATGAGCCGTGGATATTGTAGCTATCTGCATGGACCACCAGTAGAATAAAAGAGTCGATCCAGGTTATTTGCGGATTAGTAGAAGTAGATAGAAGAATAAACCAGAGAGCATGAGAGCAAGAATATTGAGTCAAATGGACATATCTAAAGAACAATATGCATATCGCAGGCTGCAAGGTGCTATAAACCATTCTCATGCCAGATGAAGAGCACCTTGGTGGTTTTTCCCATATGGGTTTCCATGTTATTTACTATGTTATGTGGATGAATGTGTTTAATGATGAATGTTGACATGAATGTTTGCTTACTATGCATTATTACAGTCACTGTTGAATGAATGTCACAGTAGGAACAATCAGTGAATGCATGAAGGATTAAAGCATTGTTAAAATTTTATGTATGGCTTTATGATTTAGTTGCCAAGTTAAGGTATGAGTCGCATGATGTCTGTTGAACCTAAGGAATTAGATGTGTCGCACTGTTGCAACAGTGGTAGAGTCATAATGGTAAAGTTGTGTCGTGCGCCAGTTGCGACTTGTCTCTGTGTTGTCATCGCGCAGTTGCAGACTCCATCCAGTCGCCTTTGTCGAGCACCTTGGCTATGTGCTAAGGGACTAGAATCCCTTGCCAACTACGAAAACATGGTTTTGGCAGTTACTGATAAAGATATCTTGGGTGAGGCCTTTGCAGGCGTTGCCGACAGAGCTTGTCTGTTGGGCCGATGTATTTTGGTGTCTTGTTGGTATTATGTTGTTGTTGAACCGCGGATCTAGACAAGAAGAGAAAAGAGGCCAACAAATGGTTCCGTTTCTAGGACCGTTAACCATTTAATTTGAGGGACATGTTGTGGCATCCGACAAAGAATGAAATAGAGGCTTGGCTAGAGTCTAAGACGCTGGAATTCACACAAGAAGAGAGTGAAGGATCTCAGTTGAGTGCAAAGAACTGGGTAGGTCGGTAAATATATTCCGATATCAACGAGATATTCTTTGTAGATTTTCCTATTGTGCTGTATGAATGGTAATCAAGATTGGCAAGAAAGCAAACAAATTTCCAGAGAAGAGGAACGGTCGAGTAGAATGATCAGTTGGTTCGCGAGATAACCAATGTAAGTAACACCATCTCTAGAGCTGTTGATTTTTGGGTTGATGGTATTTTACAAGGATATATTATTGAGTTTGCAGTAGAGGCTAGAACCCCATATAGTGAGGCTAAAAGAAATTTTTTCCAAGGACCCTAAAGAAGATATTTGTTATCTATCGGTACATGGATCAAGATGCTCGTTTATGAGAAGGGTATCCTATAGTTGAGTAGTTGAGTTACGTACTACGGAGGAGGCTATGTCACAGACGACCTATGAAGAAAATGGGAAATGGTGAGTTGAGATGTTCCCAAGAAGTACAAATCCTGAACTAGAGACTGGATTCCTACGGAGTGGAAGGAGATTCAGATCTGGAAAGAGAAGAAAGACAGACGAAGGTCGACGAAGTCCTAGTTTGTTTGAGGAAAGAAAACACAAACTTTAGTCGCAAGTGTACGAAGGATCTTGCGATGAAGAGGAGGACTATAGCCCGATCTCAAAAGGAGCGAAAGACTCTGAAGATTCTGATGAGACACCAAGGTCAAGACATAACTACATCACACTAGGAGAATCAACCGAGGTAAGGTCTATGGCCTCATATCCTGGGCGAGTTATTAATACTCATAATGCTAGTACTACGACTATCATGCAAGAAGAAACACCCCCGTTAAATCCTTCAATGTATAACCCCGATGCGAACTCAATGGCTGGGGCAGATATTCAGTTACCCACATTTAATGGCAATGGGACAGAGGATCCAAAGCAGCATTGGTTCATATGTGAAGCTGTTTGGTTGGTTCAATTAGTTCAGAATGCAGACCTAAATAAAGCACATATGATCATGACTCTAAGGGGTCGTGCGCTGGATTGGTTTATGAAGTACTGTATAGTACCGTTAGGATCACCGCAGAAGACCCTTGAGGAGATATGCACCACAATGATATTCGAGTTTAGAAAACCTAAATTTGAGTCGCAGTGCATCACTGAGATCAAGGAGATAAAGCAAGCACTGACAGAGACAATATGGGACTTTGACTAACAATTTAAAACTTTGATGGCCAAAGTAAGTTTCTAGATGTTGGATGTTCAGGATAAGGAGTGGTTTATTGCTGTGTTGTTGCCACACATCCGAGGGCCATTGATGCAACAAAAGATTGAGTTGCATACAGAAGCGCTAGAATTGGCAATGAAGCTGGAATCCTCACCAATTGGTGATGGTGCCACAGGAATGGTACATATTTAGTCACAGTTGGCTAATCTAACCATACAACTTCAGGACATCAAGAAGGGTAAGGAATCCCATGAAGACTTATGGTGCATAAATGCAGAACGGATGGAAACACTAAGGATAACTGTACGACCTTCATGAATTATGTCTCATCTGGTGCACCAAACCCATTAAATGTCCATGGAATACCATGGTGTCTCATATGCCAGTCTAGAGGACATTGCAACGAGGATTGCCTATACTTGCAAAATATTGTGAGTACCTCGACGAACCTATTTTGTAAATTTTGCAAGTCAGTAGGCCATGAAGAGATGGATTACAGA
The DNA here is from genome assembly GCA_001517045.1 of Pseudotsuga menziesii. Classification (NCBI taxonomy): domain Eukaryota; kingdom Viridiplantae; phylum Streptophyta; class Pinopsida; order Pinales; family Pinaceae; genus Pseudotsuga; species Pseudotsuga menziesii. The sequence goes on along the minus strand of LPNX010313219.1, from coordinate 167,449 downwards.
GCATATCAAATATTTGGGGAAAATACAGTGGAAACATACTTAATGAAGAATGATGGGCAGACTCAGGATGACCTCGCACAAGCATCATATCAGCCTACGTAGTTCCCACTTAATCAGTATAAGAACTAGTATCACCCTCAGTATGTGCCACAACATCCATATGTGCAACAAAATCACTATCCGCCACAATATCAATAGAATCAGTATCCCCCACAACAACGACACCTTCAGGGGAGGGGTGGTGGAAAATTCAGAGGGAGAGGAGGTGGAGGAGGATTTGGTAGAGGAAGAGGCAAGGTTACATGCTACAACTGTGGACAGCTAGGTCATTATGCCAGAGATTGTTTGGAGCCTGCAAAGACATGCTCATATTGCAAGGGACAAGACCATAATGTGGAACAATGTCTGCAGTTGATTGTGAAGTGGCATGCTAGGACCATCGTAGGTCCTACTCCTACGTAGAATCCAAATTCAAATCCAAATGCTAACTTAAATGTCCAGATGATTGCTGCTGAACCAAGAGAACCGAGCGGTGCAGTCATAACATGAGGAGGTGCTACAACCATAGATGATCTAGAAATGCTGCAAGAACAACTTCAGCCACAAGTATGACCTGAGGCACAGAAGAAGGTTCCGTTTGACATCCAAAAACATAAACAAGTATTCATGGATGTGTGACCAGAGTTTGTGGATCCACAAGATCCGTCAACTTCAGAAGAAGTCAGGGAGATGCCTGAATGATTCCAGCACATATTCCAGAAGAAGGTCCCACAAAAGGTCAGTAAGCTCAAGTCCTTTCTGTCAAGTTGCTTAGTGCTAATTCAAGATAAATATGCTATTGAAGAACTAGAAGCACTAATAGAAGAGACACCAGTAGAGCCACAACCTGAAAAGAGAGTTAACCAGGTGGAAAAGAAATTCAAAACTGGTCATGAGTTAATAATGACTGTGCAGATAGGAGATTATGACATGGACTATATCATATTAGACCTAGGGTCTGATGTCAATATCTTGACATGACAAACTTGGGAAAGTATGGGGAATCCATGCTTGGACTGGTCTCCTTTCTAGCCGTGACTTTCCAATTAGGCGGAGGTACTCCCAATTGGTAGACTGAGTCGAGTTCCTGTCGACATAGAAGGGTTGCACACATTTGCAGACTTTGAAGTAATTAACATTGTTGATGACACAAATCCATATCCCACGCTGCTGGGCATTGATTGGGCCATAGACAATCATACCATCATCAACTTTAAGAAAAGGATACTCTCATTCGAGGATAATGAAATGACGGTAGTGTCACCCATTGATCCATTGGAAGGAAAAAGATATGTGAGTCTGTCTATAATGACGGATAGGTTGACTATCTCGACTAGATCTACAATTTCGATGCCATGCAAGAAGATTACATCAATCCAACTGCAGATGGGAACCTGAGCTAGAAGAGTGCTAGTTCCTGCACATTCGAATTAGGGGAAGCTTTAGGGAACTGGAAAAATCAGTTACATGAGGTCTCTATGAGGAGATGCGTGAGGATTACTAGGTCTGTGCGACGGGTGGAGACCGAGGACAGAGAGCTACCCACCTATGAAGGATTACCTAACCTTGCAGCATTTCTCACCTAGTTTGAAGGTCTCATCATAGAATCACAACGCTTGTCTGCTTTGGATCATGTACTCAAGGCTATGCCTACCAGATGGTGGGGTATGTGCAAGCAATTCATAACAGAATGGCCGCAATGCAGAAGGTTGATGGAAGTCTGGTTCGGTGAAGAAGTTGTTATTGTAAGTCATATGTACACAGGGTTGTTGATCCTTGCAGAGCATATAAATCACTGCCGCATTGTATTTACAGTATACATGTGACAGGAATGGATCCATCATTTCATTCACACATTGGAAATGACACCTAGAACCTGGTATGTGTCTATGGAGTTGCGACAAGGTACTCAAGACTGGGAAGAGATGGCCAAACAATTTGTTCACACATTTGAGTTTGTTGATGAGCAACCTACAGTTGATACTGCACTTCAAATACTCAAAGCCCAGATATTTTCTCAAGTCCTTGTCATAGAGGAAAATTCCCACCAGAGCAGTGCGACCATCCAACAGTGGATGGCTTGTTACAACCTAACTAGAGATCCAGACGATGAACCGACTAACATAAACGTACCACAGTCAGACGGTACATGCGCAGTGGAGGGAAGTGACATTTCCAATGACTAGTTCCTAAAACCGTTGAAAATCAAGAAAGTAAACATTGGGTCGATATAGAACCCAAATTTCACCAATATAGGGGATTATTGGGATGAATAGACTATCGCAAATATCATAGACTTGCTGCATGAATAACAGGATCTGTTCCTTGCCAAATTTTCAGAGATGAAGGGGATAGTAGGAGATTTAGGGGAAATGAAGATACCCCCGTGACCAGATGCTAAACCCAGTAGACAACGGCCATACAGAATGAACCCCAGGTATAAGGAAAAGGTAAATATAGAATTGGATCTCATGCTCGACTCAGGAATCATAGAACCTGCTGAGGAATCAGAGTGGATCAGCCCTATAGTGATCCAGGATAAGAAGACAACAGGTGAAGTCAGGATCTATGTCGACTTGAGGAAGCTGAACGATGCATGCTTGCATGACCCATTCCAACACCATTCATGGATGAAGTACTTGAAAATGTAGGCGGACAAGAGATTTATTCATTCACTGATGGCTTCTATGGCTATCATCAAGTCAGAATCACATAGGAGGATCGCCACAAAATGACCTTCATCATAGAATGGGGATGCTATCAGTATACGGTAATCCCCTTTGGAATCAAGAATGCACCTGCTATTTTTTCTAGAATAGTAGTTTCTGATTTTAAATATTTTATACATAAATTTCTTGAGGTCTACTTTGATGATTGGACTGTATTTGGTCTAGTAAGAGACCATATTGAGAGTCTGTGCATGATGCTCGACCATTACCACCAGTATTAGACTGCACTTAATTCTAAGAAATGTATCTTCTGTGCACCATTTCGTATACTGCTGGGTCACTTCATATGTCGCGACGGTCTTTTGGTTGACACAACAAAAATTGCCATTATTCTCGACCTACCACTGCGTACATCAGTCACACAACTCAGATCAGTGCTGGGACATACAGGCTACTGCCAGAAGTTCATCAGGGATATGCATCAATCACTGCACCTATGGAGAGACTATTGAAGAAACAAGCAAAGTTCTAGTGGACAACAAAGTGCCAGGAAAGCTTGGATAATTGAAGACTGCAATGGCCACTGCACCAATACTTGTATTCCCGGACTGGAAAAAGGAGTTCCATGTGCATGTTGACGCATCGTCTTTTGTTCTTGGCATAGTCTTGACATAACCAGGAGAGGGTGTGCTTGACCACACTATTGCTTTTGCAAGTAGGAAACTTTCAACAACAGAAAATAAATACATGACGATAGAAAGAGAAGGCCTTGCTATGGTCTATGCGCTTCAGAAATTCCAACATTATTTGTTGGTCGAAATTTTCAGATGTACACCAATCATTCGAAACTGCAATACCTAGTGAACAAGCCAATGTTGGGGGGGAAATTCCATGGATGGCACACAAGGCCTTCTTTAGGGACAAAGGAAGGTGAAGGTGCGCAAGGCTCTCCTTAGATACAAAGAGTAGGAAATTGTCACGCGTGAGCATAGCAGGGTTTCACTCGATTAAACCATTAAGAGTGTGGTTCAAAGTTCCCACTAGAAGTGGGCTAGGAAGATGAATATTTAGAAGATAACTTTTCCCAACTTTCATGCTTTGTGAGGGAACTAAATAAGCAGGTTGAGGAATTGCAGGCTAGGAAGCTACCGAGCACACCTCCAGAAGTCCTCGAGGAGAGAAGAAGAGCAGCATCTGAGGCTGCTGAAAAGATTAGAGAAGCAAAAATACTCTGCACAAAGGCAGCTGAAGCCGTTGCTACAATCTAGGGAACATTGCTAGAATATGAAACCATAGAAAACATAAGGGAGAGCATGCTACAGGCATATGAGAAAATCAGCGCTGCAAAAGCAGAAATGAAGAAACTGCCGCTTCAGGAAAAGGTTACTAAGAGTGTGGAGATCAAGCGACTACAACAGAAATTCCAAGATCTTTGAGATCAAGAACAAACTAGGGAAGCCGAGGTCGAGACACACCAATCAAAAGTATCCCAACTTAAAGGCCTTCTTCAGCATGTGCAACAGAAACTTCAGCAAGTCACGCAGTCATTGGAGGAAGGATCGCTGGAACATATTAGTTCCGACCGTGTAAAGTAGTTGGCCACACAGGCAGAGGAAGTAGTAGAGGAAGTTTCTAAGGTGCAACAGATGGTGAAGGAGTTCCAGGATAAGGTTGGTCCCACCGCGCAGTTTGGTCCTGCGCCATAGCCATAGATTTTGCAAGGCAAGTAAAAGTTTTGCGGCAGGATGTTTTTGTGGACGAGTGCCATTTTTCTTAGTGGATCGGGACGAGCCACATGTGAGTGTTGGGGTCCTCTTGGGCTAGAAGAAGTACACAAGGAAGAAGCAAATGCGTAAGCAAAAGGATGAAAGGTGTGCATGCGACAGGAGAAAATCAGGCTAAGAAGGAATCAACACAGATAAGATAAAAACATGCGCGCAACGGAGAAAGGGGTAGAAGGAAAGCTGCGACGAGAATGCTGGAATGAGAAAGACAAATCCAAGTCGGTGGAAGAGGAAGGTAGAGAAGTTAAGGCTGGAAGACGAAATTCAAGGAAGACCGCAGAAGGATGAGCCAGCGGGAGGAGGAAGGATAGTTTTGCGGCTATTTATGACTGGTACAGACGAGCTGAAAGACGTTTCTATGGCTAGTTAAGTCCGTGGTTACTGTCTTGCAGGGATTTTTATGGTTAGGTATGGGCCGACATTGATGTAAACCAGAGATATTTTGGGTTGTTGAGTCTGTAATAACTGAGTTGTACTCAGTCGACCCTGTGTGGTATTGTAAATATTATATATAGGAGGAACCCGACCTGTATAAGGGTTGGCTTGAGTTGTTCGTTCATCAGGTGTTTGTTGTGCAAGATTTATGTAGTTCTTAGTTATATTTAGAGAAAGAGTTAGAGAAAGAGTTAGAGAAAGAAGACTCAGAGGAGAGTCTAGTAGAAGGAGAAGGCTGTTGAGCCATGGATCCTGCAGTTGTGTGCGTAGACCACCAGTAGAATAGAAGAGTCGATCCAGGCTGTGTGCAGATCAGTAGGATTAGATAGAAGAATAAACCAAAGAGCATGAGAGCAAGAATATTGATTCAAATGGACATATCTAAAGAATAGTCTGCATATCGTGGGCTGCAAGGTGCTATAAACCATTCTCATGCCAGATGAAGAACACCTTGGCGATTTTTCCCAAATGGGTTTCCACGTTATTTACTGTGTTATGTGGATGAATGTGTTTAATGATGAATGTTGACATGAATGTTTGCTTACTATGCATTATTACAGTCATTGTTGAATGAATGTCGCAGTAGGAACAATCAATGAATGCATGAAGGATTATAGCACTGTTATAATTTTATGTATGGATTTATGATTCAGTTGCTAAGTTAAGGTAAGAGTCACATGATTTCTATTGAACCCAAGAAATCAGATGTGTCGCACTGTTGCACCAGTGGTAGAGTCACAATGGTAAATTCATGTCGTCCACTAGTTGTGACTTGTTGCTATGCTGTAGTCGCGCAGTAGCAGACTCCATCTAGATGGCTTTGTCGAGCACCTTGGCCGCATTCCAAGGGACTAAAATACCTCGCCAACTGTGGAAACATGGTTTTGGAAGTTACCTGTAAAAATATCTCGGGTGAGACTGTGCCTGCTTCGCAGGCATTTTCGACAGAGCTTTCTATGTCGAGCCGATGTATTTTGGTGTCTTGTTGGTATTATATTGTTGTTGAATCACTGGTCTAGACAAGAAGAGAAAAGAGGCCAACAATAACTATATGATATATTAATATATTTTGCACATGTGTTGAGGCCTGGAAAATCGTAGGTAACAATAGTCAGGGATTCTCCCCAATAACGTTCCCAACTAGCTCGTTATTGTTTGGTATGGGGAATCTGTCCGGTTTACGGTTTGGCTACCGTAGGTCAAGTAACAAATTAAAAGGTTTTATCGGTTATGACTCGGTCCACCGTGTATATTTTTAGTTTTGTGTTTAAGTATGATGTGCAAGTGCCTATCTAAAAATGCAGATTGACAGAGATAACAAGGAGTGTCACAATGTGATGCGTAGGTTCTTACATCTCATCTTAACTCTCTCGCATATAAATCACACACAACAAGAAAACTAAATTTAACTAACTAACCTATCCCTAGGGAGCATAATTAATGGTTGAAAATGAGTAATGTATTTATGCACATGTATTATGAACAATTACATATAGCTGTTATTTATTTCAGAACACATGAACATCAAGAAAAATATTGACAACAAGATAGCTTATTGTTTATGACAAACTCCATTACTCACAGTGGAAATTTCATAGAATAAACTATAAGACATTCATAACATAAGAATAAATGCAATGAGTTAGAACGATCTCATAGTTAATGGACATGAGCTGAAAATGAAATAGTTCACATTCAACAGATCCACAGCAAAGCATTTGAAACAGTCCACCAAACTTTCTCCAGCAGAAAAAATTGTAACTCTTTATTGCAAAAGGAAGTAGTTCTTCTTACAACATCTCTCAAAAATTGCTTGGGAAAGAAAAGTATTTCTCTACATCTAACTCTCCTATACTTATACAAAAAAATCAAAACTTTTGGGTTGCCCCCAAATGACTTTTGGGCTTCCCCAATGTTTCAATCCCACATTTTGTCTTGTAGTGAGTGCTAATAAATTATACAATATATTACATTTAAAACAAAAAATTAATAGAGCACTTTTATGAAGAGGGCCCCGCTTGGTCATTAATGAACTTTTTCCACGCCTGGGCCTCTGCTGCTATGCTTTCAAAATCTGAGGGTTCAAGAAAATGGATGTTTATCTCATACTTAACAGCCTGATTCTTAACCACTTCTATTCTTTCCGAACTCAGGCGCAGTTGATCTTCAAGTAAGTGAATGCTTACTACTGCATGAGCTACTGCATTCTTCAGAATTTGTTCATCTAGATCCTTAACCTGTTGTATCTCCTGCTCGTCTTCCTGATACCTGTTCTGTATTTGTTCTATGAAAAGCTCATGCTTTGGTATCGCATCCAGTCTTTTATCTACAGTAAGCTGGCATCTATTGTATGTGACCGGCATTCTTCTGTAGTATTCAACACATAATCCTTTCGTTTTCTTCACAGTCTTCTTGAATTCTTCAGCAGTATTTATTGCAAACTCCAATAGGTCATAGTCCCGTTTTAAACTATGTCGATCTTTGGCTGGTAGCTCCACAGGGGTTTCCTCGTTTGTTTCTATCCACACTATCCTTCTTGTCAAGACCTCCAAAATATCTTGAGATCTGTCTACAAAATATGAATTGGTGTCCAAGATTTCTTCTAATCTGCTATCTATTTGTACAATCTTACACCTTTCTTCCTCAATGCACATTTGCAGATGGTGGATCTTTCTTCTATGAGTTAGAACGTGCTCCTTCAGAGGCTGGACATCCGTCTCTGTTCCATAGCATCTTTCAGTGATGCTGTCAATGGAGCAATCTGTCCCTCAAAACTTGCTACTTGCATTTGATATTGCTTTTCTCTTTCTTCTATGGTGGCCTTTTGTGCCTCCAACTCAATAATTTTGCTTTGTAGCTGGTCCTTTTCTGCACTCAGAGTTTCATAGGATACCTTGAGGTCATTTTTCTCTGTATTCAACACTTGATACTCTAGCTGTAGCCTCTGTAATTCCACTAAGCTATTCTAAGCATCTTTTTCTATTCTCTCCACGGAAACTTCTAAGGTCATCTTGTTTTCCTGCAGAGTCTGGAGTTCTGCCTTTGAAGTCCTCACTTCATTCTGCATGTCCTCAAATTTCCTATTCAGCTTATAACCTTCATCTCTCTCTTTCTTTAGTGTTTCTTTTAACTGAGTTGCGTTCTTTCTTGATTGCTCCAGATCCGTCATCAGTCTATCTACATTATCTTCAGTGGCTTGGGTTAACACCACCCCAGCTCTTGCTGTTAATCTCAGATCTACATCCGTTCCATATAGCAAAGTTTTTATCAATTATCATCTTACCTGATTGTCCTCCTGTTTCAACCTTTTTCTCAGTTCTTTTGACAATCTTTTTCTTCTCCTTGTCATAGAAGATAGTGCTGAAATCAGGGACCTCTTCTCCTTCTTTCTGCATAAAAGGTATCAAATTCATTCCAGAAAAGACAACTTGTTCTTGAGTGCTGCTAGAAGTTGCAGCAGGATCCTGAAGATCAGGATTATCCCGTCCATGCTCTTGATCTATATGATCATGTGCCCCTTGTGCATCCATCTGTTCAGTATTTTGCTGGTCTGTTTGTGATCCTGTTAACCTCTGACCCTCGCTTTCTTCTTGTTTTTTCTTTATTTCTACTTCTTCTTTTTTCTTTCTCTCCTCCTCTTCCTTCTTTGCTGCTTCCTCTGTAGCTCTCTTTCTTTCTTCTTCTTCATGCTTTAGCCATCCTTCCACTTCTTGTGCTAGCCTTATAGCATCTTCTTCTCTTTTTCTGGCCTCTTCTTCTTCAGTTTTCTTCTGTGCGGTTTTTCCCTTTCCACCTACAATGGTGATTTTCTGTTTAAATATATTATTTAATGCAGTCATATTCTTTGTATTTTTGAAGATTTCTTCATCTTTGTCCCAGAAATTTGTGTATTCAAAATGAACATTTGCCACCTTGCAATGCTCTGCAACTTTATTTTGGGAGTCATTCCTGTGGAAGTTCATCTCTCCAAAATGAAAGTGTTGTAGTTCCTGCATGAATTCTGTAGTCTATTTAATCTTTGTAAACTTATAACTCCCCAGCCAGAAAGGTATGGTAGGATATGATGCCTTCTTATGTTCGAACAGGAAGCTTCCAACACCATCAATGTATACCTGCCTGAATGCTTCTTTATGTAACACATAATCAATGGCATATTTGGGGAGTAAAGAAGTTGCCCTAGAGCCACCATACATTCTGATATACATCCCCTCGTTAGTCAGATAATAGTTTCCATATTCTTCAATAACTTTGAGCGCTTCTTTTGACATGCAGTTGCATTCATTCAGGAAAACCAGGTGTACAAAGGCATGATGAAGTGTTCACATATCTCTTTGTAGTGGCTATAGTATTTGTGTGCCCAAAATAATTGTATGCAGTGTATACATGGGTCTTGTCCCTATCCCAATTACACCTCAAGGCTGGAAAGGACTGGGTACATAATATACAATCAACTAAGATAGAGCTCATGTAGAACTCTGACTTCTTCTGTGATACCCCTCCTAAAGTTGAAGATATGCATGCTGAGAGGCTATTGGACACTATGTTTTCCCAATTGAATATGGTTCACTGGGTGGCCACATAAAAAATAATTGGCATCCATCCCAACTTGAAGCTCTTCCCGTGAGCTCTCCCAAAAATCCAGTTCAGCATCAATGCTATAAATATGTAAGGGGTCCAGAGAGTGGCTGTATCATATTCTCCTGAGGGCCTGGTTTGAAAGTTCTTCCCTGGTATCATCATTCTTTTGACAGTTTCAACCAGGTCCAAATTTGTCTCCTTCAACCAGCTTTCAGTTAAGTAAATTTGAGCAGGAGGCAAGTGGTATGCCACTGAGACATAAGCATGATTGTATGCAACATAGCCTTGTTTGGCAGTATTTGCTAAGATCATCATGGTCACATCTGCCCTAGGCAGAATCCAACCGATCACCTCTGATCATGGGAACAACTCAGGTCTCATGGCTACTTTCATAAGGGCAGATTTCTCGATGTTTGCATAAATCGTTAGTTCTTCAAATCCTGCATTAGGCACATTCTGATTTGCAATCATCCTATACATCTCACCCCATTTATTGTCTGGCTCTACCCCGGTGGTGGCTTTGGTATATATATATATATATATTCCACCTTGGTGATGATTCCACCTCTGGTTCTGCCTCTGCAATAGGAGCCTTCTTCTTTTGTCTTTTAGACATATCTCCTTTGCAATAGTTACCCTGTCATAAACCAAGCATGTTCTTAGACCATTGGAGAATTTATTTAGTTTTTTAAGAATGAAGAAAAACTGTATCAAACTTTTTATCTCTTCCATATGCATTTTCATAAATAAACTACATTGAATATTAATGCATAGAAGAAAATGACAAGGCAAAAAATGAGCTTCTGCAAGCTGGGTCTAAAATCCTCTAAGTCTGTCTACAACTAAAACATAGCCTTGATAGGAAACTCATCATATAATCCGGACAACAGTCAAGATAGTCTAACTCTTCAAATAACAAGAACCACACTATCAATAAAGCTAGTCTTCGAATGTGAGGCCCTATGTAGTGCTCTTATCGCAGGCATCCCCAACCTGACTGAAAATAAAAAAACCCTCTGACGTCCGATAAAAAATAGGGTAAATGCATATGATGAAAAGAAAACTGAAAACTTCCCCCTCGAATGGCCATAAGCAACCCCAAAATAGTCGGTGCAGATAGTGTAATGCTTTTCTGCACCAACTACCTAATCCTTCAGACAAGTATGAAAAAACCATAATGGCTCAAAAAACTCAGGCTCACAAAACCCCTACTGTTAAGAAAATGTCAAACAACCTACCATGAGGTTAAACATTCTTTCTAATAGACAATCATCCCAAACTGTAGGAAAACCTAACCAAGGTAGAATGTGGGTTCTCAAACAACTAATAAAAAAAAAAAAGAAAGGGACCGGGGTTGGCCTACCTGGAAAAATGTGGGGCAGTTGGCGGGACGACCCAAGAAAGTCAACGATAGGAAACCAATCAAACAGAAATTGGACAGCTGGGCACAGTTGTACAGCTCAATTCAACAAGGATGGAGAAGACACGGTTTTTTCCACAAGGATAAGAATAAAATAATACCACCACTATATATAACCAATGGTAAAATATAATGACAGGAAAAAACCTTCATGGGCGGGAAAACTACTAAGCATTAGGCAAAAAAAACTCTTCATCGGTGAACATAACAACTATATGTCGGACGGTCAGTTTACTGAGCAGCCACAACTGTGGGAGACATACTGACTACAAATTCTGTGATCAAATAAAACATCGACGATCGAAAGCTCTAAGGTGTATGCGTCGGCGGATTCCACATCTATCGGCAAGCGGGACCTCTAAACATCGGGCCTATAGATCACTATGCAGCCGCAATGGCGGAAAGTAGACAGACAACGGGTTTCGCGATAACAAAAGTCATCGATGATGGAAAAATTTGAGGACTATGTATCGGCGACCAAAAGCTCAATGCTACCACCGTGTTAGCAACGCAAAGGACTAGCCCTCCGATCAATAGTCAAACACCGTTCCGATAGCGAAAAGAAATAAAAAACAATGAAAGCAAAAAGTTTAAGCAATAAAACCACGGAATCGACAAGGATAAGAAATGTTTGTCGAAATGCTTGCTATTTTCCCTCCAAAACGGCAGCTACATAGAGAACTATTGCCCCAAACGTGATAAAACAAAAATCACCGATAGTCAAAAAGTCTTGAAAAACATAAACAAAGGCGAAAAAGCGCATTGGCAAAAAACGGGACTGTCCATCAGGACATTCATTGTTTACCTTCCGAAACAGCAGATGCATAGAGAACTAATGCCCCAATCCATTGTTCAACTGTCTACTGATAGCGATAAAGGAAATCATCAAAACTTTAAGTTCCACAGTCAAAAGCATTAGCTAGACAAAAGGCAGTTTTAGATCATTCACTTCCGAAATGAAGGAAAGTAGTTGATCTCAATTCAACCTCAAAAATCCGAATTTGTAGCAGAGGAAAAAAATAGAGTTCAAGAATCCAAACAATCCCAGGCAAGATAAAATATAAAAGGAGGGTCCAAAATTTTTCTTACAAATTTAGGAAAAAGATTTCAGCTGCAACAACACGACAGACTTGGGAGTCTTTAGAAGTTTCATAACTAAGTTGCGAGGAGAACCATGATGAATGGAAGCATATGGAAAATTAATGGAGGATGTGAATTTAATATTTTTTATCTAACTTGACGTAAAATACATGAGCTTGTCGAAACTGTTAATAGACTACTGAGAGGGTCAAATGGAAATGATTTTGTTCAAACAAAATATGAATGCGACCAATACGTCAAACTAAATATAGTGACACCAAATTTATGACATGAGATACCCAGAGGAAAAGACAACAAATATTCAATAATTAACTCAATGACATTATGATGATGCAGTACATGATGCAACTTGAAGGATCCGTCGAAGGGGTAATATAAAAGAAAAAATGGTGAAATAAGATGTGGACATGATAAGCAAATCAAACTAGATGTGACAATAAAGATGGAATGATATTGTAAAATTTTTTAGTAGGTCCACCTATGGCATCATTTTTAGACACTTTAAAATCATGTCAAAGTTGAGCATCAAAACTATACTACCAAGTAAATGGAGAAGGCTAAATATCATGGAGCATCATTCCCTTTTTGGTCATTAATGTAAACTAAATAGTCATTGCAAACTAATTAGGTCTATCACGTCAATCACAATATTGGCATATCTAGAGACGCATATAATTAACATATTATATATACTTATAAATCCTATTTTATATTATATACACTCTTAATTTGTGTGTGACATATAAGGAAATATTTGATAATTAAGACATCTTATATAATTATTAACTTAGACTCTCTAGTCATTTTTTTTATCTCATAACTAAATTAGTGATATTTTGATCCCATGACTAAATTAGTGATTTCTTTTAGTCATTTCAAGTTGTAATCACTTAGAATTGCTCCAATTTGGTCATATTTCACTTAAAAACACTTCGGTGACCAAAGTTTTTAGTGGTTTAGTCATTTATTTCTCATGGTGACCAACTTTTTTGGTTGCCTGGTAATTATCACCCATTTTTCTACTAGTGAGAGACACCCCCACATCGCACTCTAGACTGTGCACTTGCTCATCTAGACTGGGAAATTGATAATCAATATTCAAAATGTTATCCTAGATCTAGACATGTTTCCAATAAGGGAACATTCAAGGTCACAATTCAGGTGGATGATAACTTGGTTCCCTAAAGAAACAACAACTACCCGAATTTTAATGATACTTAACAATTAAATTCCTATTATTTAAATGAAATGTACATCTCTTCGATTAATTTATATTACTAATTATCATATCTTTTTGCAAGAAATAACATATTATATAAGCATATGCATGAGGATGATTTAGATATTTTTGGGTCCTAGGATCCCAATTTGAAAGACAAACTTATGAAATGCTTGGTTGATAAGTTTGGTAAAACTTTCAACAAGAATGAAATCACCTCGAATGCTTAAACATATTTGAAATATGCATGAGACCAATATAGTGATATATTGAAAAAAAAACTCAGTGTGGCCATCCTTTAATGATTCCTGAGAGTGAATGGAAGGATATTATAGCTTATGCAAAGAAGAAGGAATTGAAAAAACAAGGGAAGGCACCCCTTGGCCCTACAAGGTAGGTGATATTTTGATTTTAATATCCTTCATTTTTTATAGTTCTATAGGAAAAATTGCAATGCGTAGGGTCCTAGATACATCTAAAGAAATTGAGGCAAGATTGGAAAAACACGGGCAACATAAACTGGGACAAGATGGTTACCAAAGATTAAAAGCACGAATTGTAAGCGCCAAAAAATTCAACCACATTATTTATATCATATAATTTTTAATTAATTGCAACCAATAAGCATAATTAACGATCTTGTGCAACACAAGGGTATAAGTACCATGATGAGGTCATCGAAGAAGACATGAAGGTCAGGTTCACGCAATGGATTGATGGAGTGGTGGCACTTCAAGAAAGCATAGGGAAAACACAATTTGCCTGTTTGGAGGACATGCTAAATAAAATTAAAAGACGTTAATCATTGTTTAGTTGTAAAATATATTGATGATTTACTTAACCCATAGATTAATGTGTCTTTTTGTTTTAAGCAAGAAATCAACAATGTAGCCCAATGTAGTGGACATCATCCCCACGATTTTATTACTCGTGAGCGACCTTATCATGGTATGTGTACCTTTAAAATCAAATGTATTTATCTATGATTAATAATATTTACTTGCAGATCTTGTACTCATAACTTCTATTGTTTCAATGGTAGAGCATGTAGACGAGGATGCACAGAGAGGAGAGGCATATACAACAACCCAACCAATGGTGTCGAATACTAATCCTCTAGGTAAAAACCATTGTAATGATTTTTGTATTCATTAAATACTCCTACAAGTAGTAACTAATTATATCATTAATTTTTTTTTTCATAGTGGATGCCCCTATATTGCCTCATCCTCCACAATGTTGTAATATTAGAAGTGCATGGTGTGAGACGTTGCATAGTACTCATGCAACACCAGGAACATGGCCCAATAACTCATGGTGGTCAAGATGATTACGATGATTACTTACTCAGTACTTTCATAACATCTAAGAAGCACAAGAAGTGATTGTAGAATATTTTATTAATATAAAGTACTATTTGTGGTACAATTTTTGTTATGCTACCTTATGCATGAACCTTCGATGTTTTGTATCTCCACATTTATGCACATAAAATGTGCATTGTTTCTTTCATTTACATTTAATCTTTATTTTGTTACTTGTTATGCATGATCGGGTATGGGGAATTGAGATTGATGTGAGGGGGGGAGGGGTTAGATGAGCCTCCACCTTAATGTGGTTCGTCCTGTTCAATAGAGAACAAGTTATTCTCGAAACCAAGAGAAGTTCATTTAGGTTTTCCCCTTTATCCTTTCTATAGGTTGGTACATGTTTAATTATTATTCAGTAATACAATATTTTATTCTCTTTGACAAATGTAGTGTCGTACATGTTTAGTTATTTCCCATCATATAACCTTTTATTCTCTTTGGAAAATGCATCCTTGAAGGGTGGTCACCTCCATGATTCACAAGGCATTTTCATCGAGGTAATCATTTTCTTCTCTTCATTTTGGATACTTTAGAATTATTATATTCTTACCTTCATTTCTTAAGACTAAATTGAAACATGTTGGATACTTTCAGGTTGATTAGGGATTCACCTTCATTTTTTAGTACCATGTGCTTCAAACCAAGGTGGTATTTTACCCATTATTTTGGATTTAGATTACTGGTTTCAACTCTTTGTAGTGTGCTTTGCTTTAGATAGCTAGAGATTTTTAGTTTTGTGAGGGTCTGAATTTTACAAGGTTTTCTATACTAAAAAATATTATTATTTTTTCATATGGGTTGTCATAAATAAATGATTTAGAGTCTGACTTGTTGGCCAACCTTTTTTTTAACATAAAATGGAAATGTCTATTGTATTAAAAAGGTCATGCACAACCATCCATATACAAAAAGGCCACAGTCTAATTGTTAAAATTGTTCGAGGAAGAATCCATACTATATAAGCTACTATATACTTGCAAAATTTCCCCACAAGCTTCCCATCTGATCTGGATCTTGGGGGCTGAGACCCGAGAGGCTTGAATGCTGAAAGAGGAGGAGATTAAATCTAAAAAATTGTTAACAATTGATCCATAAAGTAACATAGAGTAACAAAGAGTACATAGGTCACATGGATGGGTGAGGCTCAAAGAGGGTTCTTTGAGCATCACCTCTCAGACTATACTAAGAAAGACACTTAGAACCAATAACTAAAAAATAAATTAATAGAATAAGAGAAAGGTTGGATGCCAAAATTACTTGAATGCTTTATTGAGAGGGCATAAAGCATTTTTATAACATTATTAAAATGTGCCTTGGGCCATACCATGGGTTGTCAAATACCATGGAAGGGAGAGGTACAATGTGTCTTGAATCCATACCATGGAACAAAACCATGAGTTGTCAAATACAATGTATGGGAGAGGGTGGCCTCTTCATTTGAAAATTTTATGATGAATGAGAGAGGGTGACCTCTCCATTTATTTATTTTATCAATTATACATCCAAATTTATATCATATCCGCCTTAAAATTTAGATCATTCTTACCCCTTTAGAAAATTATGGTCCTAGTCATTTTTTTATCTCATAACTAAATTAGTGATATTTTGATCCCATGACTAAATTAGTGATTTATTTTAGTCATTTCTAGTTGTAATCACTTAGAATTGCTCCAATTTGGCGACCAAATGTTTTAGTGGTTTAGTCATTTATTTCGCATGGTGACCAACTTTTTTGGTCACCTGATAATTTATCACCCATTTTTCTACTAGTGAGAGACCCCCCACATCGCACTCTAGACTGTGCACTTGCTCATCTAGACCAGGAAATTGATAATCAATATTCAAAATGTTATCCTAGATCCAGACATGTTTCCAATAAGGGAACATTCAAGGTCACAATTCAGGTGGACGATAACTTGGTTCCCTGAAGAAACAACAACTACTTGAATTTTAATGATACTTAACAATTAAATTCCTATTATTTAAATGAAATGTACATCTCTCCGATTAATTTATATTACTAATGATCATATCGTTTTGCAGGAAATAACATATTATATAAACATATCCATGATGATGCTTTAGATATTTTTGGGTCCACCATTCACACACGGTGGAATGCCTAGGATCCCAATTTGAAAGATAAACTTATGAGGTGCTTGGTTGATAAGTTTGGTAAAACTTTCAACAAGAACGAAATCACCTCGAAGGATTAAACATATTTGAAATATGCATGAGACCAATATAGTGATATATTGAAAAAAAAACTAAGTGTGGCCGTCCTTTAATGAATCCTGAGAGTGAATGGAATGATATTCTAGCCGATGCAAAGAAGAAGGATTCGAAAAAACAAGGAAAGGCGCCTCCTGGCCCTACAAGGTAGGCGATATTTTGATTTTAATATCCTTCGTTTTTTATAGTTCTATAGGAAAAATTGCAATGTCTACCCTATTTGAAACTTTGCGTAGGGTCCTAGATACATCTAAAGGAACTAAGGCAAGATTGGAAAAACACGGGCAACATAAATGGGGACAAGATGGTTACCAAATATTAAAAGCATGAATTGTAAGCGCCAAGAAATTCAACCATATTATTTATATCATATAATTTTTAATTAATTGCAACCAGTAAGCATTGTAGAAATTCAGGTCAGCAATAGATTAATTTTACCCACAACAATTATCAATTGATCATGCAAAATTGCTAACAAGAGAGACTGAATATGGAGCTGTAACACAAAATTATATTAATTGAGTGTACAATAGCCAACCCTGTAATATCATAGGCTGCTGAATAAATAGAATACATGAAGAAATTGAATGCATGAGGAAGCATCCAAATCTAGCATAAAGCAGGCTTACCAAAAATAAGCAAATCCCCCATAGGTGTAAAAGCTGGATCCCAAATCTATCATGGAGCTCACGAATTGGAAAAAAGGCATAGGCAAGCTAAAGAGTGGTGGAATGGAAGCTCATACATGCTTTTGCATGGAGAAAAGAGAGGACAAAAAACAAGTTCACCTCACCTAGTCTAGCTTTCCCATGTGCCTTAAAACACTGAAAAAGCAGGCAATAAAGCAAAAAAAGTAGATAGGCGCCTAGGAGGCCAGGAATAAAGCAGATTTGATTCCTAAGGCTTTCCCAAGTGCTACATGAGTTAGATATGGCAAGTTTGACCTCTATGGATAGGCAATTAGCAACTTGCACAAGGTGGGACACATGAACTAGGCAAATGAGACAAAAATAAATGAATTAATGTCTAAGTGGGTAAACTATGGGTTGATTATTCTAAAACCCCCCCTTAA
>LPNX010313219.1:76569-145942 GCA_001517045.1 Pseudotsuga menziesii | reverse complement strand
CTGAATATGGAGCTGTAACACAAAATTATATTAACTGAGTGTACAATAGCCAACCCTGTAATATCATAGGCTTCTGAATAAATAGAATACATGAAGAAATCTAATGCATGAGGAAGCATCCAAATCTAGCATAAAGCAAGCTTACCAAAAATAAGCAAATCCCCCATAGGTGTAAAAGCTGGATCCCAAATCTGTCATGGAGCTCACGAATTGGAAAAAAGGCATAGGAAAGCTAAAGAGTGGTGGAATGGCAGCTCATACATGCTTTTTCATGGAGAAAAGAGAGGAGGATGTGTAGTACAAAAAACAAGTTCACCTCACCTAGTCTAGCTTTCCCATGTGCCTTAAAACACTGAAAAAGCAGGCAATAAAGCAGAAAAAGTAGATAGGCGCCTAGGAGGCCAGGAATAAATCAGATTTGATTCCTAAGGCTTTCCCAAGCGCTACATGAGTCAGATATGGCAAGTTTGACCTCTATGGATAGGCAATTAGCAACTTGCACAAGGTGGGACACATGAACTAGGCAAATAAGACAAAAATAAATGAATTAATGTCTAAGTGGATAAACTATGGGTTGATTATTCTAACAAGCATAATTCACTATCTTGTGCAACACAAGGGTATAAGTACCATGACGAGGTCACCGAAGAAGACATGAAGTTCAGGTTCATGCAATGGTTTGATGGAGTGGTGGCACTTCAAGAAAGCATAGGGAAAACACAATTTGCATGTTTGGAGGACATGATAAATAAAATTAAAAGACATTAATCATTGTTTAGTTGTAAAATATATTGATTATTTACCAACCCATAGATTAATGTGTCTATTTGTTTTAAGCAAGAAATCAACATTGTAGCCCAATGCAGTGGACAACATCCCCATGATTTTATTACTGGTGAGCAACCTAAACATGGTATGTGTACCTTTAAAATCAAATCTATTTATCTACGGTTAATAATATTTACTTGCAGATCTTGTACTCATAACTTCTATTGTTTCAATGGCAGATCATGTAGATGAGGATGCGCAGAGAGGAGAGGCATATACAACAACCCAACCAATGGTGTCGAATACTAATCCTCCAGGTAAAAACCATTGTAATGAATTTTGTATTCATTAAATACTCCTACAAATAGTAACTAATCATATCATTTAAATTCTTTTTTTTCATAGTGGAAGCCCCTATATTGCCTCATCCTCCACAATGTTGTAATATTAGAAGTGCATGGTATGAGACGCTGCATAGTACTCATGCAACACTGGGAACATGGCCCAATAACTCATGGGGGTCAAGATGATTATGATGATGACTTAATCAATACTTTCATAACATCTAAGAAGAAGAAGAAGTGATTGTAGAATATTTTATTAATATAAAGTACTATTTGTGGTACAATTTTTGTTATGCTATCTTATGCATGAACCTTCGAGTTTTGTATCTCCACATTTATGCACATAAAATGTGCATTGTTTCTTTCATTTACATTTAATATTTATTTTGTTACTTGTTATGCATGATTGGGTATGGGGAATTGAGATTGATGTGAGTGGGGGAGGGGTTAGATGCGCCTCCACCTTCATGTGGTTGGTCCTGTTCAATAGAGAACAAGTTATTCTCAAAACCAAGAGAAGTTCATTTAGGTTTTCCCTTTATCCTTTCTATAGGTTGGTACATGTTTAATTATTATTAAGTAATACAACCTTTTATTCTCTTTGACAAATGTAGTGTCATACATGTTTAGTTATTTCCCATCATACAACCTTTTATTCTCTTTGGAAAATACATGCTTGAAGGGTGGTCACCTCCATGATTCACAAGGCATTTTCATCGAGGTAATCATTTTCTTCTCTTCATTTTGGATACTTACTTATATACTTATTATAAGTAATCGAGGTAATGAATTATTATATACTTACTTCATTTATTAAGACAAAATTGAAACATGTTGGATACTTTCAGGTTGGTTAGGGATTCAACTTCATTTTTTAGTATCATGTGCTTCAAACCAAGGTGGTATTTTACCCATTATTTTGGATTTAGATTACTGGTTTCAACTCTTTGTAGTGTGCTTTGCTTTATATAGCTATATATTTTTAGTTTTGTGAGGATTTGAATTTTACAAGGTTTTATATACTAAAAAATATTATTCTTTTTTCATATGGGTTGTCACAAATAAATGATTTAGAATCTTCTTTGTTGGCCAACCTTTTTTTTAACATAAAATGGAAATATCTATTGTATTAAAAAGTTCGTGCACAACCATCCATATACAAAAAGGCCACAGTATAATTGTTAAAACTATCCGAGAAAGAATCCCTACTATATAAGCTACTATATACTTGCAAAATTTCCCCATAAGCTTCCCATCTGATCTAGATCTTGGGGGCTGAGACCCGAGAGGCTTGAATGCTGAAAGAGGAGGAGATTAATTCTGAAAAGAATGTTAACAATTGATCCATAGAGTAACATAGAAACATATAGTACATAGGTCACATGGAGGGGTGAGGCTCAAAGAGGGTTCTTTGAGCCTCACCTCTTAAATTATACTAAGAGAGACACTTAGGACCAATAACTAAAAAATAACTTGATAGAATAAGAGAAAGGTTGGATGCCAAAAATAATTGAATGCTTTATTGAGAGGGCATAAAAATGTTCCTTAGGGCCATACCATGGGACAAAACCATGGGTTGTCAAATACCATGGATTGGAGAGGTATAATGTTTCTTGAATCCATACCATGGAACAAAACAATGAGTTGTCAAATACAATGTATGGGAGAGGGTGGCCTCTCCATTTGATGCTTTAATGATGAATGAGAGAGGGTGGCCTCTCCATTTGATGCTTTAATGATGAATGAGAGAGGGTGGCCTCTCCATTTATTTATTTTATGAATTATACATCCAAATTTAGACCATATGCGCCCTAAAATTCGGATCATTCTTACCCCTTTAGAAAATTATGGTCCCAGACATATGTTTATTCAATTGATGATATCTCTCAAACCAAAAATCCAGATGAAAAACCGCAAAATACCCATTTTAGATTATGGAAATACCTTTCCAATGAGATATTGTAGAAGGATTTGATATGTTATGTGGAGTCCGTGGTATTTTTTTAAAGTTTTTTTACACGAGGTCACATTGTGTACAAACATGTGCTGCTTCAAATAAGCATATCTCACAAACCACGAAGCCAAATGAAAAAATGTGAAATACCCATTTTAGATGACAATTTTTTTTTCAAATGAGATATGGAATACCCCTTGAAAAAACTTGTGTATATCACAACATCTCTCTAAATTTTACAAAATTGGGTCGTCCTCCATAGATTGATGAGTGTAGGTTGTCAAGGGTTTGTAGAGAAACATAGACTGTTGTAGATATCATGGAATATCCAGATGCAACATAGAAACCAGTGTATGGACCAAAACATAGACTCTGAGAGTGCCAAAAGGAGGAAATTCCTATAGATATTTGAATCTGAACTATGCTCAAACCCTCATTCCCATGGAATGGTTACCTTCTCTGATACCTCTGATCTAGATCTTGGGGGATGAGACCCAAGAGACTTGAATGCCAAAAGAGGAGGAGATTAGAGCTGCAAAATTGTTAACAGTTGATTCATAGAGTAACATAGAGAAACATAGAGAATAGGACACATGGAGGGGTGTGGCTCAAACAAGATTATTTGAGCCTCACCTCTCAAATTATACTAAGAAAGACACTCATAACCAATAAATCAAAAATAAATTAACATAATAAGAGAAAGGTTGGATTCCAAAAATCCTTAAATTATTTTTATAACATTTATTACAATATGCCTCGGGGCCATAACATGGGACAAAACCATGGATGGGAGAGGCACAATATGCCTTGAAGCCATACCATGGAACAAAACCATGGGTTGTCAAATACCATGGATGGAAGAGGGTGGTATCTCCATTTAATGCTTTTATGACTTATACATCTGAATCTATACCATATGCCCCCTGAAATTCCGATCACCATCCTTGTTCAAAACTTGTGTGGAGTATACCCGAACAAACTAATTACACATGAATTTGCAGAAAAACATACAAACAAACTATATAAAGGAATACATTCTACTATTCATGCTTTCCTGGGAGGCCATAGACCGTCTGGACTACTGAAACTTCTTCCATAGGATGAACATTTTCATAGTGGGTGTCTTGGCAATGCCTGCATTGATTCATCTTGGACATCCTATTTATATGCTTCTTAAATTATTCCACTGAGGCCAAGAGTTCCCTTAGAGTTACCTCCAAATCATTGATGCGAGAATCCAAGAAGGAAAACTGCAATGAGTTGTATTTGATGTCCTTAGATACATGATAGTTTACTGTAGGCCTCTGCTTGTGGTTTCAAGGGCCCTCCTTAGGTATTTCTTGAAATATTTCATGCTTCCCCTGATAATTGAAAACACCTTAGTCCATCTTTCCATCATTCTCGACTGAAAGTTTTGAAGGATTGTCAGTCATCTTCTCTCTACTCTCCCGAGAACCACAATTGGACACAATAGAAGGAGGTCTTTTGAAAGAAAGGGACTGATAAGAATGACATAAGGAAATATCGTTGGTCCGACTAGTTTCCTCCCACTCTGTTGAGATGATATTAACTTCAAAATTCCCTCACTTCCTAGAGTTCTCTACCATCATATAATTGTACTGGCCCAATTCCTCCCCTACCATATTTCTCATTGAATCCAACAAAGCACATTTACTTTCAATTGTGCGATCCTGCATAATTCATGGGGAAGAGAAAACATGTTCATAGAAATTAATACCTAAGCAATGATATTACGACATATCTTGCTAAAAGGTGTCTTCATCGACATCTATGAAGCCATGTGTCCCACACAATGGGGGGAATGAGTAAGGGTTGGGGGTGGGGATGGGGCACACCCCCAAATCCTAGTTTTTTTCCAATTATCCTTCTTAAATCTATGACAAGGAGACATAATTCTATTGGTTAGGAACATGCTTAATGACCATGGAATTGTTAGCATAAATAACCATTCCTTGCTCATTTCTTGCACCTTTGTTGGCTATCTTATCAACTATCCCATTGTTTTCTCTTTTCACATGATACAAACTTATCAAAGGAGGTTTGTTAAGATGTGATATATGCTTATAAGTCTGTTTACAATTTGAAGTGCCTACTATGTACTTCTGACACATATTCTGAATCCCCTGCTTGGAGTAAAAAATAACCATTAAACAAGGAATTTTTAATTTAGAGACAATTTCTAATCCATGAAGGAGAGCTAGCCACTCTGCTTCATTATTGGTTTTCATTCCAAGCCCCCATGCCAAAATCTTGATTGTTTTTCCTCCTGGATAAAAAATGATCCCTCCTGCACCTGCCACTCCTATTATAATTTGCACAGTAAGATCTTGAATCAAATTTAACCTCACTAAGAATTACAACAAAGATAAGCAGAATAATGAAGAAAAAGAGTGAGCATAGACATTAGAGAAATAACTCAATTGGTATCTCCAATAGAGAATTTTGTTATCCATAGGAGGAATTTGGAATCCACTCATTGGGCATGCTTAATTTGCATAGAAACCATCACTAGACATGATTTCTAGTCCTAAATTATGAATGTGATCCATTAATCGAGTGTAACTTGTTGATGTATTTGTAACTTCGAAATGTATTCACTTGTATATCTTATGTATTGTACCC
Organism: Pseudotsuga menziesii; assembly: GCA_001517045.1. Lineage (NCBI taxonomy): Eukaryota > Viridiplantae > Streptophyta > Pinopsida > Pinales > Pinaceae > Pseudotsuga > Pseudotsuga menziesii. Next base: position 140,233 of record LPNX010313219.1, on the reverse strand, counting down.
CGATGTTTATTCTGGGAAGTATCTATAATGTAATTGAGTCATGTCATGCCCCGATGTTTCAATTGGGAGATTTAATAATGTAAACAAGTCATGTAAAGTCATTGAGGTTAACCCTCCATTGTAAGTCAGGGCAATAGTCCCCACAATTGTGTCAAGGTTAACCCTCCTTGTTGATCGAAGGGAAAAGTCCCCACAGTTGTGGGGCACTAGGCTTACTAGACTCTCCTAGAGATGTCGGCCCTAGTAAGTAATTGTTAAGTGGGGCCGACATGTTGAAGTGGACATCAAGTGAATGAAAGAATATAAATAGAGAGTGAGCCTCTCTATTTATCACACACACACTCACTCACTGGGGCGCATGAGTGTGAGAAGAAGTTGTTGGGACAAGAAAGAGAGAGACTACTGCTATCGGGAGATCATCTTACTGTTTTTGGGGTTTTTATTTTGGTGTTGATTCTATCTCTGAGGAATTTGCGGGGTTTTATCCTTTATGGTTTCCCCGAGGAAAATATTTGTGTTCATTGTCTCTTGTGTTTTATTGCTGTGCATGTTATTCTCTCAGATAAGATCCTAAGATCATAATGCTAGCTTGAATGATAAAAATATAACATGGTATCAGAGCTAACCTGAGAAAAAGACATTATACAGCTACAGAAGCTAGGGATTCTTACTTTTTGGGTCTCTCTCCATAATCGATCAGAAAAACTATGCTAGGCTGACTCTCCATTGAAGGGCGCATCTTTCTGTCCAAGTGGAATTCGATTCCGAGCAATTTTAGTTTTTGGTGTGGGAAATTAGGGCTTCTTAAAGAAGAGGAATTTTTGAGTGAGCCCATCATAGGATCTCTCTCCTCATCAAAATCTAAGTTTAGAGACCTGGGTTGAGATTTTTGGTTGGGTATAACTCTGGGAAAGTCAAACCCTAGTTTGACTTTGGGCCGAAAAAACCCTAAAATACTAAAACAGATAAGTTTTGGTACAATCACTATATCTAGGGTTTGGAGAAGGATCATGAGATGAAACTTTCATAGGCCAAAGATAAAATCCTGATTTACACGGTGTCCAAATTGAAGCCTCAGATTCACTATATTCTAGGAGATATGATCCCTCCAAGTTAGGGTTCCAGCCTCTTCCAGGATTCATCCCTAAACATGATACTTGGGGAGAATTGCTATATATTGGGATACAAAGGTCCAAATGAAATTTATAAAGATTTTATAGAAATTTCATGGATTTTACCTTCTATTGTAGAATTTCCAGACCCTGAAGACGAAACAATGACACGTGGCAGTCTATACAACTTTGCTATGCTGAACAGTCTTGAAACAGGTCACCTTGGGAAAATGATCATAAGTTCCAATTGGTGAAAATAATTATGATGAAAACTATTGTGTTGGAACAGTGACAGGCTAGGATACCTCAATGCAAAGTTTCAGACACAGAGGTGCCATAATTTCAGAGATACCATAGAAACAGTAGCAGGCATTTATGTAGAAGAAATTGGTAAACTAGGGCTTCCTGTTCCGAGAGCTTCCCTCCATTGTTTTCAGAAAAGGAGTACATTGGAAAGCTCACCTTGAAGAGGTCTATCTTTCTATCCAATTAGATCTTAAATATTCCAAGTTTTTAAAATTAGGGTTTCTCTGACAAACCCTAGATTAGCCAGCTCCGGAACCAGGACATACACCTCAAATCGGTAAGATCTAATCTTTTGTTATTTTCATTTGAGGTTCTCATTTCAAAGTGATCTATCACATCATCTTGATGATAAACTTGTTGAAGTTGACAACTTCCAAGCATGGAAGTATATGATCTCTCTAAAGAAAATGAATTGGACACCTACATAAGAAGAGAGGTTCCAGTTCCATAAGGAGATGAGGCTAAAAGCCTTACACCAGAAGAACTTGGTCAAGTCCAAAAAGATCATTGTTGATTCAATCATGGATCACTTTATACCACAAGTGTCTTCCCTAAAGACACCGAAATAGATCGTTGATTCCTTGACCAAGCTATTTGAAGGGAAGAACATAAATTGAAAGACGACTTTGAGAAAATAGTTGAAGAATGCCAAGATACAGAATGCAGAGACCATACAGTCATACTTTCCAAGGGTCTCTCAAATCAAAGAACAAATTGAAGCGGTAAAAGAAGAAGTGAAGAATGCAGAAGTAGTGATAACCACCTTGAAAGGCCTCCCAAGATCATGGGATTTATTAATGCGAGGAATGTGTGCCAAAAGGAAGTGATTACTTTCATCAGACTCTGGGAAGAAGAAGAAGCTTGACTCATAATAAGAGAAGAGAAATGGGAGCAACTGAAGATCAAGCTCTTACCATCCAAAGAAGATCCCTTAAGCGATGAGGAATATGAAGAACTCAACTCTTGAAGAACCTCTTATCCATCTTAGAATTTGGATAAGAAACAATGCTATTATGAATGAAGAAGATGATGAAGACGAAGGCTCAAGAAGGAGTTTACCCACAAAACAAATAAAGATAAGTATTCAATTGTCATTTCATGATATTGTTTTTGTTATGCATTTGTTTATATTCAGTTGATGTATTATGCATGACAGAATGTTTGCATTAATTATAGTATACTAATAATATGCATGTGATGGGTAAGTAGCTCATGGTGCTATACAACTCTCCATTGCTACTTATCTAGAATGAAACCTCTTTGCTGACATATTGGATTAGTGCACAATCTCAATGTTGTCCTGGTAGAGATGGAAGGCATCTAGAAAGTTTTCGTGAGATATGGATTAATGTTGTATTGGCTAAAATAGTTGCATAATCATATATCTTGATGCAAAATATTTTTTCATTATGAATATACCTTATGAAATGTTTCTAACCATACAACTAATGCATTTGACTTGTCGAAACGATAACGTAAAATCGCTTACAAGCAAAGAAGGATGAGACTTGTTCCGAAGAACAAGTGACGATAGTTCAAGATGAAGAATAATATGACAAATGCAGCAACATCATTGATGCAGAACCTTCCAACTATGAAGAAGTAACCAAGAAGAAAGGGAAGACCAGTTCAAGAAGAATGATGTTTAGGATGCAGTATCAATACATAAAGGGAAGTTCATAGTTCCATCATGCAGTAGATGGAAACATCATGGGATACAAGGCAAGATTCGTAGCACGAGGCTTCTCACGAAAAGAAGGCATAGACTACGAAGAGACATTTGCAGCCACTAGAAGTTAAGACACATGACAGGTAAAATCATGTGTGCAAATGAAAGAAGGCCTTGTATGAGCTCAGAAGACACCCATGGGATAACACATACATGAGGATCTTGATGAAGATCTAAACCTTTTCTACAAGGTTGAAGATGAAAGTCTATAGAGGATGAAAAGCTCACAGATGGGTGTGACAAGAACTTTTGAAAAGGTTCAAGATAGAGGATCTTGGTATCCAGTGATCCTAGATGGATACATAGAATACTAGTAGAAAAGGAAGCTACTTGTCACTCTGGTACAGAATGTTTCATTGCATAGAGTACGAAAGACAGAGGGAGTGACTACAGAAGATCCTGAGGTTCGACATGGTACAACAGGATGGACAACTTACTGATGATTCTAGGATTTACTGAGAGTAAAGCAGATTCCAACCTTTTCTTCAAGGTTGAAGGTGGAAGACCAGTGATGCTCCTGTTATATGTTGATGACTTGTTCCTGACAGAAAAGAGGAACTCATTAAAATTGCAAGAAGGAGACTTGCTGTCGAGTTCAAGATGAAATAGCTAGATATGATGCACTATTTTCTAGGCATGCAGGTGTGGCAGAATGCAGATGGAATTTCCCTGGGATAAGGGAAGTATGAGGTAGAGAGCCTGAAGAGATTTAGGATGATGGATTGCAAGGCCATGACCACACCTATGGCATCGAACCTGAAGCTATTGAGTGATGCTTCATCACAAGCGGTTGATGCTATGATGTATTGTCAGATGATTGGGTCCTTGATGTACCTGACGAATACAAGACCATATATTTTCTTTGCTGTGAACACATTGAGACATGTTCACCTGATGGTTGCAAAACATGTAGTGAGGTACCTGAAGAGTACAGTTGACTATGGGCTCAAGTATAAGGTTGATCAAAATATTAACCTGGAAGGTTATGTTGATTCAGATTGGATAGGCAGTGCCATTGATAGGAAGAGCACTTCAGGGTGCTGCTTTAGTATGGGATCAGGTGTGATCTCTTGGTTTAGCAGGAAATAGTCTTGCGTGGCACTGAGTACAGCTGAAGCAGAGTATGTCACAGCTTGTTCAGCTAGTTGTGAGGTAGTATGGCTGAGGAAGCTACTGTTTATTTGATCTCCATTTGGATGCTACTTGTATATATTACGACAACCAGAGCTGTGTGAAGTTGTTGGAGAACACGGTGTTCCATGACACATCGAAGCATATCGAGATCAAATATCACTATATCAGGTATATGGTGCAGAGAGGAGCAATGAAGATCTAGTATGTTGCGACGGATGAACAGATAGCTGACGTGTTGAAAAAGCCATTGGCGAGAGTGAAGTTTGAGTATTTCAGGGAGAATCTTGGTGTTCTCCAAATCGAGGTTTCCCCCAAGGGGAAGTGATGAGTCTGTGAGCCATTTTGACATGGTGAGAGGATTGGTTCCTTCCATGGTCAGATGTAAGGGCTGAGCCATTTTGTCATGGTGAGAGGATTGGTTCCTTCCATGTCATATATGACTGCTGAACCATTATAACGTGATTGTAGGATTGGTTCCTACATGATCAGATATAAGTGCTGAATTCCATTCTCTGAATGGAGGCACCTTGTCAGTTACCAGGAATACGTAGCCTAAAGCTGAGGTACATCCTGATGTGACTATAGGATTGGTTCCTACATGATCATATATAAGTGCTGAATTCCATTCTCTGAATGGAGGCACCTGGTCAGTTACCAGGAATACTCAGTCTGGGACCGAGGGCCATTTTGATATGACTGTGGGATGTGTTCTCACATGATCAGATATTAGTGCAGTTCCATTCTGATGTGATTGAGGAATGTGTTCCCACTTGATCAGATATAAGGGCTGATGCCATTCTCTAGGAGAATGGAGGCACCTGGTCAGTTACCAAGAATCCTCAACCTAGGGTTGAGATCCCTTTTGACATGTAGGCTGGATTGGTTCCTTGCATGGTCAAATATAAGTGCTGAGCCCTTCCATGGATTATAGATGGTGTTTCCTATCATGGTCAGATGTAAGTGTAGAGCCTTTCTGACATTGTGTGTGAATGAGTTTCCTATCATGGTCAGATGTAAGTGCAGAGCCTTTCTGACATGATGTGTGAATGAGTTTCCTATCATGGTCAGATGTAAGTGCAGAGCCTTTCTGAAATGATGTGTGAATGAGTTCCCTATCATGGTCAGATATAAGTGTTGGAGAGCCTTTTTGAATGATGTGTGAATGCGTTTCCTATCATGGTCAGATGTAAGTGCAGAGCCTTTTTGACATGATGTGTGAATGAGTTTCCTATCATGGTCAGATATAAGTGCTGGGCGGGCCTTTCTAACTGAGTCAAATATAAGTGTTGAATAAGATGAAGACCTACTTGGAGACTAGGTCTATAACCAGCATGAAAATGGGCTGGCTCTGTAGAACTTCTTGTGACGAGAAGAATGAAGAGATATCACCATTTGATTGAGATAGTGGAAGCAATGATGATGATGATGATCCAGTGATGATCCAACTTTGATGATGATCTAGTGATGATCCAGTTTCAACGATGATCTAGTGATGATCCAGATCCAGTGATGATCCAGACTCGATGAAGATGACTTGGTGATGAAGATGAAGATGACTTGATGATGATCCAGATGATACAAAGAAGAAGACTTGTGCTGATAAATTGTGTCGAGAGAATACCTTCCTAGTTAAGAGGGAGTGTTGATGTATTTGTAACTTCGGAATGTATTCACTTGTATATCTTATGTATTGTACCCCAATGTTTATTCCAGGAAGTATCTATAATGTAATTGAGTCATGTCATGCCCTGATGTTTCGATCGGGAGATTCAATAATGTAAAGTCATTGAGGTTAACCCTCCATTGTAATTTAGGTAAATAGTCCCCACAATTATGTCAAGGTTAACCCTCCTTGTTGTGGGGCACTAGGGTTATTAGACTCTCTTAGAGATGTTGGCCCTAGTAAGTAATTGTTAAGTGGGGCTGACATGTTGAAGTGGACATCAAGTGAACGAAAGAATATAAATAAAGAGTGAGCCTCTCTATTTATCACACACACAGTCACTCACTGGGGTGCATGAGTGTGAGAAGAAGTTGCTGGGACAAGAAAGAGAGAGACTACTGCTGTCGGGAGATAATCTTACTATTTTTGGGGTTTTTCTTTTGGTGTTAATTCTATCTCTGAGGAAGTTGCGAGGTTTTCTCCTTTATGGTTTCCTCGAGGAAAATCTTTGTGTTCATTGTCTCTTGTGTTTAATTGCTGTGCATGTTATTCTCTCAGATAAGATCCTAAGATCATAATGCTAGCTTGAATGATAAAATTCTAACATAACTGGACCTAAATGGTGCATGACGAAGTTAATTGATGATATATAATGATAGCGAGTCACATTAGGGTATTCAGTTGACTGTTAGTGGTCGTCGGAGCTCACTATCATCCTAAAGTGATGAAAATAAGGAGAGGTGGCCCAGTTAACTGATTGTATCCTAGTTAACTGAATGTAATTGATGCTGGATGGATAAAATCATGGAAGAGGGTGCATGAGGTCCTAAAATCATGTATTAGGGCGCAATAGTGGATAATGTGACAAAAAATGACAAGATTAAGCTCTAAGAAGTTAACTATTATGGTCTAAGCACTAGGGAGATAAAATATGTTGCATACATGTTGCATGACTAATGTCTAGATGGTTAAAATGTTCCAACACCCCCTTTAATCTTGACTTATGAGAGTGAAATATAGGTCCTAAGAAACTAGTTCTATGGTCACTCTTTACATTATTTATCCATATAAACCGAGGAAAAAGGAAAAACCACATGGGGAAAATCCTTCCTAAAAATGAACATGAAAAGGAAACCAAAAATGTTCTTCAAACTAAATCCTTATGTATGGAGGAATCTTCTTCTTATGAAGAAGATGAATATGATCGACTGGATCATGAACATAGAAAACTGCATGATGGAGATGGAAACCATGTAGAGCAAATGTAGGTGCTATTCAGACTTGAAATTCTTGAGATCAAATCCAAATGAGACTTGATAATATTGAAAGTTGAACTTTAGACCAAAATAGGTGAGATCAACTCCAAGTGAATAGTAGTGTCCTCCATATTTTATGCAAGTTTGAGAACATATGACAATCAAAATCATGTAGTGGATAGGAAGGATGACAGTGAGAGTGAACGCAACAACTCCATACTAAAATTCATCCTTCAAAACATCAAATAACACACCAAAAAGTGAACCAAAGAGAGGCTCAAAGAGTGTATGAGCTACAATAGTTGGATGGTCATCTTCAAAATTCAAAATAGAAGATATATAGGAGAAAAAAATGGTTTGGAACAAGATTCCCATGTGCGCCAATACAATGGAAAATGCACAAGATTCTCCATCTTCAAAGGAACATTGAGGAACTGCGCTAGTCATCATATAGGAGATATGAAACATGACAGAGAGAAGAATAAATATATCTTCAAGCGACATGCATGGCTTCCAAACATCTAGGCAATCATAATATTGTGCACCATCATCTAGTGAAGCATGCACAGGATCAAGAAAATATGACTTATCATCCTCAAGATAAAAAAATGAAAAGTCTAAGAAATGAGATCAGAGATGGAAATCACTGAGTTCTTCATCAACAAGATCAATATGAATGTTTTATTCATGTATATAATAATCATGAGAATCCACATATTACAAGGAGACTTGCAACAATTCAAAATTGTGTTGATATTTCTTCCATTTTCTTCTTCAAATTCATAAACAACTTCAAATCCAAGAAGATGTTGTACAAAGAATACCCGCAAAACAATCTCTCAGGAGATCTATATGGAGACTAATTAATTATAATGAGATCTACTTTAGTCAATAGGAACATTCGGGATCACATCACACTTGAGACAACCAAGGGGCTAAACCCAATGACCAGAATCAATATCCTTAGGAATTATGTGGTTTCTCCATTGCTTTTGGTGCGCTACTGCAAGCAACTATAATCAACCTAGCATCTCTAATACCATATTCAAATTTGCACAGTAAGATCTTGAATCAAATGTAACCTCAATAAGAATTACAACATAGTTACGTATAATAATGAATAAAAAGAGTGAGCATATACATAAGAGAAAGAACTCAATTGGTATAAAATCCATCAAATTATTATTCACCAATAAGGTTACATTTATAATACATATCCAATAGAGAAATTCATTAGCCTTAGGATGCGTTTGGAATCCACTCATTGGTTATGCTTAGTTTGCATATAAACCATCACTAGACACGAGATCTGGTCCTGACTCTTGAATTTGCTCAATTAACTAAGTGTAACTGGACCTAGATGGTGCATGAGGGAGTTAATTGATGATATATAATGATATCGAGGCACATTATGGTTTTCAATTGACTGTTGGTGGTCATAAGAGCTCACTATCATCCCAGAGTGATGAAATTAAGGATAGGTGTCCCATTTAACTAATTATATCCCAATTAACTAAATGTAACTGATGGTTGATGGCTTAAATAATGGAAGAGGGCACATGATGTTCTTAAATCATGGATGAGAGTGAAATAGTGAATAAGAGAAAAAATGACAAGACTATGCATTAGGAAGTCAACTATTATGGTATAAACACTAGGGAGATCAAATATGTTGCATGCATGTTGCATGAATACATGACTAAATGACTAATGTCTAGATGGTTAAAATGTTCCAACACCCCCCTTTAAGTCTAACTTATGAGAGTGACATATAGGGACTAGGAAACTAGGCATATGGTCATCCTTTACATTATTTATCCATATAAACAAAGGAAAAAGGAAAAACCACAAGGGGAAAATCCTTCCTAAAAAATGGAGATGAAAAGGAAACCAAAAAATGTTCTCCAAACTAAATGCTTATGTCTGAAGGAATATTCTTCTTGGGAAGAAGATGAATATGCTTGACTAGTTCAGGAACACATACAATTGCATGATGGAGACTGAAACCATGTAGAGCAACTAAGGTAATCCGACAACAGAGAAAATGCAGGTTCTCTTCAGACTTGAACTTCCTAAGATCAAATCCAAATGAGACTTGATAATATTGAAAGTTGAACTTTGAACCAAAATAGGTTAGATCAAATCTAAGTGAATAGTGGTGTCCTCCATCTTATGTGAAACTCCGAGAACACACTCCAATCAAAATCATGCAGTGGATAGGAAGGATGTCAGTAAGAGTGAATGCAACAACTCCATACTAAAATTCAACGTTCAAAACATCCAATAACACACCAAAAAGTGAATATGGGTTATAAGACACTTTTTTATATAGTTGTATCTACCAATTCCTTGACGGTAAAGTCGATCTCTACGTTGGTTGTCCCAATGGATCCTTTTCGGAATGGGAAATTCTCTACAGGTTTTATATTTAACTATTTTTGATCTCAGGCTAATAATTTCCATATATAGATTTTCCACTCTTCTACTATACTATGTAAAAATACACAATACAATAAGAATGGAACTCTTTCCTGTCTAGATTTAGGATTAGAGTTTTTGCATGCATCAATTCTTGATTAGGGTTAGGGTTATGGACCCTCTAGAATCTTCTTGAAATTCCACAAGTGACTAACATAACATGTGTTAGCAATGGAATATGCTATGGCATCCATTCAGTATTATGGTGGCTAGGCATAACTTCCTCATACAAACTTCAAGTGAGGAAATATTCACATCATTCAAAATTTCTCAATGTGTAAAAAAATGTTAAGAAGTTGTCGACTTAGTTCACAAAGTTTTGACCTCAAAAAAATATCTTTTGATGCCTCAAGTAGGCTCAAAACAACACTAAATTACCAAAGTGGGACCTACCCTAAAAATGAGCCCTACATACTAATAGATTCAAATTTTACAAATAGAAAGTACCAAGATAGATGAAAAATGATATCATATCCCATTTTATAGCAAATTTGGTTAGTGGCCTTTAGTAGATCCACTAAAAAACCTTGAAATTTATAAGTTCACATGGGAGATAAGACTTGGGGGAACTATTGTATCATCGTCTAATGAGGTGTGAATGGAGTGGATCTAGCCTAATGGTTTCTTTACTCTCTCTTCTTTTACATCATCTTTTGAGACCATCATGGAGATCTAAATGGCCTATAGTAAAAATTGGTGTTTGTCTCTTCACTATTATAACCCTTCATTTATTACTTGCAATTCCATGTCACTATCTATAGTGTCCATATAACAAAAAAAAAGTTCCTTGGTATTCCAATATAAATCTAATGTGTGGGAGTACTTGGTAAACAATATGCTAGTTAACTCCTCATCAATTTTGAAGCTCTTAGTATCCTTTGTTTTCTCTAACATTTCCCTCTAGCTTATGAAGTTGTTAGATTGTGATCACAATTTTGTGTCTACCATTAAAACCTCTCGCTATTCTTTGTGCCCACATGTGCTTCCTCATTGTCGTGGATGGATAATTGCTTGGCCTCGTTTGTGGTCTTCGAGTTGGTGGATGACCTCTTTGCACTAATGGAACCTTCCTCATTGCAAAGTATGGATGAAATTGGAGATACCATATATATGGCTAGTGCAAGTTATATGATGAGAGGAAACAACGATAGGATTATCCCTCCCACCATGGTTAACCATATAAATAATCATTCTCATGCATGGAAACAATCACATTACCAAACATGGTTACATTTATAGTAGTATTTTAATTTTTGTTCAAAATCTAATTAATTTTTTTTAGGAATTGTTGAAATTTTAGATATGGTTTGTTGAGTTTGCACAATCCAAATGCAATAAGGATATTTGAAGGAATTGAATCCATGATTCCATTATGAATTCAAAAATGGATTTCAATGATGAAAAAATGCAATTTGATTAAAAATTATATAGCTAGATTTCACTACGATAGCCTAAAAAAATTCAAGTTATCTAACATTTAAACTACTTCGTAACATCATGAGTGTGTGAATGTACCAATATGTTGTATGCCCACCTTTTATTGTATTCTCCTTGTAGCTTGAGTTGGATATGATTGTCTTGAAGGTGGTAAGATTGTCTAATCCATATTCTGGCTATGTAAGAAAGGACTTATCTAAAGGACTTATTTAAAACATAAACGATTTTGAATTTTTTGATTATTATTGCTAGAATATCATGATAATATTTAGTAAGATAAATATTTTTCATTATTCAAAATCCATTTAATTGCAGAATGGATTTGGTGTAATGAAACATTTTCAAACTCGCTCAGGTCGAGGTCATTAACTCAACTGTAAGAAATAGACAAAGGTGGGAGGACTCGCCCTCAAAGTGGGAAATTAGTACTCGGTAGGGATTATAACACATTAACATAGTGTGTGAGAGAATGATGTCCTCCCCATGCTATTTCAATGTCAACTAAGTACCTAGAGGGCATAGATCGGATGATTATTATTCGTAACATCATTCGAGGAGCAACATAGCGCAATGGAAAACAATAAAAATGAGTATGGAGAAATTGTAGTAGTTAAAAAGGTTGTGGACGCCCTACCTAGGAGGTAGGTAGTCACCCAGCCCAAAGTTATTGCATACAATGCAACCAGTGTTGGAATTTCATTTCATCTCTGCCCTTCTAACTATTTTTTATTTTATTTTGAACTTTTATCTTGCCCATTACACAACGTTCTAATGAAAAAATAACCCTTCAACAATGAAGTTTTATAAAAAAAAATCCGTCAATAATAATGTTTTTATTAAAGAATTTAACTTTAAATTAAAAGATAACAATAGACTCATTTACTTCTGATTTTTATTGATAATGTTCTTTAAAAATTGAGGGTGGAACAAAACAACCTACTAACAGTAACACAAACAACTCCGAAGTAACATGTGCCAACATTATACATCTGAAGTACATTAAATGACAAACTTAAGAAACAAACAAAACGTGGAACTTAGAATCCTTTCTGAAAAGGTTAATGTTAGGTCACATGTAATGCAACATACAAAATTTTGCAAGGTCAACATGTTGCATCAATGGTGTAATTGAAATTGTGACATTTTAATTTTCAATACAAATATATATTTTTATTAAGGAGTTTAGTTTTCAATTAAAATATAATAATAGACTCATTTTCCCATGTTTTTAGTTGATCATGTACTCTCAAAATAAAGGGTGGAACAAAACAACATACTAACAGTGACACAAACAAGTCAAAAGTAACATGTGCCGGTATTATGCATCTAAAGTACATTAAATGGTAGAATTAGGAAATAAACAAAAGATCGATCCTAGAATCCTTTCCATGGTTTAATGTCAGGACACATGAAATGCAACGTACCAAAATTTTCATGGTTAACTTGTTGCATCAATGATGTAATGAAATTGTGACATTTTATTCCAAAGGACTTGAGTTAAAAGGCCAGATTTTGTAGAGGTGATTCATTAAAAAACACATTGCAATCGAGATTGTACTATGACGTTCTCTCATTCCTTTGTTAAAAGAAATTTAATAAGGTTTTTTTTCCAAAGCATGGATTGTTTTGGATTCCTCAACGATTATTTCATGTGGATTTGCACAACAAATCTTTCACAGAAGTGGAGTTTTCTATGTATTATCCATGATGTACTTTGATGAGAATTTGATAAAAGTAAATTTCTTTTGTTTGCTTCATTCATGACTGAAAGCATTTAGTTTTCTAATATAGGTAATTCATTTATTTTAATTTTAGAAAAATAGAGTAATGCAAACTTGGCTATAAATGGATGAGAAGAAAGTGACTTTCAATTTCAAACTTGTTTAGAATATTTTTTGCCCATGAGTAAAAGTAATTGTTTCAACCAATTACTAATACTAAAAGAATAATAAAATGTTACTAAGTTTTAACACATATCAAATAAATCATTAAAAAAAGTAAATAGATACCTGAAAATATTTTAGCAACAAGACCTTTCAATTGCAACATAGATGTATTGGAACTGAACAAAGTGGGATTGAGACTCTCCCACAACAAAACCTTGTTTCCATGCATTTGTCACTCACAAGTGTTGATCCGACTCACTATCAAAATAACAAAAACAATTTCATGTTTAAGAAAAAGCAAATAAGAGTTTCATTAAAATTTGTTTTTAGATTATTATAAAAAAATTATATAAAAAATTTAAATTAACATCTTACTAAAATTAGTAGCTCCAAGTTCGTGGAAGCCAGAGGAGAGCACTTGAAAACTATCTAAACTCAACATGTGCTTCTAACTTATGACGCCCATAACTGAAAAGCAAGTGTGTCTAAAATTCCATATGTGATGCTTGGTAAATTCAGTAGCTGATAAATTCTTGATGCTTGGTAAATTTGGTAGCTAATAACTTGTTGATGCTTGGTGGGTGGTTGGGTTAATTCCTTCATTAACAGTTTAAAACCAACTTCTTCTTATAAAATGGTGCCCACATCTTTCTCGGAGTTGCACTTTCGGACTTGAAAAGTGACTTATCCTATAAAGAAGGACACAAAAGCTAGGAAAAGACATTGAAGCACGAACCCGTATTGGGAAAACGATAAGGAAAATATAAGAAATAAAGAAGGGATAGAATGAAAACAAAGCCATCCCATTAAATGAAAACTCACCTACATACTCTTCAATCAAATGGGAAAGTTTCAATTTTCAAATTTACATATATAATAACAACCACCTATTATAAGCCAATTATCTAGGTATACACACATCTTAACAAGCCTACTAATAAAAATTAATAATGGCTTGAAAAAATAATTGACTGTCAAAAATACGTCCTAGCAGATTGTTTTCCCATTCGTTAGGATGGTTTGTTAGAAATTTTAACCGTATTTTGATAAATATAATGCTTCATAACAACCCTCGATGCAACTGTTTGGTGCGAATGAGAATCAACAACAATACGCCATGACAACGCTAAATGAAAATTGCAGGTATGGGTTTTGAAGTATGTGCGTAGAGTGTTTGGAAAGGGTGAAGGTTGAGTGCGTGTATTGGGGAGTGAAATAAGCACACAAAACAATTAATGTTGCTGTTGGAATACCAACCGTTGGATTTTATTCAATTCTCAATTCAATGGTTGGTATGCCTCGCAGGCATAGCATTAAATGTCTCTGGTACTTATTACACGTTAGTATATTGGCAAGGAAGGATTAGTGGCATGTACAATTGGATTTAAAATAAAAATAGTTTGTTTGGATCATTAGTAACAGAAAAAATAATGTTGAAAATATTCAGTAATTGTCAATGTAACATATTTATGCTAACCATACCAATACATATATATTCAATAGTACTCTCACAAAATACCAACCATCTTACTAAACCCGCCACCAGTGATCAAATTTGAAGGGTGGGTCTTAATTTCAATTGAAAGGGAATTTATTCTTGGAGCCCTTCAAATTTGAAGGGAAATATAAATAATTGTACTTCAATTGACAAGTATAAATTAAGTAAACCCTTTCCCCCAAAATGCAGAAAACAAATATTGCCTTTCCAAAATTTTACAATCTTATACAATTGAGCACCGCCTAATATCTAGATAAAAATGACACCCTTTTAGTAAAACCTATTTTGAACACATTACTTTGACATATATGTAACATAAATTTTACAATTTAGTAACATAACAACTTTCTATTGTATTTTTTCAAGTTGGAGCACACTTCATTATACAAAAAACTGCTTAGACTATGAAATACCCATATTGTGGTATCTGCCTGCTCTTATGCATAGTGTGAGATGTTGTAACTGATTGTGCTAGAAATTGTTCCCAGACTACCACAAGAACAAGCTAACACAATCTCAAAAATAAATAAAATGAAATTGGTTTTTAATGGTTTTGGTTTGAAAGTTTATCATCAAGAAAGAAAATCATCAACAAGCTCATACAAATACTAAATTATGAAATGATTTGAAAGACTGAGCTATAAACACATAAGATATAAACTAGAAACAATATAAACATAACAAATATTTCATCCATAACACATAAGCACTTGCATGAATAAACACATTAAACAAGAAATGAAATTATATGTTAAGTGATCAAACAGATCAGAGATAAAACCAACAATAAAGATAATAATGGCTTATAAGTATGTATATTCAGTATCAGTCTTCAAACTTACATAAGAGTAATCAGTCTTAGCTTGAGATACATAAGCTCTAAAGCCTTTCCTTGAGCAAAATTCGAACCCTACATACATTTCTTTTCCTACTTTTATCCTTTTCCAGTAAAAAATAGTTACATAACTGTCAAAACTACCTTTAGGTCAGAATTCGAGCTAGTTACAAAAGTAGTTGTATTTTCAACAAATGACAAAACTATTAACCATAACAAACTAAACTAATTGACACCTGGCCACTGGAAGCATTCATAGATTCTTGGCAGCCTCTGCCAACAAAGCAATTCCTTCTAAAGCATGTGACTGTTTTATGCTTCACTGTTGCTTTGTCTCTAAACTTTTACTCCTTTTCAGTAATACCTCATTTTGCTGGGTCAGACTTTGAACTTTTTGATTTAATTCTTCAACCTAGCTCTGAACTTGTCTTTTTTCTCTTCAAGGCCTCTTTTGAGACAACTATCAACTCTTGATAGTGTGTATTGATATCATCAAGGTCCTCTCTCAGTCTTCTATTAGTCATTACTAATCCATCATTAGTCTCACTAAGAAAACCAACCTGATATTTGTATTGCTTCACAGTTTTCTTAAGGTTCTCAGTTTTTGAATCTATGTACATTCCTCCCTGTAGTGTAGAAGTTTTATCTAACAGCCATGGAATATCTATTTTCTTAAAAATGAGGTCATATTCTTCTCTATCTTGGAATGTTTCTTGTACCACAGGAACCTCTAAAGACACACCTCATTCAATGCTGAAAGTGTTTGGCTCTTCTGAAATTTTATCTTTTCCTAGAGATGACTTTAATAACACTGAATCTTCTTCTTTAATATAAACTTGCTGAAAATTGAACTCTTCTTCACTTCCCATGTCTTCTTCATTTGAAGAATCCTCGAATGATCGTAACCTTTTCATTCCTCAGTTTAGGGTTTAAGATCTTTTTCATATTCAGTCTAAGTTTATTCTTAACCTTAGTTTTTGGCCTCCATTTTACTTCTTCCACCTGTACAAGAGACTCCTTCTGTAACTTTACCTTTGAAACCTGCAAACTGTCATCCTTAGATTCAACTATAATTGGAACTTTTGTTGTGATTTCTTCCACACATACAGAACTTTGTTTTTTCTCAAATGAACTCCTCTCTTCTTCATGATTTGAAACACCTCTCTGCTCCTTTTCATCGTTCTTTAAAACCCGCTCTGAGTTACCATCAAGCTTTTATCCTACCTCTTCATCCGTAGGTTCTTCGAATCCCTGACCTGAATAATTTTCTTGAACATTATCCTGTACCAACTCATTCATTAACTCTTTCTTGAACCTTTTAGCAAAAGGAAATTTCTTGTTCATCAGGCTCTTCTTCACTTGATCTTCTTTTTCATTAGGGATACCTAACCAGAACAGAAAATGATCCCAACTTCTACTCTTCTTCTGCAAGACTGTGCAAATAATTAATTTTATTAATCCATGATGAAAAACAAACTGGTGAGTATGATCCCTATGCCCTTTAATTATGTTGGAAATTTTTTGAAGACTTTTCAAGAAGAAGAAAGGTAACTTCATCTTCGACTGCTGGTTTAGATGTTGCAAAAATCTAAAATGGTATTTGAAAACCAAAGCAAACCTCCCTTCACTTTGGTAGGAAGAAATATTTTGGGTTAAATCTAAAAGGAATCTTCTTAAACCACATCTCTCCCTCTATTGATATACATGTAGCTTCTGCTATCATCTCCTCTGTCAATTCAAATTTAAGAGTATAAAATGTAACCGTATCATTGTTGAAACCCTGGGCGAAACGATATGATACTTCTAGATTAAAACCTGTGATTCTTTCAAAGAAAGTGAACCATCCCGATCTTTTAAACAATGCTGCACAGTCATGAAACTCATTTTCCCAACTCATATCCGTAGGTTCAAATACATTAGTTTTCCCAATTTTCTTCATCTCTACGCTATAACTTGACCTGTGTGTTTCCTCTGTAAACTTCAAATATTTCGAAAGCTCCTTCTCTACAACAATAAAATTGTGCCCAAAACTAACTCGTGACAGGTAAGCTTATGATATTTCAATAATCCTTACAAAATCAAAATTGTGTCAAACCAGACCACGGTTCTCTCAATGATTTCTACAACTCCTCATACACCTGTCATGATTGTGGACTAGGGCTATGATCATGTGTTATTATGTCTTCACATGTGTCTAAAATATTCCACTATTTTCGATTGCAAACAACCATGATTATCTACCACTAGTTTCAATGATTCGAGATTCTTGTAGCGCCTTATTACATTGACTCTTCACTTTGCGCTACAGGAATCCCCCTTATGAATATTTTTTGAAAAATGACTCAAAAACAAAGGTTAGGTCATCAAGCTAAAGCTTGGAATAAAATTTATTATAATCTTTTCAGACTTTTAAAGATATGATACACCTAATAAGCCCACATAAACTTTAAAACCAATAAAATGAAATAAATCAAAACAATTATAAGCATAAAATCAAACAAAAATGTACTTACTACTATGAAACCTCAAAACCAACTAAAAAATGTAAAGTGATAGGAAATCAATCTTTCAAAAAACGCATACATCAACCAAGAACAATATCTAGTTATAACAGTAACTATATAAAGTCTTAAAAAAACTAGAACCATGAGAGAATTACTTACTGTTAACTATGTACAAAAGGAGACCACTAAGCAAAACATGCATATAATAAAACTACAATAAAAAATTACATATAAAACCAACTAAAAACTTAATCAAATAAGAGAGAGGGCAATCATCAAGGCCTGAGAGATGTAAGAATGATGAGCATTGGGTGCCTAAGAAAAAGTAATACACAACTCAGAAACCATTAAGAAAATAAATCCTAAATACCAATCAAGTTAGCAACGCGAGCATCACCGGGGTTAGGGCATCAAATTTTGTTGTTTAACACTTGTCACGACAACATGCAGGTATGGGATGGACGGGCAATGGAATCAAGACTACGTCAACTGGAGCCCTACAACTCACTTCATGTCCGAGTCTCGAAAATCTGCCTTTTAAAATGAACCAAAACACCAAAACAAGTTTTTTAACGGTTGGATTTGAGAAAGTCCTAGGTGTGAATAATTAAGAGCTCAGGGATCTAAAATTTGTTGTGTTTTGTACCAATCCAGGATTTGGTGAATTGTCAGTAACAGGTATGAAATTTAAGTTATTTAATGATTACAATTGATGTATCTTCCTCTATGTCAAAATTGTTTTCCATGCTGATGAGGGCCACTACACTTCTTATTGTCTTACCAAAAGGCATGAGAATGAGGAAGAAGACCTAAAATTATGGACTTCACCTTCAAAGAATGCCTTGCAATCACATTGGTAAGGAGTGATAAGAAGATCACAACAACCCAACGTGTCAAATCTCAGTTGATAATGCCAATTAAAGACTTATATGGTAAATTTAATATAAGACTCACTTATAGTTGTCTTTGACTCTTTGCATCTTGACACATTTGATATTTTATGGTTGTCTTGGTGCCTTGACCCAATTGATATCATAAGGTGAGGATGTGCATGCATAATAATTCTTAGCTATGAATATGAGATGAGGATTTAAAGAGAAGAGGATGAAAATATAGGTAATTTTTATACTTATTTTGGTGGCGAGCGCCAAGGACAAATGTTATGAGAAAGACAAATGTTATGAGAAACACAAATGTTTGGAAGGATGAAGGAAGATTACATCATGATCATGCCACCCATCAAAATGAAGACTACTCTTGAGCCAATTTTTATTTTATTTTTAAATTTCATTAATAACCATTATGGTGCTTTGCTCCAATTATTTTTTCTAACTCATTGTTTCTCCATATCGGGTGCCCAATGACACCTCTTTATATCAATGCATAAATTGACCTCTGCACAGTTTGTGATCCTAGATACATGTTGTTATTTCTATTTGCATGACATTAAGTGTTGTTTATATAGTTGTCATGAGTCCGTGATATTCATGTAAGAAATGAAGTCTTATAGAGGAGTACTCATCAAACTAACCATTTGAGTTTCATTTTAACAAAAACCGAGTGGACATTGGTAGCCATGTTCACATAGGTAGTAAGCACACAGTTTTGGGCTTGTTTTGAGTCTAGTAGTAGACTAGTAGTTATTCTTTGTTGTTACACTTGTAGTTGCTAACACATTGTCACACCTTAGATTGCATCCCCAAGTGATTCAAGATTTAGAGTCACATCCAAGGGGTTAGTGCCTCGTAGTCGTCAATAATTAGTCTTTATCTTACAAAACTAAGGAGTGTGTAACGTGAGTGAGTGATTGTAATTTATGATATTTCCAATACTTTGAATGACTAGTCGAACTTTATAGCATAGGAATTTGAACATCATGAAAAAACTTTATACCAAAGATCGAAGCCCTAGATTGGGGAAAAGGTGTTCAGTTAGATAAATTCAAGCCTGAATGGAAACTTAGTCATTAGAATTTTGTAGAGCTTTGGTAGGAAGAAATATTTTGGGTTAAATCTAAAAGGAATCTTCTTAAACCACATCTCTCCCTCTATTGATATACATGTAGCTTCTGCTATCATCTCCTCTGTCAATTCAAATTTAAGAGTATAAAATGTAACCGTATCATTGTTGAAACCCTGGGCGAAACGATATGATACTATAAGGATAGATAGTTTCAAATGTTTCCCTTCTTTTGAAATGTTAATATAAATTATGTCCTTCTTAATTGGAAAACTAAAATTCATATTTTATTTTATTTTTAATAATAATTACGCCGAAGGCGTTTCACAATGGAGACGTAGTCTCAAAATATTCATCGTCTTCCTATCTAATCACGTGTCGACAAGTGTTTTTGGTCCATCGACGAATTATGGTTCGACAGTTGTCTGGTGTGTTAGACATCGGTTTTGGTTTTATCCTCTTTCTCGCAGTCACATTTCAGTCACGGTTCAGTCATGGTTCATTATCATTTTCCACCAAAATTGCAAGGTTTATTTCATGTTTCGACGAGTACTCAAGGAAGTTTCCCTCTTCACTGTATAAATTCAATCATTATCTCATTGTTCATTCATCACTGTCCAAATATTTATTCTCTACATCTGTCCAGACGAAGAGATAGAAAAATACATGGCAATGGCTATCGCTGCAACTCACATGCAGTAATTCAAGATTCTCCTTGGAAAAATCCCAAATCTAGTGATCTGTCCCATGGTTGTTTCTGCCACCGCTAAAAAAGAAGAAGGATATGCGAAGCAAACACCCCGCTGCTCTTTTTTGGTGAGAAAGGGGGCTAATTTTAATTTTCAAAGCAACAGGCTAGGGATTCTGTAATAACCCAAAAATTCGTAAAAATTTAAAAATTTTCATGTAACATAAAATGTCAAGGTGTCATTTCCAATGAACGATTAACTGTTAGTGGATATTTAAACGGTTTAAAAATAACAAATAGCATTTCTTTTCTTTGGTTCTGTATAACTTATTGGCTAATCTTAAAATACTATGTTAGTACTATTAAACATAGCAGTTTGTGTTTTTTAGAAAGAAAAGAAATCTGCATCTTAAACTAATGCTAAGTGTGTTATTGTCTTCTTTTGTACTCAAGTAGGAAAGAATCTTAGGTGTGATCAGGGCTTACTTAGCTTACAACTAACGCAGTGGAATGATGGTTCTTTTCTAACAGGTAAGCAGCTTGTCCCAGTAAAATATCCAAATCAAGAAAGATACTACACTAGCATAAGATAAAATGCTAGTAATTTAAAAATTGTTTGTTTGCAGCTTGACCTGTAAGAGGTAATGTTGACATTGCTAAGTCATCAAACTGCATAGCGATGGTAAAACAAACCTGTGGAAGGATGGGTTATATGCATGTTCAGTTTACCACCAAATGGAATCAATTAATTCATCATGTAGTTTTCAACTATTTTCTTAGATTTTTCAAAATGAATGATTAAGAACACTTCTAAAGAATACTCCTACTTCTGCTCATAAGAATTTATGATCTAACATTTTTATAAAGAAAAGATATGTTTCGCATGCATATTCCTATAATCACATATCTATCGTATAGCAATTGGAGTTTGGTTCTATTCGTATTCAATTGAATTCTTTTGAAAACATAAAAGTACTCTACTTTATTAACCTTCTAAACTATGTCTTCTCACCTCATTTTCTAGTATATCCACCTAGCTTTAAATATACTTTCAATTACAATTGTTATAAATTGTAAATTCCTTAATGTATTGTTGCCATCGTATGTATTAGAGAAGATCTTGTAATTACTGGTGCTATAGTTATACAAATAACTCTCAATCTCTAAGATCTATGTGAATTACTTCAAGGGAGGAGTAGATTACCTCTTTCAATGATGTTTACTATTATAAGTATAGTCCTTTATTTGTATTCTACAAACGTAGTTAGAAAGTGATTATCCTAACTTTCCTAGTAGACAATAACAAATAAAAGAAAAATCTTTTTATTTATCCTATGGTTTTAACACTAGAAAATCAACACAACCAAGAATAACAACATTATTGACAAATGAAAACATATCATTGATATGGTTTTTGACTTGCTTCACAATGATTTATTGCAGATTTGAAATCGACTATGGTTTCAAACCCACGATTGTGAAATCATTAAAGACACGTGGTAGGTGATTAAGCCACTAGGTTTTGTTGACTTTCAATAAAAGATGTCCAAACCCTATCTTCACGTTGTAATGGTTTTCTTTTGTTAAGGAGCGGCCGAGCTAAGAGCTCACGACCGACATGGTTTCTGCATAAACTTCCATAGAGATAAGCACTCGTCCTCCATACCTCTGCGAGCTTGTGTAGGGTTGAGAATATGCTGTTGTTTAGAGGCTTGTTGACTGTCGAAGAGGCATTTGAGCTTTGAACTGGTTTTGCCGTCGTCTTTGGTGACTGTGGGGGTTTGTTTACTGTGCAAGGTGGACAAAATTTCTAAGGTGAAGAGTTGCATCTGCCTCTTACTTTTTTGCTTCCTCCTCGTGGTTTCTATCCCCTCCAGTTCATGGCTTAGGGTCTTGCTGCACTCCACGCAAACACATTTCCAATGCTTACCTTCTTCAAGGTGCCATCAAGCTGGCTTGGGTGGCTTCCACGACTTCACCACTGTTCAGCTTATCAGGTAAAATGCCTAAATTTTTTTAGTTTAGTAATTTACAAGGTTTTCATTAAGGTTTTAAGAAAATGACTAACAACACAATTTTGTGCAGGTTTCTCCAGACTTGGATTTGAAGCTGGATGAAAAACTACTCTCAGTTTTTAGCAACGCGTTCTCCTGGTAAGCCCCGGTGACATCTGATGGTTTTTCTTGCACATGAGTATGGTGGAAAGAAAAATAGAAGCACCACCGTGATGGTTTATGGCCTGGCCATGGTCAATAGTTATGCTATTGTTCTTTTTGTTTTATAAATTTTCAAAGCCCTAGGGGCTGTTGTAAGGAAATGTTATGGCTATTACAGCCGTGAATTCATGGTTTTTGTTTGAGCCTTCTCGGCTTGGAATGATATAGATGATAATAAATTTTGATATTCAGCTCTAAGCCGTGACTGTACTGTCCAACCACTGGGTGGTTTCTTGAATATGTAATTTGATTTTTACAGAAAAGAAATGGCCGTAATTTTAACATTTCTCGAAACAGATGAAGGGTTTTTCACTGCTGTAAATTATAGTTGTAATATTTTGGTTTTTGTGACTTCTGTTTAGACTTGAAGAAGTCATTTTTGGTCAGGTTTTAAAGCCTTGACGGATAATATAAAAGGCCACAGGCCACTATACTTGTTCAGTTTCATTTCAGCTTAGTGTTGTTTACAACATTATTTTAATTAGGTTCAAATTTAGGTGTAAATGGTTTATGGTAAACATTTATTGTTATTTACTTTGTACAGTGTTACTAGATAAATAAGATATTTTGTTTCTTGTTAAAGATTATATTTGAATAATCTAAAGTTCTGTAATTATTTTGCTATTAGTTAAATTATTATGATTACTGTAGTCAAATCTGGAAAAACTCTGCTAGGTTTTTGTATTATAAAAAATAAAATGTAAATTTTTACCCTAGAGTGATAATACTTATCTCTTGCAAACCCTATATTTTTCTAGAGGTTTGCATCGTTAATACCTTTTGTTTACAGTAAACCTAGTTTAAATGTATGACTAAATAGGTAGTTAAATAACCTAAAATATTATATACTAGGTTAAACCCTAAGTAAATATTTTACTGTTCTTGTAATTATTTATTTAAATTTAATTATTGGATTTATATTATGTGTCTTTACTAGTTTTAATTTTGTAAATATTATACATACTGGTGCTTATTATTTACATTTATTCTTACATGTAATTAGATATTTTAGATACTTCAGTAAACAGTACAAGTACAACTACACTTTTGTAATTAAATTAGGATTTCACTCCTTAACCGACCATTTGCATCGATCAGACGACCTGGCTCGCGTGAGCGGTCACATTCGATGTTGCCGGTCATCCGATTGGCGCAAATGGTCGGGTAAGTAGGTTACTGCATTAAATTACATAACAATTATGTAGAAGAAATTATTTACATCTGCATTCCAAGTTTTTGAAATCTACTTATCTAAATTAAGCATACATGCTATACTAGAGTACTACCTTGTAAAAGGCGTGGAAAAATACAGTTTGGTTATTTTCTTATCTATCAGTTAACTTAGCAATATCTCTATTGTTTTATCACAATCTAACTAATTACTAACTTCACAGTATAAACAGATATTCTTTCTTTATCATTAACAACGATGAAATAACAATATACTAATCTTGATAAACTCTTAAAATTTTCTAAGACAGTGAATAAAATAATAACTAAACCTAAACAAGTAGAACCTGTCAAATAGACGAGGTGACAACATCTTAAGGAGGTTGTTCCTCCCAACCAACTCTTGGAGAAAAGCTAGTCTGCAATTTCTCAGGACCCCCGAGACTACTCCTGGTCCTCCTGGTAGAGTATTGGGTGAGAAATGTAGTCTTTAGATCCTCTGCAACTCCACTGAGTGTTCAGCAGTAACTTAGTCCTGCTTACAGTAGTAAGAACTTCATCTTAGAATAGTTGCACAAGTTCAGTCTTCAGCACTTATCCCCTCAAACTCACTTCAGCTAGTCCCCTCCATCGAATTTCTCATGTGCACTTCATTCACTCAGAATGATCACCAATTAAGAATGAGCAGCCCCTACTGTCTTCAATGGAAAGTTTTATATCAATGCCTAGGTCTTCTGGGTCAGTTTTTACTTAATGAGCCACCTGCTCTTGTTCCACTTTCTTGGGGAATCATGACCACAAATATAGGGAAGTTGCCACTTGCAACAGCTAGAAGTAGTTTGAGGATGCCGCCACTTGTCAATATGCTCTCAACCCAGTCTCCTCCACCAAGTGACCTGTAAACATTTATTTAACAGCTTCCCTAAGCTGTTGTCTCATCTTTTATTTATTTAATAATAAAATATTCTGCAATACATTAAATTATCCTTGACCCCACTTGGTCATTAATTACAAACTTTAACATAAAATATAACATAATGTTCCTCAATAACATAAAATTGTTTTGCGAATTGGGGCATGTGATAGATTCAATCATGGATCTCTCTCTCCATTTTAACCAATCCTGCTACAGAAAAGCTAGACGTACCTATTGGAAAAGGAAGTGGTAGAAATAATTGGGCAACATGCATATGAGGTTGTAGAATTCATATTACATCTACGATATGCAGCCCAAGTCCCATTTTTGATATCCGATATGCATCCCAAGTCCCATTAAAACACAGATCAATGGGAAAGATCCAGTCTGCAGTAGATCCACGGTGCGGGAGAAGTGAAGTCCGAAAGCTGGAAAGTGGAGAGCGATGACATAAGGAAAAGCTAAAGATAAAGTTAAGATTTCTGATATCCCAGATGCGGTGCGGAACAACATAGTGTGGAATTGGAAAAGTGAAGAAGTCTTGACTTCCGACTTTTTCGATTTCCATCTTCCTTCTCTCCGTCTTTTAATTTCCAACTTCGGAATGTCGAAATCCACAAAGCGACATGCTCACCTGTCACTTTTCTAATTTCCGAATTCTGACCTTATGACTTCTGCCTTTCGACCTCAGAATGCGGAAATACATGGAACGACCATTTGCTTCTTCGGTTTTCTGATTTTCGACTTTTGACTTCCCGACTTCCGCTTTTTGGCTTTTGGAATCAGAAACTGAATTTTCCTTAGAACTTTCAGCTATATTTTCTCTTTCTGACTTCCAACTTCCTGACTTCTGCTTTCCGGTTTCGTACATTTCCGTATTCCAAAGTCGGAAATCGGAAGCCGAATATCCAGATGACGAAAATCGTAAAAATTGGAAGTTGAAAGTCGGCGAAACAAAAAAAGAGAAGGCCAAAATTGCAACAATTTAGAGTTATCCGAATTTTCTTTTTCATGTGCTTATTGTAAACAATTATCCATATTATAAAGAAGGAACAAATTTAAATGAAGATGAATTATTTCAACAAACATGAAATTAAAGTCATTTAAGAATTGGTTCGTTATTGTAACATCTATGAAATTATAATACAACATCACATCATTTAAACATGAAATTACTCTAATATCAATAGTGGTTGATTTTCCAAATAGTCATTAAATTATTATATGACTGCTTAATTAAGAAGCTGATTGCTAATGCTGTAAAGAAATAACATAAACATAACATTTTCGTTATATTAACTTTGTAATATTATAATATCACATTGGATTATTTCATTCAAGAAACTCACTGCTAATGCAGTTAAAAATAAAATAAAATGCTGAACTGTCATTATATATAAATTTATGAAGAACAACATTTATGTATCCGAAGCGAACATGGTTTCAAAATAAAAAAGATTTTGAATATGCATCACGAAATTGGCATCCATGGTATGCTATATTTCCGTTGAGGTCCAGAGTTATTTAGTACAACAGATATTTTCAATCAACCAAGAAATAAAAACTTAGTATCGAGTAATGCATTGAGCCATTCACCTTGCTTCTCCTCCTGCCGGGACATGCAACGTGTACCTGGTCCTTCCAAATCTCTCAACGACATTTCTATGCTTGGGCGATCGCAACTCCAACATGTTTCGCTTCTGAATTTTATATTCATTTTGTGTTTGATAATGTGTTCTGCCTGTGTTCACAGCTGGTGAGAAGGTTTATGTTCCTTCTGTGTTTGGCTTTCTTCCTAGTAGTCTCTATATCTCATGGTAACACTATTGAGCTTGCAAACCTCAAGAAGACAACCCCGTTTTTCAACAGTACCAAATCCTTGATGGGATTTTCATTCTTATATGCTTGTAGATTATTGTAGTCATCCTTTACCTGGGCTAGATCCTTCCTCCAGGGCATACCAGCGCAACACATTTTTGGACTCATCATCACCTTCATTAGAATTAGCAATTTGCAGCAAGAATAGTGATGACGTAGACCTCTGATCTCCTCTCCGCTAGTCTGAGCATTTGTTCGGACAAGTCATTCCTAGCAATGAATACTATGCACTGCGGTAATTAAGTCCACGGCCTTGTCTGGAGGCTTCAGTGGGATATCCTTCAAGATGAGAACTATTGACACTACTTCCATAGTGGTGCTATGATTTTTTAGGACAATATTGCTCTTACCGACATCAGAATGTATTCCTAATGTAATGAACATATTTACCCCTATGGATGGAGCTGATTTTGCGTGAAGGCCTAGAATTGGTCAAATTTCCAAGCAGGGACCAGCGGTCAATAAAACACATTGAACAACAAACTTCCCAAGCAGAATAGTTATTATAGATTCCATATCAGGACCCCCAGGACCCTCAGCAGAACAATAGTTAGTCATTGTTGTTATTCATCAAGATTCAATCACTCTGTATCTTTGAATAGATCTGACTTTGGAATTATAACGAGCCGAGAGGTTGAGTTTCAAATATGAGTTTGTCAAATCCTCACACACGCCATCATCGAGTGGCATGATTGTTGGGCTATCTGGGCAGACCTGGGTTTTACCTTTAACTTCGCACCAACAAAAGACCCACAGTGTTGGCCCTTTCGGCAGTAGCCTGCGAACATGCTACAGTCTCACCCAAAACAGCTATGGGGTGCCGCAGAATCAGGTTTCTGCAAGCAGAAGAGAGAATCTTACTGTACCTTTAGTCTTTAACTATTAATAATCACGCAACTCAATGCTTGTATTATCAATTACGTAGCTTCGCGGTTAGATAAACAAACAGTTACTTGCACAACCCTTATCTGGGAATTCACAGTGAAGCTAGTTATTAACAACAATCTTACTTTAACAGTTATTTACTTAGTAGTGCATAAAATATAATAACAAATCAACACAAATGAACCACAACACCAGATGTAACGTGGTTCACCCCCAGTGTAGGGGTTACGTCCACAGAACTGCTTTTTATTTAACTCTTTACAACTAAAACGACAGTTCTGATCTGCACACTCGGCTGCAGATCCTTTCAGTCCTCAAAGCCGCGCACACAGCAGCAGGCCTCTGCACACACAGCTGTAGATCTTCCTTTTCACCAAAACCCCCTCTGCGCACACAGCTGCAGAGGTCGTCCACGCACACAGCTGGGACTTAACCTTCTTACAAAAACCCTTATACAATCTCTTATCTTCACATTACATTAGCTTCATAAGATAATCATTCAAGACCTAACCCTCCTTCTTTACATAAGTGCCTATTTATATAGCGCACTATTACAAAACCCTGGATTTGTTAGAATAATCAACCCATAGTATTTACCCACTTAGACATTAATTCATTTATTTTTGTCTTATTTTCCTAGTCCATGAGTCCCACCGTGTGCAAGTTGCCAATTGCCTATCCATAGAGGTCAAACTTGCCATTATTGACTCATGTAGCGCTTGGGAAAGCCTTAGGAATCAAATTTGCTTTATTCTTGGCCTCCTAGGTGCCCTTCTGCTTTTTCTGCTTTATACCCTGTTTTTTCAGTGTTTTAAGGCACATAGGAAAGCAAGACTAGGTGAGGTGAATCAGCTTTGTTGCCTCTTCATCCTCCACTCTTTCCTCCATGCAAAAGCATCTATGAGCTGCCATTTGACCACTCTTTAGCTTGCCTATGCGCCCTTGCTAATTCGTGGGGTCCTTGATAGATTTGGGATCAGCTTTTTACACCTATGGGGGATTTGCCTATTTTGGGTAAGCCTGCTTTATGCTAGATTTGGATGCTTCCTTATGCATTCAATTTGCTCATGTATTCTATATATTCAGCAGCCTATGTTATTACAGGGTTGGCTATTGTACACTCAGTTAATATAATTTTGTGTTACAGCTCCATTTTCAGTTTCCATTGTTGATAATTTTGCATGATCAATTGTTAATTGTTGTGGGTGAAATTAATCTACTGCAGGCCTGAATTTCTATAGGATTTACACCATGGGAGCCCAAAACCCTAACCCTGGATTTAACCCAAGGGTTGATTACAAAACAGGGGTTTCGACCCACCTGCGACACCCCTAAGACTATTTTAGGTTGTAACTCCGCTTACACTTCCACAAAAACCACGGAGTTACCAAAGCTAAGGACCTTTAGGGTCGGAGCCCCAACAGGCCCCTAAGACTCTCTTGTGGACCGTCCCGGGGCACTCTGCGACTCTTCTGGTGGGAGAATCTTCTTTGTAAGGATATGGAAACGACTGTTGAGGTTGTGTATAATGTCATCAGCTGCTTTCTCTTTTTCCACCAATTCTTGTAACAATGAGGATGATACTTCATTAGCCTTTTCCTGCGCAAAAGTATCATAGGTCTTCAAAATTTTGAGCTGACTCTCTGCAGCATTGCTCAATTCCAATGCTTCATCGACAAGTGGCTGCAACAAATTTTCCAGTAGTGTTACCTTTGTCCTGCAGGAGTCGATTTCCTGCTAGAGCTCCTTGCTCCGCTTCACCTTAGCCATTTTCTGCATAGGAGGCAGCGTCTTAATTTCTGATCTGACTGCATCTAATTCTGCCTGTCGCAGATTGATGGTTTCTTGTACCTTACCTATATCTAGATGGTCCTGTAGGTTCACCAATGCTTCGATACTGTCTTCCAGCAGCTTTGCTGCGCTGCCCACAATATCTGATATTTTTGCTGCTAAGGCCTGGATGTCCCTGTGGTGCTGTTCTTGGATCTCAGGTGGAGTTTCTGGAGGGATGCGGAGTTGAAGCTCCGCGATCTGATTCTGGTGTTCTATTTTTAGCTTTTCAATTTCACTGCGAGACCGTTGGGCGTAGTCTCTTAGCTTGGCAATTATCTGCTCTGGTTCTTCTTCGTCTTGGATGTCGAAGTCAAGAAGACTCCGACATGCCTCATCCAGCGCTCGTGCCAGTGTAGCTCTTTTATGTTCAGCCTCTTTCTTCTTTTGCGCAACTTCTTCTAGCCTTGCTGCGAGATTTTGGCTTTGCTTCATGGTATCTTCCAACTGGATTTGAGAATAGTGATCTCGTGTGTGGATTTCCTTCGTGATGGCTAACTGGCAAAGGTGCAATTCTGTCATAGACAGCTTGGTGTAATCGATCCCAACTGTCATACTCATCTGCGGCCGGGAATCTGCATCAGTCAGTATTAGAGCTGCGCTTGACACTTGGCCCCTGTTATCTCTGGTCGGACATTGCCTCATATCCTGCTGCGCGGATGCTGGGGTACTACTTGTCGCTGATTTTGTTGATAACTCTTTCAGCTCTGAAACCCTGTTTGCTACGCCCGTGAGTGCAGCAAGATGCACATCCGCGAACTGTGACCACTTTTGAGTTAGTGTTTCAGTAGATTTGTCGAGAGCTTGCTCAAGCTCTTCCGGCGTCACAGTGACTCCTTCATCTAGATTTTTGTCCTTCGACGCTTTTGTCTTCTTGCGGGACTGAGGCTTGGTTACCTCCTCTACCTCTGGCGATTTGCGCTTAGTTGATCGATTAATATCTGATAGAGTTTTGACCGACTCCTCATCCTCTTATTCATGGTGGCCCTCTCCACCTTGGTCGTTTCCATCTTGCTGTGAGTCAGTTAGGTCTTCGCTATCTTCTAGTGGGCTTTGCTGCTGCGCCTGACTGGTACCTGCGCCTGTCTGTGTAACAGGGGGAACTGGAATGGTGGGTTTTTTTCCTGCATCTTTCAACCAGTCAGCCGGCCACTATTGAACTATGCCCAGGATGTCTGCTTTGGTTACTACATATGGTAACTTAAACCACTGATGTGTTGGATCTGCACGGGCTTGAATGAAAACATGATGCATGTCGGCACTGAAGTTCGCGGCACCTTCATATTGAGAGAACAACTCATTGGTAAGTCGTGGTATTCGCAAGATCTCGTAGTGTATACTCATGCCATAAAAGGCGAACACAGTGTTCGTCATCTGCTGAGATGTTTTGTCCAGCGACATCCAGAGGGATGCGTATCTTACTGCACCCAGCATGCCTGGGGGTGCCTCCACGAACTGAGCCTCAGTGGGTTCTTTCCACCCAATTAGTGCAATAAGTATTAATAGCCAGGAATAATGAAAAGGTCTACCTTTTTCCTGCGCATCACGGGCATCTTCCAGGAATTCCCTCGCAAGATATGTGGCCCAGTTGTAAGTGTAACCCTTAGCGCAGTTTACAGCGATTCTGATAACCGGGGCAGGCACTTCACCGGGCCTGCACTATCATAGGAGTTTGCATGCTAAGAGCTCAGCTGCGAAGCGAATGTTCTTTTCCTCAATCGTGGAAGTGTGATACCCTCGTTTCCCCTTGGTCAGGACGAAATGGTCCTTAATGCTCTGCGCGAGCTTCGTATCCTCGTGTTTTGAAGGAAATTCAATGCCCGGGTCAGGCCCTGCTATCGGTAAGCCTGTGATCTGATGAATAAGCTCGGCATTGATAGGAATTTGCTTGTCTCCTATCCACAAGTGGCCATCATGTACTAATGCTAGCAGCTGCTTAACCACGACGGTCACCTGTGTGCTGCGCCCAAAATGAGGAACATCAAGCATTTTTAGCAGGCCGGCTGTGTGCAAGCCGGTATCCCACTGTTGCATTTCCAATAGTGTCACACCATTGTCTGGGTATTTGACATGATGCAAGTATTGAGCAGGTGCGAACTGTGGAAACTTTCTATGATCATTTGTGTCATGGTCGGCATACTTAAGCCGGTCTATTTTTCCTGTCATGGTTCCAACCAGCTGTACACCTGGTGGCAGCGAGGGCATGCTTAATGTAAACTGCTTTGTCTGCCGGGGTGGCTTGACGCTTGGCTGAATAGGATGGAGATATGGTGGCCGCAGTGGTTCAATGTGCTCATATCCTCCAGTCGGAACCTGTGCTGAACTAGGCGGGTCCATCTGGTGAGTCCCTGATGTTTTCCCTGATTGCCTGTGTCGGTCTTCATTCCACTTAGAACGACTTCAGGTTTAAACTTTTTCCTAGCGGACCGTGTCTGCATCGGCCGCGGCGGGGCTGGGTGAGCTTCTTCACGGGGCACAGAGGTATGTGGGGGATCGAAACAACTCTGGAGACCCCTCTGTTCGAATTCTCTTACTAGATCTTGAAACTCTCGCTCGTCTGTCATGGGTTCACTCGTAAGTGTCAAGGAAATGCAGAATGCGATTTTTGCCAACTTAGGGATATTCTTATACACTTTATCAATCAAATGTTTTAGGATGATGCATCTAAGGCACCAAATCTGATAAAAATCTTGTCTGACCGGTACTGGATTTTCCATGATCTCATTAGTACAGACAATTAAGGTAATTAAAGTGCCCATGCCACCAATTCGGCTATTTTCCAACGGCCGGATTTTAAGCTTTGTCATGTTTTTGTGCTCTGGAAAAATCACTGTCTTAGCTTCGTCACAACGGGCAGTCTTGGCACAACATTGCTCCACGGTCTGTCCTGGTAAGATCTGCGATGGAGCTGTTAGGTTTGGTGCACTAACTTCTTGGTTCTGCTCCTTAGTTTGGTACTCAGTTCTTTCTTGATCATCAACTGCCTTGTCATGGATCATGCTGACATCTGCATCTAAAGTAGGGCAAACTTCATTAATAGAAAATGTAAGCAAAAAACTATCAACAAGATCATCCCAACTGACAGTACCGTGTCGAAGCTCGACCTCCGTATACTAGTTTTTTTGCTATAGGTTCCAAAGTGTGCACAAACTTATGCACCCATTCCTCGCGAGGTACATGTTCCCATGCTGCATAACATTGCTTCAAATGTTCCTGAGGACTATTCTGCCCATTGAACTTGCTTCGCACTTCTTGAGATTGTTCTATGAATCTGAGGCGTAGAAATTTCTGGCAAGCTTCCCAACTGTGAATATACTTCCTGTGGCCATTCCACCATCTCGCTGCTATAGCTCTTAATGCTGCTTCCAGAGTCTGCATTCTTTGTGATTCTGGCACTTGTTCTGAGAACTGCGCAATAAATTTTCCTGGGTCTGTCAACCCATCATATGTAGGCAAATCTCTGGCCTGTGCACTAAGGCATCTAAGATATTTGGTAATTCGTGCACATCGATGGCCATGTAGCTCGTATAGTCGATTCTGCTAATTCTCTAGACCATCATCTAAGTCAGACATGCAGGAGCTATCACATTGCCAATCCATTACACCTTCAACATTAGGCTCGACATAATCTTCTTCTTTAGCTGTGATATTAAAGATGTGGTCCAGAATATCCTGATCTTCCTCTCTGACTGGCTCCGTATATCTTTCTCCTTGAGAAGGATCCAATGGTAGTATAGCTCTCAATCCCTTCCATTCAAAAGTCATTTGTCTCTTTTTAAGATTGATAACCGCATCACTATCTATTTCCCACTCAATTCCTAGCAAAGCTGGATAAGGGTTACTGTCATCAATGACCTCAATAACTTCAAAATATGCTACAGTGCTAACTCCATCTATATCCACTGGTACTCTAGGGAATCTTCCTAAAGGAAGAATCCTCTGCTGATTGGCTAATCTCAATTGGATAGGGGACCAGTCAAGGGTGGGCTTTCCCATTTGTTCCCATGTCTGTTTAGTTAAGATATTGACTTCTGAACCCAGATCTAAAATAATATCCTTCATGTCATATTCTCCTATTTGAGCATGTAGTCTCATCTCTCTTCCAGTCCTTCTAATTCTACTGACAGCTTTTTCCTTACCAAGGCTTTGCTGAGGTTCACAAGACTGAATAACTTTTTGTAATTCATTTAAGGCATTCTGATTTCTTAACAATTTGATGCAACTCTGTAAAAACGATGATAGAGTACTTACTTGGCCTTGTGAGTCTTCCTGGGATTGCAGCTGCTGATGCTGCTTGTTTGCTGTGGGCAAATCTGGATCAGCAAAGTCTTGCCTGGCTTCCAAAAAAGTTTCTTTTTATCGTCGAACATCAAATGCTGGAGTTTTCTCTACGGCCTTGTGAACCCAAGCTTCATCAGGCTGCTTCGTCGGACACTGCACATCTGTCGTAGCTCCACTTCTTGTAACCACATTAACAGCTGGGATTGGTCATGGCTCAACAGCAATCAACTGGACACTCGGACTAGGTTTACTGTTCCTTTCTTGAATTTTAGCTAGCAACTGTGGACACTGCTCGATGACATGATCGACTGCTCTGTAGTATCGGCATGTCGTGGTTGGGTTTTGACAGTCTCGAGCTAGATGTCTTGCCTGATTGCAGTTATAGCAAATAACTTGACCTCGACCTCCTCCTGGCATACCACGACCACGGCCTCTAAAACTGCCTCGACCACCTCGGTAACCATATCCATCATTGCCTTGTGCATCCAGGTAGATCCTATAAGTGTCGTAGGTCTGCTCCCTCATAAGTTCAAAGCTGCGACATTCATCTTCATTGTGGCCTACTGACTTACAGAATTTACAGTAAGGGTTCTTCGGGACTTCAACATACCTCTGTAGCAGATAGCAGTATTCCGGTCGATGCTGGCCAGTAGTTCGATAGATCTCACAGTACAGAACACTAGGATTCAACAGGTTTGGTGCGCCAGTATTCAAATAGTTTCTCAGCGCCAGACACTGGTCCTTGTCGTGGCCTTCTGTTCGACAACGTATACACCATACCTCTTCGCGGGTGGATTTCCCTTTTTTCATGTCGCGAAGCTCTAAATCCATCTCCGCGAGCTGCACTTGAATTTGAGCTATGCCAGAATTATCTTCGACAGGTGCAGTTTCAAGCTTTATGGCAATCTCTAAGGCCTCTTGCTGATCAGTAACCTTCTGTTGCATGAGTGGAGCTCTGATGTGAGGTAATAATGCTGCAATAAACCACTCCTTATGTTGTGCTGGTCCAATCGTGAAGCTAACTTGGTCAAGCAGAACTTTGAGTCTCTGATCAAAGTCCCACACAGATTCACCTCGCCGCTGCTGGATCTCTTTTAACTCAGTGATGCATTGCGACTCTGATTTAGGTTTCTTAAATTCTCGGATCAGTGCTGCTTTGATGTCAGGCAAGACAGGATTCTGCGTGCTAGCAAAATTCATAAACCAAGTTAGGGCTCGGTCTCGGAAAGAAGTGATCAGCTGCGCTCGTCGAACATCTATGTCCGTAATGTTCTTCGCGGTCCACACAGCTTCGCATAGAAACCAGAACTGTTCTGGATCTTCTGACCCGGTTCCTTTAAAAACCGGTAGTTTGATGTCATCATGAACATGGGCCATCTGGGATGTAGAGGGGGAGGAAGGGTTTGAACTAGCTGGGGAAGACTGACCTGCGACAGGGATACTCGAGCTAGGGTTACTTTCAGACTGCGACAGGTTCTCGGGGATAATAGGTCTCTGCTGCGGGGTTATCGGAGGGTTTCTAACAGGGGGGGCCTCGGCGGACTTAGAGGCTTTAGATCTTAAAGGGGTATACTCAGTAGAGGAACCGAGATCTCTCTTATATCTTTTTCCACTTCGCAGCAAACCACTTTGCTCGTCGAAGTCCCAGTGACTTCCAATCATAGGTTAGCAATACTAGATCTAACAATCTGATTCTATAAGCACGATTCCTTTTTCAGCCAATAGTATTTTAATATTCAAACTAAATAGGTTCAAGTACTTACCCCTTGGTCCTTTGAAAAATTGTCGTTCAACTTCGCTAAAGGAGGTACTTGTGTCGATGGCGAACTCCGTCACAAATGCTTCGAGAGTTCGCGCAGTCCAGAAATCCACGGCTCGCGAGATCGCGTTGTTCACTCTTTTCAAGATAGCGATTCTTGCGGGGGTCCAGGGAGGAAACTGGTTTTCTTGGAAGTTCATCCTCCTTTCTGTTAACCTGGATAACCACTGGTGCAACTCTATGTGTATAGTACCAAGGAAAATTTCATGAACATCAGAAAAGACGTACCTTTGCAAAAATTGTTCCGCGCTACGACGGGGATCTTTATTTTCCTGTTTTGCAAACTTCAAATAGGTCACTTCGATCCAATCACCAATTTCTTTTACAGAGGGTCGCCATAGCCCTCGAGGTACGACGTAGATCTCTCTTCAACAGATACTGAGTTCAACCGGCAACGGAACCAATTTGTTGGGCTATCTGGGCAGACCCGGGTTTTATCTTTAACTTCGCACCAACAAAAGACCCACAGTGTTGGCCCTTTCGGCAGCAGCCTGCGAACATGCTACAGTCTCACCCGAAACAGCTATGGGGTGCCGCAGAATAAGGTTTCTGCAAGTAGAAGAGAGAATCTTACTGTACCTTTAGTCGTTAACTATTAATAATCACGCAACTCAATGCTTGTATTATCAATTACGTAGCTTCGCGATTAGATAAACAAATAGTTACTTGCACATCCCTTATCTGGGAATTCACAGCGAAATCTTACTTTAACAGTTATTTACTTAGCAGTGCATAAAATATAATAACAAATCAACACAAATGAACCACAACACCAGATGTAACGTGGTCCACCCCCAGTGTAGGGGTTACGTCCATAGAACTGCGTTTTATTTAACTCTTTACAACTAAAACGACACTTCTGATCTGCGCACTCAGCTGCAGCTGATCCTTTCAGTCCTCAAAGTCGCGCACACAGCAGCAGGCCTCTCTGCATACAGCTGTAGATCTTCCTTTTCACCGAAAACCCCTCTACGCACCCAGCTGCAGAGGTCGTCCACGCACACAGCTGGGACTTAACCTTCTTACAAAAACCCTTATACAATCTCTTATCTTCGCATTACATTAGCTTCATAAGATAATCATTCAAGACCTAACCCTCCTTCTTTACATAAGTGCCTATTTATATAGCGCACTGTTACAAAACCCTGGATTTACACCATGGGTGCCCAAAACCCTAACCCTGGATTTAACCCAAGGGTTGATTACAAAACAAGGGTTTCGACCCACCCGCGACACCCCTAAGACTATTATAGGTTGTAACTCCGCTTACACTTCCACAAAAACCGCGGAGTTACCAAAACTAAGGACCTTTAGGGTCGGAGCCCCAACAATTATGAAAACACAAACGATCATGTGGGATCTTGATCCGATTCGTTATGTGGAGATGCCAACTATGCTGCCCCTTTCTTCTATGACATCATGATATTAATGGTGGAAGTGACTATCAGCCTCACTTGTCATCAGCCTCAAGTTATCTCATGGTGTGTGGAATTGACATTTGTCACTTCATCGATCCCTTATGATGATGGTATCGATATGCCCTTGTTTTCAAAACCCATGCTTCCTTAGCATATTGTGTGTAAAGACTATACTCATCTTTTACTGCTTAATCATTATGGCACTCCTCATTATCATGCGTACCAGACAACAAATCTTTGGATTTCGGCATGCGATCTACGTCGTCCATTTTGATTTATCTTAAACCTTGATTTCCAGCAGCATGGTCTTTGCTATTTTTCTTATAGCTCCTATGCCCAGATTGATTTATGGCCATAGATCCTTTTTATCTTGCGTCTTCACCCTAGATCACCTTTCACATCTACACTTTATGTACTTACACCAACAAATTTCTTCTTCGCATATTGGATGGGAAGAAACATTTTCAGTCGTGGATCTACATTTAACTTTCATTGAGATCGTCGAAATATCTGTCCCATATTCAATTCCACAAATCTTAACCCCGACTTTTCTTCGTACAACTTCAACTAGCTTCAATATGGAATTATACATCTCATAGATAAGAAAATATGAATTTTGTTCCAAATATGAATTGTTCCAAATTGTAATAACTTCGGAAAATTAATTCACTCTTTGAATATTTTGTCATTGTTAATTCACTCCTTGAAAATTTTGTCATTAGTTTATGTTTATGCAATGTATTGCGGAAAACCAAAATTTCGCCTTCTCTTTTTCTGTTTCGCTGAATTCTTCCTCATTGAGGCAATGGTGATAATGGTTGTGAATCATAGGGAATTCAACCAGGCACCTAAATTCACTATCATAAGTGATAAGGGTTTTTTGGTAGCGTTACTCTAATTGGTTGTCTTTTGTTTTCTTGGGTACGCCTAGCTGTATTCCCTCCTAACATTTCCGAACACATAGTTTGATGTTGGAATTTGGAGGAAACATGTAGTTGTTCCTAACATTTCCAAACACACATTTTGATGTTGGAATTTGGAGGAAACCTGTAGTTGTTCCATCTATTATTATTTTCCAGTAATTACAGAATTTTTTTGTCATATATATGTTGGAGCAGTCAAAAGGTTTTTCAACAAATTGAAGGGATTACAAGGGTGTTTTAATCTTTTATAACAAAATACTCAAATTTGCACTAAAAGAAGTAGAATGTTGTCCCTCATCAATGAGACAAATATCTTAGCATATTCAGGATAGAGGACAAATATCTCAACATATTCAGAGCATGTTTGAGCTACTCTGCATTATTACCGCAGAGAGTGGAGTTGAGTTTTTGGAACCATTAAAAGAAAAAAATCTTTGAATAGGAGCTTATTTTTCTTTATTTTTCCTGTCTGAGATAAATCAGTCTTCTGCGCGATCACTCCTATTCTATTTTTGTTCAGAACCATGCAACTTATCCTTTGTTTCTCTTGAACATAGTCGTGGGTCATGTTCATCCTTGTGCATCCATGTTTAAGCATAAACATCACTGTAACAATCGTTTCCAAACTGAACTGGATTTTTCGACTTCCACTTCTGACTTCCAACTTCGAAATGCGTAAATCCAGCAATGCAAGGTGTTCACTTGTCACCTTTCCAATTTTCGACTTCCGGCTTTCCACCTTCCGATTTCCAATTTTGGAATGCGGAAATCCACGGAAACTTCCTGACTGCCGCTTCCCGATTTTGGGAATTGAAAATCCAACTTTCCTTAGAGTTTTCAACTATCTTTCCACTTTCCAACTTCCGATTTCTTGACTTCTACTTTTTTATTTTGAGAATCGAAAATCCAACTTTCCTTAGAGTTTTCAGCTATCTTTCCACTTTCTGACTTCCGACCTCAGAAATCGAAAATATAAAGTTCAACCACTGTTTCGCCATCCTCCCTTCCCCAGTTCGGAACTCAGAAAACTATCAAATGATGGAACCTCTATCCTCGTTTTCTCCTTCCGCATTCCGCCTTTCCTCCCTCTATTGCAGAAGTCAGGAATCGGAATACCAAAACCTTTCCTTAACCTTTTTCCGTATTTCCTCCTTCCGCCTTCTGCAGGCGGATCCCAGAAGTTGGAAATCTCGCTTTCCGTTTTATCTTTTATCCTAGTTTCCACCTTCCACCTTCCGCCTTTCGTAGGTGGATCCAGGAAATCAGAAATCCCACACTCTACTTGATAAAACTTATTTCTCCCGCCTCCTGCATTCTTCCTTCGTTGTGAAACTCGGAAATCGGTAGAATGACTTTTGATCTGAACCTTTTTCTGCACTTCCGACTTCCGCTTTCTGACCTCGAAATGCAGAAACCGGAAAAGGGAAATTGAAAACAAGGGAGGGAGGAAGGGAGGAGGAGAGATGGAGGGAGAAAAATGCAGGGGAGAGAGAGGTAGAGGGAGAGAGAAAGGAGGAGAGAGAGAGGGAGAGAATGGGAGGGAGAGAGAGAGGGGGGGAAGAGAGGGAGAGAGAGAGAGAGAGGGGGGCGAGAGGGGGAGAGGGAGAAAGATGGGGGGAGAGGGTGGGGAATTAGGGAGAGAGATTGGGGGAGAGGGGGGGAGAGAGGGAGAGAGAGGGGAGGGGAGAGAGCGGGGGGAGAGAGATATGTTGATCCTCCGATCGGGGATGTCATTGATGTATTTAGTCATGAATTTCTTGAGGTAAAAACTTAGTTGTAAGTCAGGTTAGTAGTACCCACAAAAGTATTATTAAAATGTAATTTCCAGTCTCCCAAGGTAACTCATTCAGTTGCGGAAAGACTCAATATTTTTACCTTCTTGGCGTTCCTTTTCACCTCTCGGTGCAAATGCTAGTTTTAACTTTACCCTTTTAAGAAGGGATAGAACCCTTTGAAAGGGCCATGAAAAGTTCAAATTTGAAAGGGCTATGAAATGTTCAAATGTCAAGGGATATTGAATTTGTAGAAAATGATTAGATGGCAAGGGATATTGAACGCACCTACTATAAACATCAAACTTGTAAAATATCAAAATTCATGTCTAGTGCATATCCTTAATGGCTCATGAATTCTAAGCAACTGCAAAATTTAGCATACCTATTGTAGAGTGCAAGTTGCGCTCTGCCTCTTCCTAACATTTAAGTTTGCCCATTGTTAACTAGCGTCTATTGCTTCTCGTAAAATGTGGCGAGAGAGAGAACAATGCCTAAAAAAAACATAATGACGGGCGATCTCGTATCAATTTTCAAGTTCTTTTTCCTGCACACCCAGACGCTTTGAGGTTCGAACACAGGTTTAGGGGATTTTTCATTGTCCTCAACATCCACTCGCATGCATCGTAGTCGCACAATCGTGGTAACTGGTAAACAAACTGTTGAGAAAACAGGTTGTATATTGAATCACAATACTAATGTACAGAAGAGGCCTATATATATAGGCTAATAATACAGACAATATATGTACATAACCAATGTGGGACAAATATAATCTAACAGCCCCCCTCAAGCTCAAGGTGGAGTGCGAGAGACCAACTTGAGTTTGGACACAAGATCACGAAAACGCCCTAGAGGATGTGACTTTGTAAAGATGTCCGCGAGCTGATCACGAGACGTGATAGAATGAAGCTGTAGTGAGCCCTGAAGAAGATGATGACAGACAAAATGACAATCAATCTCAATATGTTTGGTCCGTTCATGAAAAACATCATTATGATCAATCTGAATAGCACTCCTGTTGTCACAGTATACAGGAGTAGTAGAAGAAAGAGAGACACCCATATCCTGTAACAGCCATTGTAAACAAAGAAGCTCCGAGGTAGTGTCAGCTAGAGCACGATATTCTGCCTCGGTGCTAGAGAGAGTAACAACAGTTTGTTTCTTACTTTGCCAAGAGATAACTGAAGTGCCAAGTATGAAACAATAACCAGTGGTAGAGCGACGATCTGTCGGATCACCCGCCCAATCAGCATCAGTATAAGCATGCAGCTGAAGAGAAGACTGAGAGGAGAAATAGATCCCATGAAATAATGTTCCCTTCAGGTAGCGAAGAATGCGGAGGACAGCTGAGAAATGAGTGGAGCGAGGAGCAGCCATAAACTGACTCACCTGATGGACAACATACGAGATATCAGGCTGAGTGAAAGTAAGGTAGACAAGATTTCCAAATAAATGCTGATATAAGGTAAAATCATGAAGAGGCTTACCATCATCAGGAGTGAGACAAGTATTAAGCTCAGTTGGAGTGTCGAAAATCTTACTGTCTGTGAGATTAGCCCGGGAAAGCAGATCAGAGATATACTTGGCCTATGTCAAGTAATAACCATAAGAAGAAGAAGAGATCTCAAGACCAAGAAAATAGCTGAGAGGGCCAAGATCTTTCATCTCAAAGTGCTGACTAAGGAACTGTTTAAGTTCCTGAATACCAGTGATATCATCTCCAGTGATGATCATGTCATCAACATATAGTAGAAGAAGTATGGTACCCCAGTCTGTGCGGTGAATAAACAAGGCTGAATCATATGAGCTGATGGAGTAGACAAGGCTAGAGACAGTGGCGCTAAACTTAGCAAACCATGCTTGAGGAGCCTGCTTAAGTCCATATAGAGCTCGACGGAGACGACAAACCTTGTTTGTAGGATGAGATAATCCAGAAGGTGGCTGCATATAGACTTCTTCACTTAAATCACCATTAAGAAAGGCATTCTTGACATCCATCTAACAAATTGACCAATGTCAAGAGGCTGCAACAGCCAGCAGAGCATGCACAGAAGAGAGGCAAGCAACTGGAGCAAAAGTCTCCTCATAATCCACACTGTACTCCTGAGTAAAACCTCTGGCCACAAGTCGAGCCTTGTACCTGTCAATAGTACCATCGGAACAAGTCTTGATTTTGTAAACCCACTTACACCCAACCACAGACTTTCTAGGAGGCAAGTCAACCAGATCCCATGTATTGTTCTTGTGTAAAGAATCAAGTTCCTCTTTCATCGCAGCCTGCCAAAGAGGGTTAGTGGAGGCCTCATGAAAGGAGTGCGGCTCATGCAAGGTAGCTAAGGCATGAAAGCAATGAAAATCCTATAAATGGGATGGGAGGGATCTTACTCGGGTGGATCGGTGAAGGTTAGGTGGTGGAGTGCAGATCGGATCCTCAGATGGAACAGAACCTAGGGTCGCAGGTGGAGCGACGTCGAGAGCATCAGATGACTGCTGTTCGATCAAGGTAGACTCTAGTAAAACATTGCTAGTGAAAATTGGAGAAAGAGGAATCTCAAGAAGTGTAGTAAAGGGAGGGAAGGATGGCATGTTGAATTTGCCGACTTCGTGGAATAGAAGATGCTCCCAAAAAACTACATGACGGGAGATGAGAAGACGATGAGAGATAGGATCATAACATCGGTAGCCTTTTTGTTCCACTCCATATCCAAGAAAACAGCACAACCGAGAGCGAGGCTCGAGTTTGGTGCGCTCATGAGGTTGGAGTAAAACAAAACATGCAGAACCAAAAATACGAAGATGATGATATGAGGGGACAGAGCCAAACAACCTCTCGTGAGGAGTGCAATTATCAAGGATAGGGGTAGGCAACCTATTGATTGTGTAGACAGCCGTGAGAGTAGCTTCACCCCAAAACGGGGTAGGAAGAGATGTGGAAAGAAGCAGAGCACAAACAGTGTCTAAAATTTGCCTAAGTTTGCGTTCAGCTCGACCATTTTGTTGTGAGGTGCCTGGACACGACAAGTGAGAAACATTGCCATAATGATTGAGGATGGCTTGAAAAGCATGTTGAGTATATTCTAAAGCATTATCAGAACGAAAGGCTTTGATGGGTTTTGAAAATTAGGTTTCAACCATTTTTGCAAAAGTGCGATAAATATCCAATAATTCAGAATGATATTTCATTAAAACATCCAAGTGTAACGAGAGAAATCATCAACAAAGATAACAAAATAACGTGAACCACTCATACTAGCAACATGAGAAGGTCCCCAAACATCAGAATGAATTAAATCAAAAGAAGTAGTAGCATGAGACTCGCTATTATTAAAAGGCAAGGTCGGTTGTTTCCCAAGTTGACATGAAATACAATCAAAAGGACTATTGGACACTGAACCTAAAAAACCCTTTGACGCTAAAAGTTGAACGCGAGATGTAGATGCATGACCAAGACGCAAATTCCAAAGTGCAAGAGATGGTGATGACGAAGGGGCAGCAGCAGAGATGCTTGTGGTGGGGAGGTGTAAGGATGAGAGTTCGAACATGCGCCCAATTCTACGCTTGGTCCCAAGGGTCTGGCTTGTACGAGGATCCTGCACAAGCACACCAGAAAAGTAAAAAACAAGTCTATATCCAAGTTCACACAGTTGGCCAACAAAGAGGAGATTGAAGAACAATTCAGGCACATGAAAAACTTTAGAAAGAGAAGGGGAAGGTGTACTGATAGTGCCTGTATTTTTAACATTCATAGTGGATCCATCAGCTGTGTGAATCAATGAGTAATGAGGTGAAGGTGCAGATGTGGTAAATGAAGTAGGGTGAGGTGTCATGTGATTGCAACAAGCAGAGTTAAATATCCAAGGGGAAGAAGTACCTGGAAATACTGAGAGGACAGAGGAAGATGCATTACCAGAACGAGATAGGACAACCTGGTTGACTATTGCCTCAAAGTTAGTTGCAGATAAGGTGACACTGGATCCTGATGCCTGGCCAGAGGAAGCAACTGAAGAGGGAGCAGCTGGAGATGAACCACTCTCAGTATGAGCAACTGCTGCTGTTGGTGCAGTAGATCTTCCCTTACGCCAACACTTGTCAATAGTGTGCCCTTGACGTCGACAATAGCGACAGTAATTGTTATCTCGAGACTTAGGAGGGAGTTGAGGAGTATCAGACCTGTCATAATGCTCTCACTAGAATGACGAAGAACCAGAGGATGGTGCAGCCAACATTGTATGACTAGGTTGAGAGCGCATAGTTTGCGATCTAGTCTCGGCACGGACAAGTTCGAAGATGGCAGTGTCCAAAGTGGGAAGAGGAGAACGATATAAAATTTGCACACGGACAGGCTCAAAATCATCACGCAAGGCCATAAAAAATTGGTGAAGGCGATGTTGATCTCTATGTGTAACATACATCTCAGCATCAGTGGGATCCTTCCAAATAGGATCAGAAACATCAATTTGGTTCCACAAGAATTACATACGAGCAAGAAAATCATTTATACTCTGACCAGGTTCCTGCCTCAAATGGAAAAGCTCAAACAGAAGTTGATACTCATGAGCACCATCCACAGAAGAATAACGAGAAGCAAGCATATCCCAAGCACCCTTTGCTTCATCAAAGCTGCCAAAGAGCGCAGAAATAGATGGGATAGTAGTGTTATGGAACCATGTAAGAATCTGATGATGCTTGCTATCCCAATCAATAAGACGAGTGGTGAAATCCTCATCTGATTTAGAAGCCCCTTTAATTGGCTTTTTGACCTCCCCAGTCACATAAAGCCAAAGCTTGCGGCCTTTAAGAAAGCTACTCATAG
This sequence comes from Pseudotsuga menziesii, assembly GCA_001517045.1. Lineage (NCBI taxonomy): Eukaryota > Viridiplantae > Streptophyta > Pinopsida > Pinales > Pinaceae > Pseudotsuga > Pseudotsuga menziesii. The sequence continues at coordinate 95,824 of LPNX010313219.1, read as the reverse complement.
ATTGGGACCACACCATATAGTTTGTGCCATCCAATACAGTCTGAACATGATGAAGAATATCGTTTTGTGCCATCGAGAAGGCTCAAATGCAGAAACAGACCACAAATATGAAATCAGGACGAAAAAAAGAGAAGAAAGCACTTGGTATATTGAGTCGCTGAAAACTATAAGAGGAAGAGAGAGAGCCGAAAAAGACAGAGCAAGGTATTCGCCGGAGAACACTAGCGGTGCCGGAAAGAAAATAAGATGCGGGAATTTTTTTTTTTAAGGTGATTCAGAACCTATGCTCTGATACCATGTTGAGAAAATAGGTTGTATATTGAATCACAATACTAATGTACAGAAGAGGCCTATATATATAGGCTAATAATACAAACAATATATGTACATAACCAATGTGGGACAAATATAATCTAACACAAACGATTCGGTCACACGATCGTGGTAACTGGTAAACAAACGATCTGGTCTCCAACTCGGTTGAAACATGGCTTGAAAGGCTCTGTGCCTGGAGAAATGAAATCCAGTTTTCAGCCTCAAATCTGGGGCGAAGATTAACCATCCTGCTACGCAGCCTTTAATGCGACTGTAGATGTGCAATAAACCGTTGCGACCTGCTTCCCTAGCATTAAATCCTACAAAGCATACTGGTTATTGATCACTTAAATTTGGGGCACCTAAATCTGGAGCCTGTGCACGCTTAGACATTGTTCAAATTAAAAAGACCCGTGACTAGTAATTTAGTAACGTCACGGTTGTAACTTGAAAATTTGGAAGGTACAGATTGGAACCAAGCCTGGAATTTCAAATCTTTTCAATTCCTCCTTGAGTGTGTGACACTAGTGGAGATTTAAGGTTGATCTGACACTGGTGGAGATTTAAGGTTGATCTGATGGAAGCATAGGTTTTATTCTTGGCCAGAGATCGTAATGTTCTCTTGTTGGGAGACGTTGTTGTCCTTTAGTTCTTTTGTCATCACATTGTTAGTTATACTTACTAATTGGCACATCTTTCTCATATCCAATATTAAGGCTATCCCCGACCTAGGTTTAATGCTATCAAGTGGCTCCAATGTTCTACTCCAACTCTATCTGAGTGTGTACAAATGTAAATTTCTCCTAGTCTTGAAAAAAATTGAAAAATTGATTACGGTAACCTATTTTTATGTTTAAAAATTACTCATAATAATAATAAAAAGTTACCAATCAATATATATTAAAATCTCTCTCTCTCTCTCTCTCTCTCTCTATATATATATATATATATATATATTTATATATTATTGTTTTGGATCCAAAGCTTCCACAGTTCTAATTTATAAATCCATTTCCCTTACCTTCATATCCTTAGAAACAACTCTGAATGCCAAGGAATGACAGAGCACGGAAATGGAAAAATCTCAAAGGCAAGGAATGACATAGAAAAGATGGAACCTCAAATCTATGTGGTTGTTCTACAATGCACTTGACTCTCCTGCAATGTCCCACTTCTTTGCTCTTATACTTGTAACTGAAAGTGTAAGTGTGTACCCGCTCGTGGCAAGGAGCTCAATCCAGAGGCTCCATAGGTAAAACTTTGTAAGTATAATTGTAAAATCCTAAGTTGCATTGTGAACTGTAGACTTAAGATATTGAAGACTTGACACAACTAAAATGATAGGGGCTTGGAATCTACTAAGGGAAGAGGTTGAATGGCTAGGTGGCCATGAATTAATGACACATGTCATCTTGGTGCCATAGGAACATAACAAGGAAAATGAACTGTGATGACACTTAAGTTTATAAGTGATGAATAATTATGATTAAATGTTAGTCCTAGGTAAAGATGCTGAAGAAACTTCTAGTCGTCATAAGACACAAATAAATACCTATGACTTAATGATTAGCAAGAGGATAATTAGCACTAAAAGTTGATAAGTAAAATCAAGAAGTTAGTGGAGATGTCATTGTCACCTCGACAAAGAATGCCTAGAAACATGATCGAACTCTACATAGGAATAAGTTAAGTTCCCTAGTAATTATTAGTAAATTATACAACTAAATATTTTTATTCTATGGCACAAAAAGCCATTAATAATTATATTAAGTAATTATAAGTGCTCGTAAAAAATACCATACAAAATTTTTCATATAAAACAAAATAAACCATATTGTTGAAGAATTGTGATGAAGGCATGTATAGTTGCTGCAACAAAACCATGTCTTAAAACTAGCCCTGCCTTGGATAATGTCTTCTGACTTTGAGTGAAGACCCTAGCCCTGCCTTGGATAATGTCTTTGGGCTCTTGTTATCCTCCTTAGAGTCATCTTTGGCTGTCAACTTACAGGTAGCTTATGAGAGGATTTTTTTGACTTAATGCCCGATTGTCAGTAGCTGGGTCGGTTGCTAGTTCTTGTGTATGTCAATAGCAGGTAGTTTTTTAACTTTGATGTTAATATACTACTGGGTTGCTGGTTTATGTATTGTTGGGTTGCTGAAAGTGCTAGTGACTTACTGTTAGTGCTGGTTTTTTAACTTTTGATGTATTGCTGGGTTGTTGGTTTGGGTCCTGATTATCTACTGTTGATGTACAAAACTCTTTTGATTCAATAGAATACCAAAGAGTGATTTTTTCGTTTGAAAAAAAAAACCGTGTCTTAAAACACTTCCATACTTTAGAGTTCTCAGTCGTGACTCGCGACCAACCAATGATAAAAGTTAGTTAAAATTTGTTTATCGTTCACCACGTGGTTCTTTGCAAATAAATTTTGGGGTAGTTACATAAACATAACAAACATTAAGTCGGAAAGGGGGAAGTGAGTAATTATACATTAATACTATGTTTATTTTCTTTTGCATTGTTATATGTAAATTAGGAGCCATGAGGTGTAGATGAGTTGGCATTTGTGGGGTTTGTTCTTCATGAGGTCTCATGTTCAAACCTCATGGTGAGGGGTTGAGTTTGTGAGCCAGCGGTAGGGCCTTTGGATGACCTGATGGAAGCCCATGTTACTTTCCTTGCGGGGGGACGGTAATATTGTCTTGTGGGAGGTGATGCCGTCCTTTAATGCCTCGAGCAACTACGCTGACAGTTCTACTTGCCGTTGGACAGATCATTCTCACATTCAAACTAAGGCTGGCCCCAACCCAGGTTTACTGCTATATTGACTCCGTGCTCTACTCCCGCTCTAGCTCTGCTATGTTCATATATGTACAGGTTCCTTGATAGGAAAAAAAAGTAAATTAGAAGAAAACAAATGTTAACATGGTTTTCGTTATAAATACAAAATAGCGTTTTCATAAGAGAAGTGCATTTTTAGAGAAATGTTCTTTATTCTTTTTATATTTAAATTAAAAGGAAGGTCATAAAATGTTATATATATATATATATATATATATATATATATATATATGCATTTAATTTACATTGTGTAAGATATGGGGCTTATATGTTATGAGCTTGCAAGTATTTTCATTTTAAATTGTTAGAAAAAAGTACGATAGGTATATGTATATGTATATGTGGACATTGAAGGTATGTTACATTCAAATAGTTTGAAGTTTACTGGTCCTAATATAGGGATTAAGAAGGTTAAAAATAAAAGAAACAAAAGAATATAAAATAGAGTATTATGTTATTAAATAAATAAATGTAAATGCAAGGTTGGTTAGTGTTATAAAGAGTTGTAAGTTAGTTGAGAACAAGTATTTGAATCTTTGCAATATAAAGTGCATTTAAAAAGAAGAAAACATTTTTATTTAGAAAGTCAGAGTATTGATTTTAACTTTAAAAAAACTGATGAATATATGTCTTCGTATTAGTATGACTGCAATGGTTATGTTGATAAAGTTATATTTCAGATATACATATTCGTTTGTTTGTACCTTATAACATAGAGTAACATAGAGTAACATAGTAACATGAACAAGTTATGGATAGTAACATAGAGTAACATAGTAACATGAACAAGTTATGGATACATAAGCTATAAATTTCTTTGTAGATGTTTCTATTCATCTTATGCCCTTGACCATGCTCGATGCTAATCAAGAGTAATAAGTCCATTGTTTGAATATTTAATCATTATATGATGAGTTAGCAGTGAAATGGTTCGATATGATAGCTAATTGTAATTACGCACGAGTGGTGTAAATTGAAAAGATACCTTAATTATAAAATCTCAATGGTGTAACTAGATGTTATAATTACACATGAGTGGTGTAAATCGAAAAGAAAAGTTATATAAGAATTTTAGTATGAATGTGAATATGAGCCACATGTGTCATCTAGGCTTATTAATTAAAGGATAAACTAAGGAGAAGTCATAAGTATGTGATAAATGATAATAGTTCATTGGCACAATTGTGAAACTATTCAATGATCTTATGAAAGTAAAAGTTATGTTGTTTATGCCAATTAAAGATGTTATGTCATACAAATTCAAATGTGGATAGGTGAAGAATATTTTAGCTAAATGTTATAAGTCTTTGTGTGGTAATTATGGCACTTCCATATATTGGTCATATTAAAAGTATAGATGTTAAGTATGCATTAACATACTTGTTAAGTTGAAGTTAAAAAGAAAAGAAAAAATCATACCCCATTTTCCAAAAATAGTGCCAAGGAAATCGGGACATTACATCTCCAGTAATTTAGAAGCTTAGGAGTCCAGAGTCTCCACTAACATTAGAGCACATGCATTTGAAAGATGGGAAATGGGAAACCAACTAGTGATAAGCGAGACGAATGTGATAGGTCATGCTTTCCATAATGATTACCTTTTTTTCAGAGGAAAAAAACAGTTCCTTGGTATTCTATTGAATCAAAGGTAACGGAGTACATCAACAAAAAAGTACATCAATTATCCAGAAGTACATTAGCATCTTAAATAAAGAAGTATATGCTCTCTCTGAAGCCATCTACTGTCAATACATGGGAATTTTGTACCAGAATGTTCCTCTCATAATAGTCACAGTAAAACTATCAACCATATATGTCCCTAGAGAAGATAATAAGAGCCCAGATACATTTTCCAGTCAGGGCATGGTGCATCTCAAATAGTCCAAAGGCATGGCTAATCATCTTAATCAAAACTTGTTCAAAAAAGTGCCATACTCAAAGGCTAGAAGGCCTTAAGAAAACCAGAGCAATGCTCTCAAAAAAGCTGTAGTGCTACTTCCCCCAATACTTCACCTTCACACATTTTTGTAAAGGTAAGATGGCCTGAATCCATATGAAGCCCATCCTTGAATAATGAATCTGCCCTCTTATCATTACATATCCATAATGATTACCTTAATAAAACAAACATAATAGATTTACAAAACCTTCATGCGAACAAACATAGCTTCACTCCTTAAAATAAATAAAATAAAAAACATTTGTATTAGAATTGATATAAGATATAATGTATCTTCTTTGTTAGGTTTCTCCTCAATCATCCCATCCCTGAGGGATTATAATGTTATCGAAATGACATAAAACATATATTATAATAGCATAGTGACCCCATGCATGTCCTACATATAACATTCCTGATCTCGTTAGGATGCATTGCACGAAGGAAAAACCAAAGTTTTGTATAGGGGAGCTTGTCACGTCCCCATGCCTCCGACCAGCGTAGAGGACGCGACCCAAACTTTAATCACAGCGGGCTAAGAGCCCCATGAACATGTACATGCATAAAATTTGCAGAAACATAATGCTGAAAGAAAATGCATTGCAGTATAACATGTATAAACGCAATTGTTTATCATACACAACTATAATTATTTATCTTGCACAATGGAATAAACATGCATTCACACAAGCATTCCTTTTAACATGTTCATCATTTTCATATCATTGACAGAAAATATGGTTGCATAAGTAAAAATGGGTAAGAACACTTATCTTATGAATAACTGGATCCGCAACCAGCTACGTCGCTGCAACGTTCCACCCAACCATAGGCCAACGTGCTCCTTAATCTCTCAGCAGTGCTGCCACCCCCGAGATGGGCATGATTCTCCAAGGAATAAGGGAACTAGCAGGATTATACATAGCCAAGGGTATACAAAACACAGCCAAGCCAACATAGTTGGGTTTATCAGGCCATCCAGGAGTTGGGAAAGGATAATTGCTAAGCTGGTGAGCTCATTACAGAGCCAAGAACACCTACGCCAGAACTAGCCTGACCTCTAAGACACCCAAACACACCCAACACAAGGAATCAGTCCCTTTTATGCTACACAGTCCCTCAGGCCCTGCATTCTCTTCCAGTGCTATTCAGGGGTGATGGAGAAGAAGGCCAGCCCTCTAGCTCTGTCTGTGTGGTTTCCAACCACCAGGTTTATCAAGCAAAACTAAGCCCCCATCCCTACTCCCAATACAGTCCGAAGACCAACCATTGCACTCAGGCAATCAATTTAGCTATCACAGCTTAAACGAGGGAAAACAAATTCAAACCATCTACAGCAGTCCCCAAACGTAACAACAACATAGCTCATGGCCTGGGGAAATTAACAGCCCCCGAAATGCATCAGTGGACGCGGCTCACAACGTGGGGAAAACTCAACCTGTCCTTGGGCAATGAAGTCACCAGGAAAACATACATAGACCATGCTGGGAAAGAGATTATAGTTCCCCAGCCTGGGCGTGAATGAAAATGACAACGCAGGACCCACGAATCAGTCCGTGAGGGAAGAATACAGCCAAACCATCCGTATATCCGCAGAGGAAAAATACATGGATAAAAACCAGGAAAATCCTGTGCGTGGAAAACAATCCGACCTTATGAGGAATGAATAGACAATGGAGGTCCTGCGTGATGAAAAACAGCTCCGTTTTTTTCCGTGGATGAACAAACAATAGGAAGGACGCGAAAATTGGAAGTGCGCGAGCCTTCAGCACAGTCGTGGAGAGAAGAATATCTGCGTGAGAGGATGAATAGAAAAATCGTGGGTAGAGTGTGCGTGTGGGTGAGGACTGACAGTCCTGCCACCCCACTTCCAAGACCATAACTGCCTCAACCACTAGCATCCTTTCTTAATGAAAGTGGTTGGAATAAAACAAAGGAAGAAGACATATGGGTTTTTCTCTCATTGGCCAAGGTTGACAATTTCCCCCACATCCTTATCCTTGTGAAAATCATGCCCCTTTCTCATTTTAGTTGCCACGATCGTAGCTGGTCGGGTTCATTTTTAATTATAGATGCATATTTACATGCTGACCGTCATAATATATGCCGCATGCCCCGATATACCATCGACGACAATTCAAATCCCAAAACATAGCATAACCGATCAATGGTGGGGCCTTGGCCTTTAGCTCCACACCATGATCATTTATAATTTATACATCATATACATCTAATGTAATGGGGTCAAAACCGGGACATTACATTCCCCTCCCCCTTCAATAGCACTGTCCTCAGTGCTTTACAAAATTTGAACAAAATGCTACACTGGTATCACCTTAGTGTTCCGCAGAATTGAACAAAAATGGATTTTCCAATCGCATGGCATCCTCCAGCTCCCATGTAGCCTCTTCAGGTCTGAAGTGCTCCCATTGCACCTTTACCTGACCTATGGCTCGGTTCCAGAGCATTGTGACCTTCCTGTCGAGGATGCGCATTGGCTCGATTCAGAACTCTCCCTCGGGTTCCACCTGAATCACATCCCAATTTATCACATGGTTAGGATCATGTACATATCTCTTAAGCAAAGAAACATGAAAAAAATTATGAGCTCTAGTGCTAGTAGGCAATGCAAGTCTATATGCAACTGGCCCTATCCTTTCAAGCACTTCAAACGGCCCACAATATCTCGGTGACAACTTGGCACAACTTCCAAGCTTCAAGGAACTCTTCCTTGCCCTCACTCTGAGGTAAACATGATCCCCAACACTGAACTCCCTGTTCACCCTATTCTTATCGGCATAGCTTTTCTGTCTGTCCTGTGCTGCTTCAGCTTCTGCCTGATATTTACAACCTCTTGCTCCATCTCCTTGAGCAATTCTGGTCCAAGCACAATCCTATTCACTGGATTATCCCAAGTCACTGGTGTCCTACACCTTCTTCCATACAAGGCTTCATACGGACTCATCCCCAAGGATGCATGCTGTCCATTGTTATAAGCAAATTCCACCAAGTGCAAGTAATCTTCCCACTTGTTTGGTTTGTCCATCACGTACATGCGAAGCATGTCTTCAAGTACCTGATTAACTCTTTCTGTCTGGCCATCTGTCTGAGGATGGTATGCAGTGCTGAAGTTTAGCTTTGTACCCAAATCTGCAAACAACCCCTTCCAAAAGTTGGAAGTGAACTTGACATCTCTGTCAGAGACGATTGCCTTAGGCAATCCATGCAATTTGAAAATCTCCTTCATGAAGATCTTTGCAATGTCGCCAGTCTCATATGTAGACTTAACCGGTATAAAATGTGCTGCCTTTGTCAACTTGTCTACCACAACCATGATGGAATCATGTTGTCTCCAAGTCATCGGCAATCCTATAATAAAATCCATGGAAATAACTTCCCATTTCCATTCCGGAACTGGCAAAGGCTGCAACAAACCTGCTGGATGTTGATGCTCAACCTTTACCTGCTGACATTTCATACACCTTGAAATGTACTCAACCATATCCTTTTTCATACCTGGCCAAAAGTACTGCTTTCTCGTTGTAGCGATTGTTTTCTGATATCCTGGGTGACCAGAATATGGAGCTTGATGGATTTCATCCATAACAACTCTCCTCAAATCTGCTACATCTGGAATATAAATTCTACCTTTATAAGTGAGAAGTCCATCTTCTTCCAATTTATATCCCTCATACCTCTTCTTGAGACTTTGCTGCTGCAATTTGTCTTTTACTTTCTCATACAATTCATCTCCGGCAACATGATCAACAATCTGCTGCCTCAAATCTGATTGGCAAATACTAAGAGATGCCACATGCATTTCCTGCACCTTCCTGCTGAGTGCATCAGCTACCTTATTTTCTTTTCCCTTTATGTGCTTGATTTCAAAATCAAATTCACACAAAAATTCCAGCCATCTTGCTTGCCTAGCATTCAGAGTGAGCTGATCAAACAAATACTTCAAACCACAATGGTCTGTTCTGAGTTCAAATCTCCTGCCCATCGAGTAATGTCTCCACATCTTGAGAGCATGTACTATGGCTGCAAGGTCTAGATCATGAGTGGCGTAGTTCTTCTCATGCTCCTTCAACTTTCTTGACTCATAACATATCACGTGGTTGTCCTGCATAAGGACTCCTCCAAGCCCTTGTCCGCATGCATCGGTACACACCACAAAAAGTTTCTTTGGATCTGCAATCTTCAATACTGGTGCATTGGTGAGAAGATTCTTCAACCACTGGAAAATTTCTTCACATCTCGATGTCCATTCGAAATTCATCCCCTTCTTTTGCAAAGAAGTGATAGCATGTGCAACTTTGGAAAATCCCTCAATGAATCTCCGGTAGTATCCTACAAGTCCCATAGAAGATCTTACATCTGTCACATTTCTTGGAGCAGGCCAATTCATAATGGCTTCAATATTTTCAGGGTCCACAGATATACCCTCCTCTGAGATAATGTGACCCAAATACTGAATTCTATCTCTATAGAAGTCACACTTGCTTAGTTTTGCATACAACTGATGCTCCCTGAGCAAACTCAAGAATAAACAAGAATAAACAAGAATGTCATCAAGGAAAACAAGAATAAATGCTCTTCATGTTCTTCCTCGTTCTTAGAATAAACAAGAATGTCATCAAGAAAAACAAGAACAAACTTGTCCAAATACCTGCTGAAGACACTATTCATAAGGCACATAAATGTAGCTGGTGCATTTGTGAGACCAAATGGTACCACTACAAACTCATAATGCCCATACCTTGTCCTGAAGGAGGTCTTATGAATGTCTTCATCCTTGATTCTCACCTGATGGTAACCAGACCTTAAGTCAATCTTGGAAAATACCCTTGCTCCTCTCATTTGATCAAAGAGGGCATCAATCCTAGGCAAAGGATATTTATTCTACACAGTAACCTTGTTCAACTGTCTGTAATCAATACACAACCTGAGTGTACCATCTTTCTTCTTTACAAACAAAACTGGTGCTCCCCAAGGAGACACGCTCGGTCGGATGTACTTCTTTTCCAACAACTCTTGCAGTTGCATCTTCAATTCTAGCATCTCCGGCGTACTCATCCTGTAGGGTGCCTTGGACACTGGTGCTGCTCCTGGCACAAGTTCAATTGTGAATTCAATGTCCCTCTTTGGAGGAAGCCCTGGAATCTCATTAGGAAACACATCCATGAATTCCTGTAACACCTGATAGTCCTCCAACCTCGGAGTTTCATCTCCTGATGTTTCCAAAATATGAGTTGCATACAACTGGCAACCCTTCCTACAGAACTTCTTTAACTGCATTGCTGAAGCCTGCCTTACTGAAATCACCTTTGGAATGCCTTTCACAACTACTAGGTTCCCTTCTTCATCCATGCATTCGAAAGTCTTATTGTAACAGTCAAGCTTCACCCTGTGAGCTTCTAACCAATCCATTCCAATGAGAACATCATAGGAACCAAGCGGTAGCACATTCAGGTCTATACAAGTGACCAACCCATTCATGACCAATGGACATTTCTCGATCATTTCACTGACCTTTCTCTTAGTTCCAGTGGCTAGCTGAACTAACCAAGACTTCCTATGCTTTACTTTCTTAAAAGCACAAATCTCCACTACTCTAGGAGTAATGTAACTGTGGGTAGAACCAAGGTCAATCAAAATAGAAACAGATTGCTCAACAATCTTACCTGCTACTTCAACCACAGTTGACTGGTGATCCACTTGACGGTCCTCCAGTGCTGCATAAATCCTAGGAACTACCCTTGCTACTTGACCCACTGTTTCTGCTTCTTGAACATTATAAGCTGGCATTGCACCCTCGTTCTCGAGTGGACAATTTTTGCGCATGTGGGGTCCTCCACATTTCCAACACTGAAGTGGCCCTCTATTCTGTTGTGGATCCTTAGGATTTTCTCCTATCACTCCAACCGACTTACTCGCAGCTTGGGAGGGCTGCTTCTGCTGATTCTTGAAGCTATAAGGTTTGAAACCTTTCTTTCTTTGGTCAAACTTCTTGTTCTTCTTGTCCTTCCATGCCTTATGGAAATCTGACTTACCTTTGCTTTGCTCATAGCAATACTTAGCCTTTCTTATCGCTTCTTCAAGAGTTCTAGGCTCATAAAACTCAATTCTATCTTTATAAGACTGAGGTAATCCACTCAGAAAATGCTGGACATTTACTTTTTCATTTCTGATGCACCGGACATACCTCAACAGCTCCAAAAACTTATTTGCATACTCTTCCATGGTTTGATGTCCCAATCTTAGCTCATGGAACTCCTTAATCTTGTCATCATATCACCTATCAGATAGGTATTTCTGCTTGAAATACTTCTTGAACTGTTTCCACTTCAGTTTCCTTTCACTGATCCTCTTTACCTTCTTGAAGTGTTCCCACCAAATGGATGCTCTTCCATTTAGATTGAATAGGGAAACTCTTGCCTTCATGTTTCCTGAATAATCTTGCACTTGAAAGTACTTCTTAATACCAAGAAGCCAAGCTTCAGCCTCTTGTCCAGTCTTTACCTCACCATCAAACGTAGGAGGTTTAGCTTTCTTGAATTCATCTCGAGTGCGATCCCTATGGTGTCTCTTTCTTTTTCTTTTATGAGAAGAAGAACTGGAATCCCCGCTGGATTCTTCAGAATCAGATGTTCCACTAGAAGTTCTTCTCCTTCTCCTAGTACTGCTCTTACTGCCTTCTGGTCTTGCTGTACCTCGTCCAGAGTCTATCTTTCTTTGCAAGTCTGTCAAACTCTGCAGCATAGCAGCATTCAACTGATGCTGCTCCTCCTGGGCTTTAATTAAGCTTCTCATAGTGGCTGCAACATCTGACGGTGTCTCTCAGAATCTCCTTCCATTAGACTCTATGTCGTCATTTCTATTACGTACATTTTCTCCCATGGCATCTTCTGCTCGCTCGTAAGAATCCCGAGCATCATACCCATCATGAGTTCTCATACTGAACCACCACTTGCTTATCAAATGCACTATCTGGAATACTTCCCTTGAAGGTGACTATAACTCTGCAATGTGTTAGTAACACAATTGTTAGATGCATAATATTGATATAAACCAACATTACTTACCTTCTCTTGGAAAATTATAAATTACGAGTTTCCCAAAACATAGAATTTTCTCCATCAAAGAGTGTCTATCTGAGGGGGACGACGGGGGTCAAGGGGGCTTGCCCCCTTGTAAATTGTTGATTTTCGTGCAATCTGGCGCATAAGATCGCTGCCACTTCTCTCCTTCTCAGCCCATGAGAATCCACTGGAAAACTGCTTGAAAATCCCACTGAAAACAGTGGAAATCTGCTGAGAAATCCCATGGGAAATTCAAAATTTCCTTGCACAGAATATGCTCTCGGCTGTCTTTTCACATCGAAAGTCTTAGTGCTTTCTCTTCCGCAATGGCGGCACACAAACCACTTTCACTTCCGATTGGTGAACTAAATTTTTGACTGGCATCGGCGTCGGCAGTCTTTCTCATCGGAAGACTTAGCACTTTCGCTTCCACAATGGAGGCTCACGAAACGCTTTCTCTTCCGACTCGCAGCTGTTTACTTAGAAAATTTCCACTTCAAGCGTCGGCGGTCTTTGCACATCGGAAGCCAAATGACTTTGGCTTCTGCAACGGCAGCACACCAAAGGCCAACTCCTTCCGACGGCCGATCTTTACTTGGAGAAATTTTTAACTTTTTGGCGCCGGCGGACTTCTGACATCGGAAGCCAAATGACTTTGGCTTCCGCAACGGCGGCTCGCCAAACCTTAACTTCTCCCGATCGGCATCGACAGCCTTAGAGCTTTTGGCTTCCGCAACGGCGGAAGTCCCTTCCGCTAATTGTTCCGATACGGAACACTTAGACGAAATTTTCGTGTCTTTCTCCAAACTGTTCTGGCATCAGAGGTCTTTATCATCGGAAGCCAAATGATTTTGGCTTCCGCAATGGCGGATGCTCAATCAATTTTCTCTTCCGATCGACGTCAAATCACTTGGGAAGCTCCCGCGATTTTCTTCCCCGTCGGAAGACTTAATGGTTTGGACTTCCGCAACGGCGGACGGGAAACCACTTTCTCTTCCGATTGGCGGAAGTTCACTTCGCGAACTCTTCCGCAACGGCGGAAGTTTTTCTGCTAGCTCTTCCGACTGTTCCAACACTTGGACCATTTTCTAAATTCTTCCCCGTCGGAAGACTTAATGGTTTGGACTTCCGCAATGGCGGACGGGAAATCGCTAACCCTTCCGCAACGGCGGAAGTCAATTCTGCTAATGGCCCGATTGTTCAACACTTCAACAAAATTTTTGAATTTTTTACAGTCTTCCACTGCTTGCTGCTGGGTAGAAGAAACGCTGCCTCTGTCACTGCAATCCTTCAAGGCTCATGCAGGCCCATGTTGCAACATGAGCTCTGATACCATACTGTCACGTCCCCATGCCTCCGACCAGCGTAGAGGACGCGACCCAAACTTTAATCATAGCGGGCTAAGAGCCCCATGAACATGTACAGGCATAAAATTTGCAGAAATAGAATGTTGAAAGAAAATGCATTGCAGTATAACATGCATAAATGCAATTGTTTATCATACAAAGCTATAATTATTTATCTTGCACACCGGAATAAACATGCATTCACACAAGCATTCCTTTTAACGTGTTCATCATTTTCATATCATTGACAGAAAATATGGTTGCAGAAGTAAAAATGGGCAAGAACACTTATCTTATGAATAAATGGATCCGCAACCAGCTACGTCGCTGCAGCGTTCCACCCAACCATAGGCCAGCGTGCTCCTTAATCTCTCAGCAGTGCTGCCACCCCCGAGCTGGGCATGATTCTCCAAGGAATAAGGGAACTAGCAGGCTTACACATAGCCAAGGGTATACAAAACACAGCCAAGCCAACATAGTTGGGTTTATCAGGCCATCCAGGAGTTGGGAAAGGCTAATTGCTAAGCTGGTGAGCTCATTACAGAGCCAAGAACACCTACACCAGAACTAGCCTGACCTCTAAGACACCCAAACACACCCAACACAAGGAATCAGTCCCTTTTCTGCTACACAGTCCCTTAGGCCTTGCATTCCCTTCCAGTGCTATTCAGGGGTGATGGAGAAGAAGGCCAGCCCTCTAGCTCTGTCTGTGTGGTTTCCAACCACCAGGTTTATCAAGCAAAAATAAGCCCCCATCCCTACTCCCAATACAGTCCGAAGACCAACCATTGCACTCAGGCAATCAATTTAGCTATCACAGCTTAAACGAGGGAAAATGAATTCAAACCATCTACAGCAGTCCCCAAACGTAACAGCAACATATCTCATGGCCTGGGGAAATTAACAGCCCCCGAAATGCATCAGGGGACACGTTTCACAACGTGGGGAAAACTCAACCCATCCTTGGGCAATGAAGTCGCCGGGAAAACATACATAGACCATGCTGGGAAAGAGATTATAGTTCCCCAGCCTGGGCGTGAATGAAAATGACAACGCAGGACCCACGAATCAGTCAGTGAGGGAAGAATACAGCCAAACCATTCGTATATCCGCAGAGGAAAAATATGTGGATAAAAACCAGGAAAATACTGTGCGTGGAAAATAATCCGACCCTGTGAGGAATGAACAGACAATGGAGGTCCTGCGTGAGGAAAAACAGCTCCGTTTTTGTCCGTGGATGAACAAACAATAGGAAGGATGTGAAAATTGGAAGTGCATGAGCCTTCAACACAGTCGTGGAGAGAAGAAGATCTGCGTGAGAGGATGAACAACAAAATCGTGGGTAGAGTGTGCATGTGGGTGAGGACTGACAGTCCTGCCACCCCACTTCCAAGACCATAACTGCCTCAACCACCAGCAACCTTTCTTAATGAAAGTGGTTGGAATAAAACAAAGGAAGAATACATATGGGTTTTTCTCTCATTGGCCAAGGTTGACAATTTTCCCCACATCCTTATCCTTGTGAAAATCATGCCCCTTTCTCATTTTAGTTGCCGCGATCGTAGATGGTCGGGTTCATTTTTAATTATAGATGCATATTTACATGCTGACCATCATAATATATGCCGCATGCCCCAATATACCATCGACGACAATTCAAATCCCAAAACATAGCATAACCGATCAATGGCGGGGCCTTGGCCTTTAGCTCCACACCATGATCATTTATAATTTATACATCATATACATCTAATGTAACGGGGTCAAAACCGGGACATTACAGAGCTCCTTTTTGAAGCTGCTACGACCATAAAGCTAGCAACATTTGCTTGCAGTATGCATTGTTGAAATCACACAAGTGATATACTTTTCATTAAATAATCTTACACAAAAGAGAATCATAAAAAACATCAAAGATTGAAAGAAAGAAAAAGAACAAGATAAAAATCTTACTTGATATAGAGACTTTCCATTTCCAAAGTTGAAATCTATAGATCCTTCATTATAGAAATTCCAAAAGTGATGACTCCCAACATCGTCTAAGAGCATATATTGAAACCCCACCATTTGAGAGTGGGTAGAGGGAAACCCACCAATACTTAAGGACTCATGCACATAGGTATAATTACTCATAGCCATAGGTGTTAGACACTCACATAGACATTAACATTTATGGCAGGTAATATAAATAACTGAACACCGATTTGATAGTTTAAATATTTTCACACCATCATAATTGATGTGCAAGTTTTATTTCCACATGTCAAATACATAATAAAATGAAATAAATGTGTTGTAGGTTGTCAAATTCCATGCCTAGTTGGAACTCAAAGTATTCAAAAGACAATTTTTGCATCATATATGGTTGTAAATTCAAGTGTACACCATCAAGTTGGTAAATGTAAATACTAGCAATTGCCCCAGAAGGTGCAATAAAATGTTGAAAGGGAAAAAATATGGGAAGAAAAGTAGAGGTGTTGAAGTGGAAAAGAGAGTCTTATTTTTGTTTGTAAATTATTATTGGTATAGGTTGGGATCCAACCCCATGATGATATTCCACCCAATGCCAGGCAAAGTGATGACTCTTTGCTTATGCATGGGACAAAGGATACATTGTTAGTGTTTTTTGGGATGGTATAAACATATGGGTACTTTGGTAGATGGGCCACCCAATTTTGTGTTTTGCTAGTATTTTTAGATTCTCAAGTAAACACTCAAATGATTGCATGCCATAGAAGAGCTTCCATGACATTTTTTTTAATTATCCAAAAACATTAATTTTTAAGTTCTATTGGAAACTGCCTTATGTGATAATACTTAGTTGGAATTTACAAAAGAAAAAGAATATAAAAACTAATTGATAGTTGACAAATGGATAAAGGAAGAATGTTGGTGATAACATTTTGCTAGGCATGGATAACTCACACGCTTAACCAGAAGAATACGAGGAATAAAAAAAATTCCCAAGTGTCTTCCATTCCATAACTATCTCTTAACCATTTGATCCCTATCGACATGATCCAACCACAAACTATATGGATGTGCTAGTTATAATGGCAAACTACTGAACTAACCATATAGTCTAATTATACATATGAGTAAGACATCATTTGAAAGAAAATGATCACAAAAGCTACACAATCGCTTCATTCAAACAGACTACCACTCCCTTAACTATGAGAAGAATAAGAATCCAATCATTGACTACATAAAATAATTATTGCACCGAAGAGGTGCATTCTACAACCCAATAGGGAAGAGATGTGTAACTCCTTCCGTGCTCATCCTAGAGTTGACAAATGTCCTTTATAAAAAATAATAAAATATTATTAAAAATAACTTGTCCGCTTAAATTAAATTTAAATTATTTAGAATTGCATACATATAAAACAACATAAATTAGATAAACTAAAACCATAAACATTGGATTATACATTTTTACTTTAAAAAAAGTTTGCACCTTAAGAGATTTGATTCCTCTAGATGCTTGGTTAATCTTATTTTAGATGGATCTATGCTGATAATATAACTTATATATAAAACAAAAAGTTAAAAAAAAAAATACAAACATAGAATATAGCCGATAATTTGGATTATAAATATAATCACTTCATTCAAACACACTGATCCCACTACCATAACCATGAGAAGCATAGTGACAATAAGCATCTTCGTTCTTATTTAAGATCCATACGTAGTTTACATAAACATAGCTAATCTAGTCACATGGACATGTTGTTGTTAAAAAATTGTGAGCGTATTATATTCTTAGGACTATCATTTCAATTCCTCTAATAAACATAGAGAGTATAATATAGATTTGTATATGTGTTTATTGTGCTAAATTCTCGTGGCTATCCTTTCGATTTCAATTTTAAGGCAGACTATAATTTGTGCATAACAATGGCTTGCTTTTTCAAACTTATTATTATACCTGCCTCAGCAGGTATATTGTAATGATTGAGTTTGACTTTGGTATTAGTTGCTCACTTTTGATGCAGGTATAAAAAATCAAAATGCTGTTTACAATGTTTAACTTTATAATTTAATAAATAATAATTTTTAATTATAATAAAAATGTATTTATTTGTGTTGTGATTGGCCAATCACAAATGATGTCAGCTTTGGAATTTGTTATCTGGTTTTCAGATGACAAGTGGCAATATGACATCACGGGATTGTTACGTATGCATTTTCATGACTGTGTCATTCGGGTAACAGCACTTTCGCACCTTAGATTCAATTTGTCAAAACGAAAATTGTATCAACTTTTTAAATGTAATGCAATCAATCAATCACCATGTACAGGGCTGGGATGCATCTGTTGTGATCGATAGCAGCGAAGATAACATTGTAGAGAAGGATGTTGTACCCAACTTGACACTAAGAGGATTCGATCTGATAGACGATATAAAATATTTGTTGGAAAAAAAATGCAAAGGAATCGTCTCCTGCACGGATATTCTTGCTTTGGCAACTCGAGATGCAGTTGTACTCGTAAGTACATAATCCAGTGCATGTATCCTCGTTCACAGAAAACGATTTTGGAAGACTAAAAGATTGCTCTAGTACTTCCTTCTGAGATTCGCAGAGAACTTTATTCTCGTCGCAAGTATTTGAGCTGCTCACACCAACAGCATCACCATGAAAAATGCTGAATTTTGCAGCAAGAACAACAATTTCATCTTCCTCAACAGATGCATGTTGATGACGAGGTTCGATCCAGTCGAGACCTTTTAGAGCCTTGCCTTCTTCCATATCCTTACCATGGGCCACAGGAATTTGCATCTGGTTTTCGCGAAACAATTCAGTGCCCCGAAGACTTTCAGTGCAGTGATAAAGGTTCTGAAACGAGCTCTCCATCTTATCATTATAAGAAATTTCTAAATCCTCCACGTTTCTAGCAATTTCTTCACCGTGCTTCACATCCTTTCCACGGCTGTCAATTGTAAGGTCATCTTTTCCAACAACTTCATCAATCTTTCCACTTTCTGAAAAGTCCTCGACATTCACATCGTAAGAAATCTCCAATCCTTCGGTATTGTCGTCTGTACCTTGCTGAATTGGAATGTCTTCGTTGTGACTGGGCGGAAAATTGAAGTGACCAGAATGAACCATAGCAGCAGGGGATTAATTTTCGTTCAGATTTACATCACTCTCGTTTTCGCTTCGAGATTCTTCTGGACTCCTCGGCCCTGGAGCTACAACATAAGCCGATGCAGTAAGAGATACGACTTCCCTATCATGTGCGCGGTTTGTGTTTTCCTCAGAGCCTTTGCTTCCATCTGCCATATTTGCAGACCTTCTGACAAATTTTGATCAAGCATGTGCGCGGTTTGTGTTTTCCTCAGAGCCTTTGCTTCCATCCGCCATATTTGCAGACTTTCTGACAAATTTTGATCTATATGCATAACAAACAAAGACGACCATGAATACTATTGTGATGCACCTAATTCTCCATGAAAGGCATCAAATTCATCGTCAGAACGGACTTACTGCACCAAGTTAATTGATAAAGGTATCGGAATGCAGAGCTGCTCCTCATCTAAACGCTCGAGGAATCTTTGAAGCAATCGAAAAGCCTGAATTCCATAAGCCCTGGGCTAATTCAAATGCATACAAATGAGGGTTTCTTATCTCGGTATAGAGCCCATGTTAAGCTTTCTGGACACGATGAACCAATCTCTCCCACCGGCTCAAACAGGTAAAGCCCTTCGATGTGGGTTCG
>LPNX010313219.1:32918-76303 GCA_001517045.1 Pseudotsuga menziesii | reverse complement strand
TTATCTTCACATGCCTTTTGTAAAAAAGAAAAATTATAATATAATATAATTATGTTTATAATAACAACTAAATTTAAAATGTTATTTATATATATATATGTTCGATGAAACAAAGAGGTGTACATGTACAAATTATGAACTCATAAGATTATTTAATATGATTTTGGAGAATTAAAAATTTTGAATTATTATAGTTATAATATTATGTATTATAAATTTGGATTATTTCAAAAAGTAATACAATTTTAATGGAAAAAAACTTCACTAATTTTTTTGGAATATGTAATTTAAAAAGTTGATCATTAAAAAAATTATATTAATGTTAAAAATACAATTGTTTACGATATTTATGAGTTTTATGATGATGATGATTAGCGTCTATTAAAATGAGTTTTGGTTTATTGGATTTTAAGAAGGGTAATACTTGGTTTACTTTAAAATCTTGTTTATTATGCTCAAAAAAATTGCCAAGAAGTTTTTCAAACTCACTATAGTTTTGGCAAGTTAGGAGGTTATAAATGTTTGTAATGTAACAAATACTATGAAACTCAAATCTAATGTGGGTGTAATCAAGGCACTCTAAGAGAAAGTGCTTTTCATATTCAACGCTTATAGACTCACATAGATGGCAAACCCTTTCCACCCATGGAGTTTTAGGAATATATCAACGTCCTAAACCCCTTCCACCCATGGAGTTTTAGGAACCGAGTAGCAGTGAGATCGATTACATTCTGCCTTCTGGTTTTCTGATTACATTTTGTATGCATAACATGAGTGACTGAAACCATTACCCATACCTAGGGCGACAACTCGCAAGTACCCTGCACCCTCTCTTCTACATGGCTGTGCAGATTTTTAATTTGAAATGGAAAGCCTTCAAACCTTCAAAAGAATTACTTATCTCTGCGGGTATATTACGATGATTACACAACATGTTCCACTCTTTTGTATCCAAATTCAGTTCCAGTAACATCGTTCTGATCGATCCACTTCTTGCAATAATGGTCACGGTTCGCTCTTCGTCATAAGCAGGGACGAGCTCGCATGTCGAAAAGTTTATGCCGTATCTGCTCAGCAATTCAAGAGGTGTTGTTGTCAAAACCTTCCATTCCCCAGCACTCGGATTGGCTTCCCACAGGGCCACTGCGGAAAAATGACTCCACAACGGAGGTAGATGAAATCCCGCGATGACACCTAACAGAAATATGCGACTCTTGTAATTCACAATCCCAATGGTCTTCACCCTTTGGCATCTGGCGTACCGTATAACCGATAAATCCAGAAAAGGCATTTCTTGAACAACTGAAAACTGGGTTTCTGTATTATAACCCACTATCCATCGTGGATATACTTACATAAATTTTTTATAATACAATAATAGTTTGAAGGAAACAACCTTATATAAATATCACAGAATTGATTTTCGGTATCATCTTAACTTGAATTAACTATTGTAAAAAACATAAATGGAGAGTGGAAAGCTTATTATGGGCTTGAAAACAATTGTAAATCAAAAGATCTTTGAATTTTGGATAACAAGGAACTCCTCTTTAAGACTTTAAAGTCACTCATATTATCTTATATAGTGTTGATATTTGGGGTTGCAGCATCTCTAGAGAATTGTGGTATCCTCATCATAGAATGAAGTATTCCCCCCATTAAAAACATGGCAATTCCTAGGCACCTAATGTACAAGAACATCTATTGTTACTTTTTTTTTATATATTCAACCTATTACTATTTTCTTGAAACTTTTCTTAAGAGGCAGGTAGTTAGCAACTATGTTGCTATTTCCACTTGTTAGTATTGCTTTAGGTTAAGTAAACTAATACATTTCATTGAATTTAACTTCTTAAATATTAAATTTCTCTATTGTTTGTAGGGCCATTTTAAGTTTAAAAATAAAATTGCATAACATTAAAACCCCAACACCCACACTCTAAAAAGATTTAGCAATGTTTTTGAGTGTTTAAAAATTTCATAAAAATTTATAGCCAAAGACTAATAAAAAAACAACCAAAAATAAGGGAAAATCATCCCCTATTTAGATAACTCTTTATTAAGTTTGGACAGTTTTTAATCTTATATTAATTGTTATAATGATGGATGTTTATTGATCCTAATTTAATTATTTATTGCCATTGTTTTGTTATTTTTGAAATCTTAAGATTGTAGATGAATTTTTAAGGTTTAATTTATCTTGAAATAATTATATATCACAACTACTATTATTTTAAAATTTTAATAAAGTTGATCCACCTAAAACCTATACTATTCAAAATAATTTTTTTATTTTATTTCAACCACATATATTTATAGCATCAACGACTATTTCAGCACTGTGTGCAACCATACGATCGAGAGGGGACAAACTACACTAGATTTAGTTAATAGCTACAGAACGTACTTCTGGTGGGTGTCCTATATTTACTCCTTACATACCTTTGATTTGGTGATTGCCACGTCCTGCATGGGCTTCCTTGATCTTTCGCCATGGGAAGCATGTCGCTTCGAACTTTCAGACAGCTCACGCGTACGCCGCCAAGTGGAAAGAAGGCACTTAAGGGTATTAGCAGAGACAAGCTTAGGGTTTCTGCAGATGTGGTTTTACCCTTATGCCAAAGAGTTGTGCGTTCTGGTGAAGATTACCAGGTGCCTGTTGCGACGGGGGGCAGTATGGGGTGTCCATTCCTGCGTGCGGAGGATGCGTTAGTGGGCAGTGCAGTGGTTAATTCTGGTAAGGTGCTTTTGTCAGGTGGTGATTTTAAAGGTTCTGAATCCCTGGTTTTGGCTGACAATGGGCGCCCTGTGGATATTAGCGAGGATCTTTCTGTTTTAGGTGCTGGGGTTCCTAGGTTTCTTGGTTCAAGTGATTTGTCTTTTGGTATGAATGATGGACCTACTTATGTAGAGGGTTTCTTGAAGTCACGACCGGCTGTTTCAGATGTCATTGTGGACACAGATGGTAAGAATTCTATTGGTTATCATCCGTCGCCTGTACAGTCGGAGGTGGGTGTGAAGCAGATACGGGCCAGACTATTAAGAAACTTGATAAACCGGTTTTGATGACCGTTGGGGAGGATGTTGGGTTAAATGAGATTGTCTTGATGAACACCATGACTCTGGTTGGCCGGTTTGGTGGGCGTAAATATAATTATGAAGGTTTAAATCTTTGGGTTGCTGAGTCTTGGAAAGACTTTATTAGCCGAATGCCTACGGTTTACCTGCTTCCAAGAGGATGGATTGCCTTCAATTTTTTCTCTGAAGAGGATGCGGCTACGGTTCTAGCTGGTGTCTGTAAATGGGATAAGATAGGATTTTTAATCAAACGGTGGACGCCTTTAATTGATCCAAGACTTGAAAGGTACAATCAAGTGCCCATCTGGGTAAAAATTCCCAACCTCCTATTTTAATTCTAGTCTATAGATTTTTTTTAAATTGGTAAGCAATATGTTGGGCACTCACCTCAAAATCGATTTGTCTTTTTTGAAGTCTGGGGTTTACTGCCTGGGTAGGGTTTTGGTGTTGCTTGATTTTCGCAATGGTTTTCCTATTGATTTATTGATTAAAATGGGTATTTCTGAGTTTAGTCAACCCTTGGATTATTTGGGCGTCCCTTTTAGGTGCAATAGATGCCATGTTTATGGCCATTTGATGCCTGAATGTTTGTTACCTTTTAGTAAAAAACCCTACTCTGGTTCTGTCCATAAGACCAAATCGTTTTGGTGTGTTAAGAACGGAGGGCAGACACCGGGGGATAAGTTGGTTTTTGACAAAACTGATGGGTTGGTGGATATGAACCTTTCTCCTAAGGCTTTAATTGATGGGGCGGATTTAGGGTCTCAACCTATTTCTTTGATGTCTCTTAAACCTTTATGTTTTTCTTCGTTATCTGAGTTTGAAAGATCGGTGAGGGATAAGACTTTGGAGGGTTTTGCTGTGGGTAATCTTTCATCTTGCAATTCGTCTCTGTCTGATTTTGCTCTGGGGTATCTTGGTTTTGTTTCTTCTCACAAAGGAATTCCTACAGTCAGCAAGGGTTATTTCCTTCGGTCGTGTTCGAAGGTTATCAAAGATGGTGTGTATGGTACAGAACGCGACCTTTCTGTTCAGGGTAGTGTTGGTCATTTATCGACTGTACTTTATGAAGTGAAGTCTATTTCTGGGGCACTTAGAGTAGTTTTTGTCACCTCAGAGTTTCCCTTATGATTGTGATGACCCTCAATTGTAGGGGTTTGGCTAGTATACCCAAAAAACTAGCTGTGCGAAGGTTGATTGATTAGCAATTTTTAGATGTTATTTTCTCGCAAGAAACTATGTGTGATGGGGTTATTTTGGTGGGGGATTTGGAATTAATGTTAAAAGATTGGAATTTTGTGTTAGTGGATGCCAAGGGTAGATCTGAGGGTTTACTTTTGGGGTGGAGGACTCGCAATTTTCATTTACTCAATGCATGGGCTTTGTGTTCTGGCCTGTGTGATGTTCTTTATTCTATTGAGCTTCTGATGGATTTATGTTTTGTAAATATTTATGGTCCTTATATGGATAGGGAAGTATTCTGGAATAATCTGTTGAAATTAGAGTGTTTTAGATGCCCAAAATTGATTTTTGGTGGGAATCTGAATTTCTCCTTGGGATATTCCAAAATTTGGGGAGTCAAAGTTAGAGTGGATGTATTAACCGATTTCTTCATTAATCATCTGGAAGGACTTAGTCTAGTGGATATTGTTCATGTGGTTACACTTCCAACTTGGTCTAATCATAGAGTTGGGCCTGAGAGCATCTGTAAAAGACTGGACCAGTTACTCATTTCGGCCGATCTTTTGGACGATGATCTTCATTTTAGATAGTGGGTTGGGTGCGGAGGGGATTCTGATCATCAACCTTTTTATTTACAAATTCTGAATAGTGATATTAAGGCCTATAGTCCCTTCAAGTTTAATGCTTGTTGGTTAGCCAATGATGATATGGTATCATTATTACAAGCATCCTGGGAATTATATGAGGCCAGTTCAGAGGCATCCCCTGCATCTTAGTTTGCTGTGAATCTTAAAAGGTTAAAAGAGGTGTCTATATCTTGGTCGGTGAAGAAAAAAGCTCAGCACATTAAAGATTTAGTTGATATAGAATTTGCTATGAGTGAGATTCTTAATAAGATGGGTTTTGGTTTCACTTCGGAAGAGGATAAATTTTCCTTGGTTGAGCTGGAAACCTGAAAGAGAACAATTTTATGTGATCGGGAAAAGGAGGCTAGACAGAAAAGCAGGGCGTCATGGATGTTATGTGGGGATGATAATACACCTTTTTTCCATAAATATGCTGCTTATAGGAAAAATATAAACTCTATTTGGAAAATTGAAGATGATAATGGTAATTTGGTTGAAGGTTTTGAGGCCATTGCTGGGGCAGGGGTGCGTCATTTTGAGTCTCTGTTTCAAGAAGAATCTGATCTACATCTTCCTGAAATTGTTCAGAGTGTTGGTTATTTTCCTACATCTATTTCTGTGGATGATAATAGTGATCTGATGAAACCTGTAACTCTGCAAGAAATTCAGTTTATCCTATCCATTAGTAAAAATGATAAGAGTCCGGGGCCGGACAGGATGCCTGTAGAGGTTTATAGAAGTCTTTTTGATGTTCTGGGTGATGATCTCCTGCGAGTTATTGAGGTTTCTTGGATAAGTGGTAAAATTCCTGCGGCATTCAATTCTACTTTTATAGCTCTGATTCCTAAGAATGACCATCCCATTTCTTTTGAAGATTTCAGGCCTATTTCCTTGTGTAATTGTATTTACAAGATTTTGGGTAAGATCATTTCTATTCGGATTAGAAAGGTTTTGGGTAGATGTATATCTGGAGAATAGTTTGGCTTCTTGTCGGGTAGACAGATTCATGGTGTTGTTGGGGTCATTTAGGAAAGAATGCATACCATCCATAGTAAAGGATTAAAGTCAGTGATGATAAAAATTGATTTATCAAAAGCATATGATCAAGTCAGTTGGACCTATCTACGGGTCATTCTCTCGAAAATGGGTTTTGCATGGAATTTGATTTCTTGGGTAATGAGTAGTCTCTCTTCTGTATCTTTTGCTTTACTCATCAATGGAGTTGCATCAATTTTTTTCAAATTTGGAAGGGGACTTAGGCAAGGTTGTCCTTTGGCACCATTACTATTTCTTATTGTTGTTGAAGGATTCGGTATGGCTCTTCTCTTTGCCAAAGACTATGGGATTTATCATGGTATTTCATTTGGTAATGATATTGTCTTAACTCATGTCCTGTTTGTGGATGACATTGTTATGGTTATTGATGGTTCTCAGCAATCGCTATCTACTTTGTATGAGATTTTATTGGTCTTTTGTAAGGCATTATGGATGAAGATCAATGATGATAAATCTACTTTATATTATTCTTGTTTGAAAGAATCATAGGTTATTACTTTACATAATATATTTTCATTTTCTGTCGGCAAACTTGAGAATGGCATGAAGTACCTTGGTTTTTATCTTAAACCATGCATATATCTTTTGAAGGATTGGAACTAGTTGATTGCAAAAGTGGAAAAACAGATTAAGAATTGGAGCTTCTATTGGCTATCCAAGGGAGATAAGCTGATTCTGATTAAAGCTGTTCTTGAGGCCATTCCTGTCTACAGGATGCATTTCTGGATACCGGTTGGGATTATTGAGAAGATTAGGAAGATGTCTTTCAAATTTCTATGGTCTGGAAATAAGAATTCTTTTGGTTTACCATGGACATCCTGGAAGACTTTGGCATGTCCAAAGTTTATGGGGGGTTGGGGACTGAAAGTACTTGTTGTTTTTGCAAAAGCCCTTGCAGCTAAGAGTGTGTGGAATATCATCCATGGATCGGGTCTTTGGGTAAAAATGGTTGTTCAGAAATATATTCATCCTATGACCTTACTGGATTGGAATAGATCCCCTGTTAAACAGAAAAGATGTATTTCAATATGTTGGAAAGCTGTTCTTTGGGATTTTGATATTATTGGAAATTTTATGGTATGGAAGATAGGCAATGGAGCTACTGTACGTCTTGGGGTGCATCCATGGGTGGGTTGTAAATGGAGACATATCTTTCCTCCTTATGTGATTGAAAAATTACATTTGGCTGGAATATTTTTTCTAAAAGATATTGGAGTACTTGGTATGACTTGTTTGAGTGTACAACAGTGGTTATCAGCTGATTCTATTGGTTTAGTTGATCCTCAGGAGATAGTAGTGTGGAATGGTTATCTAGCTATTCTTAAAGCTAGTCATGTGAGGATATCAAATGAAGCTGATGTTTTGGTATGGAACATGTCTAAATCTGGTCATTATACACCAAAAGATGGATATGCACAGTTAATGATGGTCAGGGAGGTGGAATATTCCTGGTAGTGGAGAGTACAATGGAAGCTTAAGTGCCCACTCAAGACCAAAATTTTCTGTTGGGTTTTATTATTGGATAAAGATTTGACATGGGATGTGCTTGTTAAGAAAGGTAGAGAAGGTCCCGGTGTAATGTCTCGGTTTTGACCCCGTTACATTAGATGTATATGATGTATAAATTGTAAATGATCATGGTGTGGAGCTAAAGGCCAAGGCCCCACCATTGATTGATTATGCTATGTTTTGGGATTTGAATTGTCATCGATGGAATATCGGGGCATGCGGCATATATTATGACGGTCATCATGTAAATATGCATCTATAATTAATTAAATGAACCCGACCAGCTACGATCGCGGCAACTAAAATGAGAAAGGGGCATGATTTTCACAAGGATAAGGGTGGGGAAATTGTCAAACCTTGGCCAATCAGGAAAATACCCATGTGCCTTCTTCCCTTGCTTATTCCAACCACTTTCATTAAGAAAGGCTGCTAGTGGTTGAGGCAGTTATGATCTTTGGGAGTGGGGTGGCAGGACTGTCAGTCCTCACCCACACGCACACTCCACCACAGTGTTTGACTTCACAATGGCAGGGGAAAATTTTCACGCTCTCTCCAATTTCGCGACCTTTGGTTTTGTCTGTTCATCCACGCGCAGAGGTAGAGCTGCTAATCCTCACGCAGGATACCACTCTCTCCACGAGTGCACTGAACACCCACACACTGCAATTTCACGTCCTCCTGGTAGCTGTTCACCTTCACGCACTTCCCATTTGTTTGCTCATGGTTTTCACGCACAGGAATTTTCCTGGCTTTGCCCCGTGGTTTTCTTCTGCGGATTTGTGAATAGTGTAGCCGTATCCTTTACTCACGGGCTGAGTCGTGGGTTCTGCATTGTGGTGGTTCATGCACCAGTCGTGAGATTGTAAATTTGTCCCCACTGTGGTCTGCGTACGTTTTTCCCAGCAGCATTGGTTGTGCAAAATGGGTCGTTGTTCCCCACGTCATTGGTAATATGTATGCTGATGCGTTTTGGAGTTGTGGTGTTTTCCCCCTATTGGGATTGTGTTTGCTGTTGTGTTTGGGACTGTGTAATTTGCTGGGGATTCTTTTCCCTGTTTAAGTTGTGATAGCTAATTGATTGCATACGTGCAATGGTTGGTCTTCGGATTGTGTGAGGAGCAGGGATGTTGGCTTGGTTTGCTTGATAAACCTGGTGCTGGAAACCACACAGACAGAGCTAGAGGGCTGGCCTTCTTCTCCATCACCCCTGAATAGCACTGGAAGGGAATGCAGGGCCTGAGGGACTGTGTAGCAGAGCAGGGACTGATTCCTTGTGTTGGGTGTGTTTGGGTGTCTTAGAGGTCAAGCTAGTTCTAGTGTAGGTGTTCTTAGCTCTGTAATGGGCTCACCAGCTTAGCATTTAGCCTTTCCCACTCCTTGATGGCCTGATAAACCCAACTGTGTTGGCTTGGCTGTGTTTTGTATATCCCTGGCTATGTGTAAGTCTGCTAGTTTCCTTATTCCTTGGAGAATTATGCCCAGCTCGGGGATGGCAGCGCTGCTGAGAGATTAAGGAGCACGCTGGCCTATGGTTGGGTGGAACGTTGCAGTGACGTAGTTGGTTGCAGATCGAGTTCATCATAAGATAAGTGATCTTGTTCATTTTACTTCTGCAACCTTATTTTCTGTTAATAAAAATGATGAACAGGTTAAATGATTGCATGCATGTATGAGTGCTGATGGTTTCCACTGTGTGTGTTGATTAAATTGCATATGTGCATGATATACTGCAACGCATTTTATTTCAGCATTCTGTTATGCAAATTTTATGCCTGTACATGTTCATGGGGCTCTTAGCCCGAGTGGTTTAAGCCACGGGTCGCGTCCTCTTCGCCGACCGGAGGCATGGGGACGTGACACCCAGTAGATGCTTTTTGTGCAAATTGGATGACGAAACCAATTTTCATTTTAGTGTGGATTGTTCCTTTACTCAGAGTGTTTAGTTAATCATTGAGGACAAATTAAAATTCAAGAATCTATGGAAAGGGGAATTAGTGATAGAATGTTTGAAATCATGGTGTTTAAACTCGGAGGGTGCTCATATTAAATATTTACCTGTTATTGTCTTATGGTTCATATGGAAAGCCATGAATATGTCTTGTTTTGAAGATCTATCTTTGACACCAGCTCAGGTTTCAAGAACTTTCAGTCTTGGAATGATGAGGTATCTCTCGCAGGATATTGTTCTGGTAAAAATAAGATCTATATTTGTTGAAGTTATTCACAAATCCTTTGCTTGGGGATATTTTGATGGTTCTGCAGCTGGGGTACCAAAAATATGTGGAGCTGGGGGCATGTTGTGTATCACAGATGAGCATTATTAAGCAGGTTTAGGTTTGGGTACTAATAATTATGCAGAGATTTGTGCTTTAAAACTACTTCTCTTTCTGGCCAGGAGGAATCATTTGGCAAAAAATCAGATTTTCGGTGATTCTCAGTTAGTTATTAACTGGGCATTTGGTAAGTACAGATTAATGAATTTAGAATTATCAATGATTCTAGAGGAAGTGAATAGACTTACTGATTGTTTTGATTATGTGGTGCTCAAGCATATATATTGGGAATGAAACTCTTATGCAGATGTTTTGGCAAAAGCTGGAGGGACGATTCTGGATGGCTATTGGTCCCTAAAGTAGTACCGAGCAGATGAAGTTATGGAAACCTTTCAGATTTTTTGATCATGAATTTGGGACTGCTGAGTCCAATATGCAGAATGAAGATCTGTTTTTTTGATGTTGTTATGAGGAAGAACAATTTTCCTATTTTGGTTTTTTGATAAACTTTAATGATGTTGATTAGAGTCTAAATGTAGATCAACTGATATTGGCTTTTCTTAATGTTGAAGACATTGTGAGAAGTGTATAACTTTTTAGTTTTGAGATTTTGTTGATCCTTTTTCTATATCTGCACGATATGTTATGATCTTTGATCATTGGAGCTTCAGTGCTTTGACTGAATTACCATAGTATAAGGTTGGGTTTTTTATGTGAATGGACATTTAGAGCCATCTGTAAAATGTGAATATATATATTTACGAATTTTTTCCATGGAAGAAAAAAAGATTTAGTCAATAGCTAACATGTTTCTATGTCCCATTCATGAGAACATTTATTTTTTATGTGAGATGGTACCGAAAATGTTAGACATTGAACACAGAAAACATAGCGTTGCCAAGAAAATGCAGTTTATCATTAATGAAATGTTTTAATTTATATTCAAAACATGCAAGTTTTGAACACATTTATGTTTGTCATCACGAGTTGATGAAACTAGATGGTTGGGAATTTATTGAAAACTTATTGGGAACCATTTCAGATGGTTAGGAACTTATTAGGAACTTTTACCCTCTAAAATCGAGAACTTAGGACTTCTTTTTGGTCTTTCCTTCACTGGGAACTTCCACTCATTCATGATGGCCATGTTGGTTGTTAACGCCATTCCTATTCTCGAGTCAATATGTAAATCTATTCTAACTTTTTATATATTATTAAATAAAAGAAAAGAAAATTGTTTATTTTACTATTTACTTTATAAATAAAAAGTAAACTTTTAAGAAATGGTTTTAAATCTTACTTTAAAACTAAATTCATATAGTACATTTAATAAAAAATATCTTGATTTTTATTTTATAGTTTGATTTAAATTTGAATATTTAATATTTATATACCTTTGCAAATACCATGGCTTATAATGTTTTGTAAACATATAATATTCTAATACATTTTAATTATAGTTGAGACAAAACTGAAAACTTACTCTATACATATAGCCACAAATATAAGGACTATAACTTCTAAATGTCCCCACTTTATAAAGAGTCTACCCTATATAATCAATGGGGTGCATGGTAATCTTGATTTTATTGCCTTTTCCATCAACTAAGAGGTTCTAGTTACAAATGTAAAACAAAGGTTAAGTTAAGTCATCCTATTTGTGTCAATGTTTTTTTTCTTCTTTATGTTTCTTCACTTGTCATGTTTTTTACTTACTTTATTTTAATATTTTTCTAATATATATTATTGACATTCCCAACATGTAGTTTTCTGTAAATTTGAGAGAAACTTACAACATAGGTACGAGCTCTTTCAAAGCTATTATGTAAGAAGGTAAATCTCTTATAGAAATTTTGGATTTCCCGGCTAAAGATATGTGCAAGATTAGTGCTTTTTATTCAAGAAGATTGGAGCTTTCAATTTACAGCCACCCAGTGTTGGAATTTGACGGGAAAAATGACCATCATGGGGCATTTTGATCGTCAAATACAGTTAAAAATTTTAGCCGTTTTTTCTGAAGGGTAAATTTATCATTTAAATGTATTTTTGAAGGGCAATAAAATTTTCAAAACGTCATTATATTACTACTCCTTTTGAAAGGCAACAAAATTACTAAAACTTCATTATAAATTACTACTAATAAATTAGTAATATCAATACTTTTATCTTATTATTATAAAAAATTATACTTTCCAAATTCCAATGTCCAACCATACTTTCACTAAAAAAAGAAAAATACTAAGTTAGTATTATTTTCATCATCCATGCTTTTCTATTTTGTAGGGTTTCTTGATTTTTTCTAAAAGCAAAAAAAGTCATTTAACAATGATTTTTCTATTATTTTTTGATTATTTTAATTAGCATCTATATAGTACAAATTTTAGTGCTCAATGCTCAACTAAATGATTTGAAAGTTGGAAGTTGAACTTGGAAGGTTGGAGCTGGAGCCTAGAAGCCCTTGGAAAGTTGGACTCTGGAGTTGGAGAGTGGATGAGTCTGGACCGTGGACACACAGTCTTGGAAAGCATTATCAAGATTCAAAGGTACTGCTTATAGAATTTTTTTAGTTTAGATTTAAAGGTTTGTTTAAAGATCTAATAATTTATTTAAAAATATATTGCTTTGTTTAAAATTACTATGGAACACACAGTTTTGGAAAGCATTATCAAGATTCAGCTTGTAGAATTTTTTAGTTAAAATTTAAGTATTTGTTTAAAGATCTATTAATTTATTTAAAAATATATTGATTTGTTTAAAATCTACTGTGATTTTCTGTATATTTTATGTAATGTATATATATTTAAACTCATGTTGCAATTTGTGGTGAAAGATTTAGTGTGTCTTGGCTAATTTTACCAGAATATTATCTGTAAATCAAACTTCTTTACAAAATGCCAACTACAAAATGAAAACAACATAATATATCCCAACAATCTTTCTAGATGAACTCTCTCACTTGCCAAACCTAGTCACTGAACCAACGAATCTAGTAGCTAGGGATTTCCTTGCTAACGCTCCTAATTAGTAAGCCTTTGGGTTTTTTTTTTGGGCAGAAATTTGACAATGTTGCATTCAATGGCACTTATTTTTCGAACAATAATAATTGCTTTGCTAGCATCCCAACAGAAGCATAACTGTCTTTACATTTTTTTTATATTGGACAAAGTTGTTTTGCATTTATTTATTTTGCGGTTGTTTTGTATAATTAGTATTGGAAGGTATTGAAGATTGTCTCCAAAGGTTGAAGAAGCTTGATGTTTCAGTGTGTCCCAAATTGCAGTGTCCCATGTGGGAAAATAGAAGCGGCGGTTCACATTTGGGTTGATAGAACATGGGGTTGTTATTTTATTGTGATCAATATTGATGTTCTTGTATATAGTGTATTTTGTTTTCATATCTAATTATTAATTATCACCCCTTTTTATTTTATTTTGGGACATTGATGTTATGCCACGATAGCTATTAGGGGTCGAGTTCGATTGGGGGCTCGAGTTCAGTAGTTTTTGAATCTCTATGTAGTAAGGTTATTGGCTCGAATCGCTCCTATAGAGATTCCATACGAAGCACCCATCCTAGTGTTTGAACGTGAACCCAGTTAAAAAGGTATTCTCAGCCAAGAAAATAAGTATTCTACTTTAGCTGAACATCTTTATTTAATTTTGCATTATACCCGTCTGTTGTTTAAGCATTCATTCAATTTCTGCAAATATTTTAGTGCTAGACTCCTTCACAACTTTCTTGTGCCCATCCATAAGTAAACCAAAAAAGTTGTAAATTTTGGAAGGAGAAGGTTAGAACTTGGGCACATATACCAACCCATAAATGATAATACGGACTCAAAGTTACAACTTCTCGTCTTACAAAGCCTACTAGCAAAAGATTGCGCTCCAAGTTAGCATGAATCTTTGGTATTCCTTGTTAAAAATATTAATTATGAGCATACTCCAACGAAAAGGGAAAAGTTTAGGCATGAGCTGCTGTTTTTTTGGGTCATGTAGAGGAGGCTATTTTAATGGGCTTTTTATGGAAGATTTTTCCAATCTAACATGTGTTTTAGTTTTTAAAACAAAACTGTCATACAATATAGATTGACTAATAAATAGGAATTAAGTTAATATACCATATCAATAATGTCTATTTTTTATTTTAATATAAAAATGTTTAAAAAATATTATTTTAAAAATATTTAATAAAAATTAATTATTGAAAGGTAAATATTTTATCAAATCTTCACTATTGAAGGATAATTTTTTTAGCAAACCTATCCTTAAAGAGTAAAATTTTAAACAAAACGTTTCATGACGAGTAATATAAAATCTCAAAACATTAAAAAAAATATTTTGACAAATAAAATAAAAACCAAATTCTAACACTACAGCCACCTATTAGCTACATGCTCTCAAATTCAATTTATTTTTAGAAGAAAGGCATAAAACCCAGCCAACTACCATATAGGAGATATTTAAAACACCTGAAGCCGTCACCCTAAGCATATTTCACCCACCACGACACCAATAAAACTAGAGATAAAACCACATTTATAAAATTTCAATTAGAGATAAAACCACGTTTATAAGATTTCAAAAAAATACAAGATATTGCAAACACTTTAGTTCATCATGGTAATTTAAACCAGGCTATCAATAGGTCATGGACATAATAAATAACTAGCACGGCTATAAGTTAAGTGGTTGATGATAATATTTTATAGTTGTAGTTAGTCATTTAGTTTTGTAAAAATGAGTGATTGTTCAACAAATACTCAACACCAATCAATATGAAATAATCTTATTGATCGACAATATAAATATTTATACCACATACGACTAGGTTTTTTGTTTTGTTTTGTTTTTGTTTGTAATTTTAAAGACTCATCTATTGAATCAAAATAATAATACAGTCAAATGTACAAATCATAATGACAATTCTGCTAATAGAATGTAGCAGAGAGAGAGAGTTAAGACTTGCTCCTCAGGGAATTCAAGCTTTTACGGTCAAATTGATTCTTCTTGAAGAAGGGAAAACAAATCATAGTGATAAGAAAATTAACAATATTAAAGCATAATAACTGAGTATAACTGCTGTGATTAATATGTATGTTTAGACCTAAGACGATCATGACAAAAAGAAAAAACACAAAAACTATGAAACCTGGACTTAGACTTAAGCCTGGGAAATCATCTCTTCCTCGATTAAAAAACCCAAAGCTTGAGAAGTACTGCTGCTGCCAGGTTACACATTTTTTTAATAATCCAATAAGAATGTCTTAAAACTTTAAGATACGGTCAGAGTTTCATCAATTTTCTTGTGTCTATTCTAGGATTTTGTCCATGGATCTCGAGGTTAAAAAGGGAATCAATCCAATTTTACATAAGAAACTCTAAACAATTTTATAAAAAGTTTGACACCTTAAAAAATTGCACATTAATCAAAGAATAATAGAATAGATTACTTTACCAAAATGGTATAAATTTTTGGATTACTGGGTTCTTAATAAGAGAAAAAGAAAAATAATGATGTAACGTTGATTTTTTTTTTCAAGATTAAAAAGGTTTAACTTTATATTAAAAGTTGAAACCAAAATTTACTATAACTAATCTAAATATCCTTGAAACATCATTCACTAAACAGATGAATATCTAAACAAAAAATAGTCTTAGAAATAACATTTTAGTCATCCAAATTCTAGAAAACCTTTCCGAGATATGCAAAATAAACCAAAAAAACGACAAAGCTAGAATGACAATATTTAAATAAGTTTCAGTTTAAAGGGTGTAAGAAGCCTATAACAATTTGTTTTTATTCTTTTATATTAGTTTTTGTTTTTGTTTTATTTATTAAATAATATTTGTTTTGTGCTATATTAAGTGGAACAATTAAGATCTAAAATTATGTATTTACATTGTAAGGCGTTTTTCTCTGGGTCCTGTTTTCGGTTAAGCGTTTTGAATTGGTTCAAAAATGATCGATCCTTTAGCTAATCATATTTTGCCACGTATACTTGGACTACTTTTACAACGTGTACTGGACTGCTTTCGGGGTTCTCTATCCGGTTCATACCACAGCCGTGCCTACCACTCGAAACCCTATACCGATTTGATTGATTGGCTCATCGGAGCGCTTCCTTTATTTAAAACCCTAGCGACCGCACCGGTGGCTGTGGAGACTGCGACGAGTAAGCGTCCTCTAGAATCATCTTCAGCTTTAGCAGAGGAGAATACAAAGGGGTCATGCGCGGCCGGCGCCGATACATATGTTGATGGATTTGAAGAGTTCTACGCTCTGCTGCAACGGATCGAAGCCACAGAGAAGCACTGCTTGAGGAGCCGCAGGGTTGCTCACCAAGAACTCGCTACAAAATGCGTAGATGCTGGGAACAACGATAAGGCCAAAGTCGTTACGTCTCACGCATCGTGGCAGCCTTCCTTCAAGTGGGAGGATTTTTCACCCCTCGGGAATCGAAACCGCGACGTCGACTCATTTTCTATGTTTCCGGGGAGCGCTCTGGGGTTGTTTGGTGCAAATGCAAATAATACTGGTCCTCACCAGAGAGAAAAAAACACAAGATCAGTTTTAATTTTGACGGTTTTTAATTTATTTATCATGGAACGGGGTGAACCAGCCTCATCGCTCTCCCTGGGACTCGTTCCTCATACGTCATCTTCTTCCTGGCCAACGCACATGCTAAATCCTGAGCAGCAGCGGCGCATCCTCAGCAGCAGCACAATCATCCTTCCTAGCTCCATAACTTCTGTTTCTTCGGAATTTATTCATTCACTTATTGTGCCTATAAAATCTGTTTTAAAAAACAGCCCGATATTTGAGAGTCAGAGTGATGAGATGAAGGCAAAGGATTGCGAAGCTATGTGAGTGGTTCTCTGCGAGATGAAGGAAGGAATCGACAATGGTTTGGTTATTGTGAAAATTTTGGTATATACTACAAAAACAAATCTACTTGTCTAACGCTAATTTCCATTCATTTTCGAGCAGCCTGTGTGATTCTTGGATGTTTTGTAGCCATTGGCGTCGGAGTTTGAAGAACATGTCAAAATCTTCTCTTTTGGAATTGAAAGATGCATGTACTTATTTTTGGATTATCCTATTCTGTTACTATGTTGATATAATTTTTTCAATTAATTAGAATTGAGTTTTTGGCCATTGTTGTAGCTCTCTGAATGAATGGTTGCTTTAATTGGCGCAATGGTATCGTCGATTATGTTGTGGCTCTCTGAATGAATGGTTGTTTTAATTGGCGCAATGGTATCGTCGATTATGTCTTTCTTTATAAATTTCTTTATAAATCAGCGGAATAGCCTACATGAGAGTCTTTTAGAATTCTTTCTTTATAAATTTCTTTATAAATCAGCGGAATAGCCTACATGAGTCTTTTAGAATTCTCACATGAATTTGTAGCTTATAGCGGTTTAGATTTGTTTTCCCCAGCCTGTGGTCATTTTCTTTTAAACGCAATTCATCCATTTCAAGGCTATCAAGGATTCAAGCCTTCACTCTTCTGCCATTGGTCATGTATGCACAGATATTAAGAGATATAACTCTTCTCCAGCTTGTTCTCAACGTTTGGACTCTCCACAATAGTAACCTTCTCTTGTTTATCATTTTTAATGCATGCATCAATATCGTTTTATTGGAAAACATAATCCATCCGCTCCAAGGAATTCAAGCCACCTACTCTTTCATCATTGGACATAATACACACATTAAGAGACAGAATTATTTTAGGGACATAAGTTACCAGAATCAATTGAAATTTAATATATTTAAGGACAATTTTTTATGAGACTGGTTTAATATATCTATCTATCTATCTATCTATCTATATATGAATGACATTGGAATTTTGTTTTGGTTTCCAGATCGCTGTATATATATATGTGGTTATGGCTTTGGATCGTGAGATAGGTTGGTTGTTGGATGTGAAATTGAATCAGCAGAAAAACAACTAAAAAATTACTATTTTTTTAATAAATAGATAACTCATTCCCACTCATAAGACTATTAAGTTTAACACTCTATCAACTTGACTTGTGCTTGAGTTGTAAATCTATGCCCTGCTTATTACTGGCTACT
The DNA here is from genome assembly GCA_001517045.1 of Pseudotsuga menziesii. Classification (NCBI taxonomy): domain Eukaryota; kingdom Viridiplantae; phylum Streptophyta; class Pinopsida; order Pinales; family Pinaceae; genus Pseudotsuga; species Pseudotsuga menziesii. The sequence goes on along the minus strand of LPNX010313219.1, from coordinate 58,491 downwards.
TTGCAGTCATACTTAAAATAAGGACATTATATGTAAATGGTTTTATTCACCCAATTCATATGCACAAAAATATATAAAATCTATGAAATAAAAAAAAATTGGCAGTGCAAGGAGTAGAAGATTTTCCAATTTTAGTATGGTCATCTTCTCAAATAGCAATGGGATTCAAATTGTAAACTTCAAATCCAAGTTCTATTGGTGTCCTATGTTACTGGGGAGTGTAAATAGCAATGGGATTCAAATTGTAAACTTCAAATCCAAGTTCTATTCGTGTCCTATGTTACTAGGGAGTGCAGTATAGAAGCAACAACCACAGGAAAGGATAATTCAATAGGTGTTTCACAGTGTGTAATGATGTTTTTAAAATAAACGGTAGATTGAAAACTTTGAATATGTTACAAATACCCGTTTAAACCTTAATCTCAAATGCTACTTGAAATTGCAAAGCTCGGAGACCACAACTAAAGGTATGGATGCTCAAGACTTGCAACATCAAGGTGCATAATAAAGACAGGAGCTTAAATGGGTGAGTGCTTGTTATGTTAAAAATTCTCTATCGCTGACAACTGAATAATAAATATTAACTTCATAGAACTCTTTCTTAGCTTCTTCTGCTCTTCATATTATGGACAGTAAGGACAACAATACCCACCAACTTTCCAACCTTCATCACAAGAACCAACTCAAACACAAATACTGATTCTAAATGGCATCACAAGAACTAATTCAAACTCAAATATTGAATCTCAATGGCATAAAAAAGACAGCTTCTCATCACTAAAATTACTTCGGTGAAATAAGTTTTACCTTAGATACTTCATGTACAGCACGAGTATTATTTGTGCCTTGATTCTGTCCGAATGCATTGGTAAGACTCCCGAAGAAGATGACCATTATTGGAAAACTAAGTCCATTTGCCATAGATGCGATAGTAGCGATACTCAACAGTACAATATCAAGGGTGTCTGCAAATATAAATAATTTATAAAATGGAACAATCATCTGGGTGTCTTCTCCTTTCTTAGTATCCTCTGCTTTAACAATATTATTTGTATCTGTGTTATCCTTTGCAGGCATGTTTGGATTCAAACTAGAGCCTTCCTCGATATTCAAGGATGTTGTACCACTGACATTACGAGAATCCAACAGTTCTTCCATTTTGGATCAACTGAAGAAAAAAAGAAAAGCAGAAAGACAATATTACTGTGAAACACCCAAAACTGGTCCTTATAATGCCATGAAACACCCAAAACTGGTCCTTATAATGCCATGTAGCTTCTGACATAAGAGTGTAGCTAAGATTGTGATGAAATCAGCGGGCAACTGCTACTAATTTTTAATCAATATCTTATGCCACTTCTACAGGATTGCAACATCATTGTTTATTCACCACCCCAACAAAAAAAAAACACATCACCGTAGAATTGATTGGCAAATGTGGTAGGCTGTAATTTGACTTCCCACCTTACTTCCACAAAAAGAAAAAGGATTGGCAATGGCTGATGTCTATAGCTCAAAAACTCATATATACCCATAACTAGCAATTGCCTAAAAAAGGTGCAATAATACTTTGATAGGTTGTTATGGGAACTAAGTTGGCAAGGGGAAACTTAAATTGAATTGGTGTTTTTGGTGCAATAATAATTTGATAGGTTGTTGTGGGAACTAAGTTGACAAGGGGAAACTTAAATTGAATTGGTGTTTTAGGAAGAAGAGTCCAAAAAAGTGCATTTACTAAAGTTTTCCCATGGTGTATGCATGGCCTTATACCTTGAATACCATCATATACCAGCTACAAGTTTTGAAGGGAAGGCCAAGGAAGGGTCAACTTTTAAAATCTCTTTCACCGTATCACAAATAGGCATCCAAATATTAAATCCATACGAAGTTAGCAATGAACTAAACACAATTAGCATTTTCATAACACTTCTATTACCCAAAGTTGGAAAAACATCTTTTAGAAGAAATAGTGATTTGATGAAATGCTTATTCTTTCTCACTTGTTAGTCATTAAGGAATGGTAACATGCAATCAAGAAATTGAATCACTACTTTTGAATCTATTTCATATTTGCCTCACAATTTATAAAGAAATTAGGCGCTTCCTAGGTCTTCTAATGCTTTGCCTCTTATTTTCCCAACGAAGTTGAAGCAAATTCTACTTAGTTGTGAAGGGTATATCAAGATGCACTAAAAAAAATCCATGCAGCAAAGTATTATCTTGATATTATGATTTCTACACTCCAAATTCATAAGATTCATAACAAAACTCAGAATTGCTAAAACCATGGCTTTTGAAACACTTTTAATGGATGGGATTGATAGAATGTTGGGGGAAAGCGATTTCTCTCTCTTGAGAAATGAAGTAAGCTTTAAATGGTTGCTCATTTTCATAAAAGAACAATGAGATGGGTGTTTCACTACTCCCACTTTCTTCGATAAATTTATCAACCAATGGCTGTATTTCCATGAAAAACATATCCCATAAATTTGTAATTGTCCTTAAGTGTAAATATTTGCTTCTTTGGTGCGAAGTGTGTTGTCCATTGCCTAAATTTGGGAAGTGCCTAGTAAATAGTAAACCAAGGATAAGGGTTTTTGGCCATATGCCACTACATATGGGTTCAATTTGTTCAGCTCTCTGATAAGTGGTATTATACCACCATTCGGAAAGATGAAAGCATTGTGTCCATTGTTGTGGCTTCTTTGAAGCAAATCCTCTCAAATATATTTCTAAGCACTTATTTACTGCTTATGCTTAACCATATGTTTGTGAGTGATAGGTTACATTGATTTTACATTGGGTACCCCAAAGTTTAAATAAGTCTTTCTAAAAGTTTCCTATGAAGGTAAGCTCTAAATTAGAGACAATGGAAGTCTACATGCCATTTAATTTAAAAATTTGATCCATGAGGACCAAGTTACTAAAAAGGGTGTAAAATAGTATGTTAAGGCACACAAATGGGTATATTTGAAAAGACATTCGACAACCACCATGATAGTTGATTTATTTTCAGCTCTAAGAACCCCATTAGAAAATTCAAAGAAATATTAGTCCATAGATGGGTCAGAATTGGAAGCAGTTGCAAAGCCCTTAACAAATTCACACTTTTTCCCTTGTGTCTTTGGCAGGCATTACAAGCCAAAACATATTGTTGGATGTCTTAAGTCATTCCTTCCTAAAAGAAAGAGTGCTTAATCCATTCATAGGTTTTATGAAAGCTCGAGCAACCCACTGAAGGTGATGAATATAACTCCTCTACGATTCTTTGTTTGAGGGATAAATTTAGTGCCCAAAAAATGCATTTTTTATAGTGCAATGTATTTTGGTTCCATTTATACCATGTAGGAGGGTTAACATATTCCTTAAATTGTTGGATGAGTTGTACTATGGTGTCATTAGCCATCCATGATGTCTTTGCTTCCTCGAGCAAACCTAGAATGTTTAAGGATATGCAAACAGAGAGCCTTCCTCTCCAATTTGCCTAGAAAATGTGTAACACCCGTTTTTTTGACTTGGAATATATTAAATCAAATCATGTAAACGATTAATCAAGGCCTCAAGAAAACTCTACTTTCTCCTTGCTCTAATTTATATAGCAATTTTGACTTATTTGAATCAACAGTAGTTGATGATTACTATATTAAAAAAAATTAAAATCAAATGAGCTTTTTGTGATCTTTGATGCTTCTTTTTGTTTTATATGATGTTTACTTTGGCTTCTGGTTTTTGTAGATTGCAGATGTATGGTCGTGTGGTGTGACTCTTTATGTTAACATCAAAGGTTATTGTGGTATGCTTTAACATCCTTATCCTAAAAGGCCTTCTTAAGGTTGGCTCTTCATTTCCCTTCCTTACAAGACTTGTAACTGCATTCCTCAAGGTACAACACTAGGTCTACACCAACTCATTTTAGCTCCTTTTTTTAGTCCCTTTTACCATCCAACAATAACCTTTTGGTGTATTATTGCACTTTTTTTGCATTTTCATTTACCATTCATGCAATTATGTCATTGCAAGATACGGATGTGCCATCTAAAATCAAGGTTATATAGTTGTTCAACCTGGGTCAGTCTTTGTAGTATGTAATCTCATCCCTTGGGAGTTGCTTATATAGTTTCTCTATATATATTTTATGTTTAATATACATGTATTAATTGCAATTTGACTATGAGAGAAAGCAGATTTTGCAATATTATAGAGTTTGCAATATTACAGACTTGTGTGGCATATTGATTCATTTACTTATCAAAATACATTGCATTGCATCTTCCCCTTCTTATGTACCTTCACAACAATACTTACCAGAGAAAATATCAATGCCTAAAATACATAATCTATCAATTTATGTTATCAATCAAAATATGAATTCTCCTCATATTTCATTGTCTTCAATATTGCATTCTTGAGAAAATAAGTATTGTGTTCTACATTTTTAATTGGATGAAGCCCTGCTTGGAACTTTACCAATACTTAGATCAACTCAATAAAGAAAATTTCTCTCTCTCTATATATATATTAAGAAGGTTGTCCTTTCTTATATTGCAAAGTTGTTTAAGGTAAATTTCCCAGCTGAGTTACCATTCTTATACACTTTGTCGCGAAGTTGTTGTAGCTTTTATACATTTTTTTGCAAATTTTACTGTGTCCCATACATTTTCCATTATATTTCTATATGATGTTCCCTCTTTTCTCATGATTAATGAAGTAAATTTAAGATCAATAATAACCGATAATCTCTCCTTTGTACCTTTTTGTGAGAACAATGCAATGTCCAATCTCTGCCCCACATATTTATTTTCTATTCATGATTTAGGGTTGAAGAAAAAATTAATTTGATTTCATTCTCAATAAAGAATATAGAGGGATGCATAGGTGCAATCGTTGTTTTTTACTTTTTAAAATTGTCAAAATAAAAATAAAAAGAACAAGCAAATGGGTGTTCCTAGTATTGATTTTGACCTCTTATAAATATGTAATTTGAATTACCTAATTTAGCATTGCAATCTCTTTGGACATTGTAGAACATTTCATTGTCTTCCTCAATTTGTATCGTGGCCCACACTGTTTTAAAACTTTTAGGTTGTTTGCATAATTCCATTTTTTGATTATATCTTTTAGACATGTAGTCAATAATGGTTAAAAAGGATCCAATGCATTCAGAATGAATTTTGAATTTTAATAGAAGAAAAAATTGTAGTTATGTAACAAGAAAATATACACATCACTATAAATATTAATATGTTTTAACTTTAATCTTTAAATTATAAAATACTTGCATATTAATATCTTTTATCTCAATGCTTAAAAAAGATTGCTTTAGCCATATCCATTATGTTTTCAAGTGTTGAATCCTATTTTATTTCACCTATTCGGCGTATTGTTGCACCCTCTTGGGGCAATTGCTAGTTTAGTCTTTGTTTAAGAGTTAGATATCTTCACAAAACTAAAGGAGTTGTTTGATTAGGGGACTATTTCTCCCTTATTTCCGGCTGGTTTTAACCTATTTCTAGCTATGAATCTTCAAGGAATTTTCATGTAACATGATTTTATTTTAACACATAAAATCGCCCAATAAACAACAAAAATTACAAGACTTTGTGAGTTAAATTCACCGATTCCGCTGAAAATTAGTCCAGAAGTCAAAATCGTCCCTTAGACAGCTCCAAAACTAAATAATTAATTATGTCTATGGATATTCATCCACCACAATATTCATTGACCACTTTACTTGTGACTTTCCTAATGAATCGTGGAAAAAAGTATAAAATAGAAATAGAAAAAAAATAGATAATGACATTGTCTGATGAAATTGCATTGTTGCAGAGTGCAAGTTGAGCTCTGCCTCTGCGTAACAGAGTAAGCTATCTACCCAACCATTTGCACTGGGGTCCACTGATGCCATCCAGTGGATAGCTTACTCCATTACCTTCTCACCGAGACTTACTCGATTTGATTTAACTTACCTAATTTGATTCCTGGCCATATAGTCTCATTGTTAATCAGTGAGACTGCATTTTGTGCTTCTGCATAGTTTCTATTCTAAATTGTTAATCAACGTACATAGTTCTATTTATTCATTTACAGTGACTCCATTATACTAAAATTATTTGGACTTATTCAATTCTCCATACGATTATTCCTCGCCATATAGTCTCATTAAAATCTGCATATTTTTTATTAGCATACATCAGCATACACTATTCTATGCAACCATTTACTCAGACTCCAATGAAATGAAAAATATTCGAAGGTAGTCAATTCTCCAGGCGAATAGAGCTGTCCATATAATCTCATACAAAGATGGAAGTTTTCAAAAATCAAATCGGGTAAGTCTTGGTAAGAGGGTAACAGAGTAAGCTATACATTAAACGACATTAGTGGATTAGTGGGTCTAGATGCAAATGGTCGGGGAGATAGCTTACTCCTTGCCTAACATTTAAGTTTCACCAATGTTAACTGGCATCCATTGCTTCTCATAAAACATGGCGAGAGGGAGAACGATAACTACAGATTTACAAGGAACATGTCGGGTGTCTAAAAAGAGCATAATGATGGGAGATCTCGTATCATTTTTGAATTTCTTTGCTACACGCTTTGAAGTTTGAAGAAGGGTAGGGGATTCTCGTTAACATGCACGCATGTGCATTCGCACAATCGTGGTAAACAAACTATTCGGTCTCCAACTTGGTTGGAAGTTGGACTAGAATTGGAAGGCTCTATGCTTAGAGAAACGAAATCTAGCATCAAATCTAGGGAGCAGTATACGCGCTAACGAAAATTCCCCCAACTTGCCAGAATCCGACAAATAAATTTTAGCTGAAATCATAATTTTCGGTCTTTAAATCGTAATTTCAGCCATTTGGGTATGTTTAAAATGCCAGATTTACTCTAAGGCAACTAATACAACTACTAAACTTGCAAAATCATGAAAACACAAATTTCCAGGAAAGATTTTGACAGATTTGGATCAGAAATTCACCGAAAAAGAGGGGCGTTTTAGTTGTCTTTTATCCTACTCGCAAATCTAGAGCCTGTGCATGCTTGGACATTGCTCCAATTAAGTGGAAGAAGGACGACGTTTCTGACATCACGGTTGGAACTGAAATTGGAAGTTTCTCTGTTGTTGTTCGCTTCATATAAAGTGTTAGAGTTTAAACTATTTTAGTAAAGTCACCATTTGGACTTTCTAGGGAAATTTTTGGTTTTGTTTTTTCAAAATTATAATTTTGTGATGTTTAAATCAGTGTTTCACTAAGTGTTTGCGACACCTGAGCATGGGAGTGGGGAAACACATATTGGAGATGTGTAGAGACACCCTAAAATTTTGGCTATTTTGGAAGAGGGGGGCTAGAGGCATCTGGGTCTCTAAAATTATCAAAAAATAAAAAAATAATAAAAATATGCCAACCCAACATATAAACTCTTATGTTCCTCAAGAGTTTAATACAATGTAAATGTAATAGTTATAGCCAAATATATCATATCTATGTTTGTTTCTTTTTATTTGTTTCTATTTCTAAGAATAATGACAATTTAGTGTAAAAGACTAAAATTTAAGATGAGCCCTTCTTATTTTTAAGTAGAAAAGTTTAAAAATTCGAGGGGGGTGGGGGTTTATGGGAGGCGTGTGGGAGCCCCTCTGTAATGTCCCAGTTTTGATCCCGTTTGCATTAAAAGGTACATGATATATATTTTGTAATTAATCATGGTGTGGAGCTAAAGGCAAAAGCCCCACCATCGATTTGGTTGTGTATGTTTCAACAATAGGGATCATTGCTGATGGTATATTGTGCTATCCGACACATTATAGTTTTGGCATCATGTAAATATGCACCTCAATTAAAATAAACCTACATCCAGCTACGACGATGCAACGTTGAATGAAAAGGGCATGATTCCTAAGGTTAAGGGGGGGGGGGTTGTCTAACCCGTGGGGGCCATTGGGAGTTTGCCATGTGTCGACCACCCACTAAAATTCTGTTGTTTGATTAGTTGGGAGCAGTTATGGCTAGGGGGTGGTGGGAGGTAGGACTACCAGTATTTTCCCCATGTACACTCCACCAGCGAGCTCGCTCTTCCTCATGCGGGGACAGGGGAACGATCACCACTCTCCCACTCTTCCACCCACATTTTTGGGGGTTTTGCTCAGTCTCATGCAAGGAGATTGGTTACCCTCCTCCCACCGCGAGTCGTTCTGGTTATCCTCACGCAGAGGGAGATTTTTGTTTTCCTCTCACGCCGTTGAGTTCTCCATCGTGGTTTCTTTTGTATTGACCATCTCATGTGGGAAAGAGTCTCCTCTCTTCACCTTCTCACGCATAGGAAATCAGCATTGTTCTTCCTCATGCAGGGAGTTGGGGAAAGGGGGTTTTGGTCTCACGAATTTCCTATGTAGAAGCCATTCAAGTTCAAGGGATGTGTGTTACCCTCACAGCTTGTGGTCGGCATACCTGCTCTCCCTTGTCCAGGATTGAGAATCAGAATCCTCTCCCGTTTAGGACTGTGTAATGTTTCCGCCACTTCATTGTTGAGCCGGGGCTGTGGTTTTTCCCCTGATTTGGCGGTTTACTGTGGTTTTCCCTCCATTGTTCGTGGCTTGTTGTGGTTTTCCCCACGTTGTGTGTTGATGTGAATGCAATCATCTTTGGTTGCCGCTGAGTTGTTTTGGCCACGCTAGGGCCAATAACAACTCTGAAACATCTTGTTTGACCTGAGTTGTGTTCCCTTATCATTTGGGTTGTCACCCTGTCGTCTTTGTTTTCTTCACAGAGCTGTGAACCGATTGTTTTACTGTGGTATACAGTGGGTGGTCTTCGGACTGTTTAGAGTAGGATTAGAGGCTAGGTATGCTTGAGAAACCTGGTGTTGGGAGCCGCTTAGATAGAGGAATACTGTTGGCTTTCTTCTCCACAACCCTTGAAGAGTATTGGAAAGGGAAGTAAGGACTTGAGGGATTGTGAAGCAGTGAAAGGACTGATTCCTGGTGTTGGGTGTGTGGATGTCTGAAAATTCAGGTTAGCTCTGGTGTAGGTGTCCTTAGCTCTCCATTGAGACCACCAGCTTAGCATTTTTCCTTTCCTAGCTCCTTGACGACTTGATAAACCCTACTATGTGGGCTTGGCTGATTTGTATACCTTGGCTATGTGTAAGCCTGCTTTGACCCTTACTCCTTGAGGAATCATGCCCAGCTCGGGGGTGGCAGTGTTGCTGAGAGAGTGATGAGCACGCTGGCCTATGGTTGGGTGGTACATTGTAGCGACGTAGCTAGTTGTGGGACAAATTCTGTTTAAGATAAGTATTCTTGACTAGTTTGTCTCTGCATTTATATTTACTGATTAATGAATATAATGAACATGTGGTATGCTTGAGTGAATGTATGTTTGCTTCTGCTATGTATATGAAGGATTATGCATCTTAGTATGTTTTATGTTTTAAGCTTTTTATTTCAGCATTATATGCCTGTTCATGTTCATGGGGCTATTTTCCTGTATGTTTGGTGATAATAGCATCCTCTTCATCGGTTTGAGGGTCGGGGACGTTACAGAATGGTATCAGAGCAAAGGTTGCAGCATGGGCCTGAATGGGCTGCGAGAACCAGTTGACAAGGGTAGGTTTCCAGAGCGTAGTAGGAAGAAGTCCGTAATGATAGAAAATTTTGCTGAAAAATTTCATAAGTGCTGGGCTCGTCGGGCCATCGGAGGACTAAGAGGGAAGCTCCTCCGATACAGTGGACAAATTAGTCGGAAGGGCACCCGATGAGGGATAGGCGAAAAGATTTTCATGGAAATTTTCTAAGTGTTCGGTCGTCTGCTCATCGAAAAACTTAGACGAATAATAATTAGTTGTTTGGATTGGCGACAGATAGTGGAAGGGAGAGCCGACGGAGCAGCGACAGGAAGGAAATAATTTTAAAAGTGCTCGTTGAACCATAGGCAAAGAATAGTTGATGATATTGCCGAAACGTCGACGCGGAAAGAGAGAAAGTTAGTTGGTGGAGCTGTCGGCAGCGACGGCGGATAAAGAGAAAAAAAATTGAAAATTTTTCTAAGTCATGAGACCATCGGCGATCGACAAATTTTAGCTGATTGGATTGTCGATGATTAGGTGATGGAGTCGCCGAAATGACACCACCGTCGGTGAAATTTAGTTGTTTCAGCAGCCGACGTGGCGGAAAGTATCGGAGAAAAATCGAAGATGGGATCATCAAAAATTAGAGCATGAGGTCGTCGATGCGGCGGCAAAAGGGAAGAGAAGGTTTCAGTGGAGATCTCCCGTAGATCGCCGAAACGTCAATGAAGGTTAGTTGTTTGAGGGGCCGATGCAGCGACAGACAAGGAAAGAAAATTTTTGCCGAAGTGCTGGAATCATTAGAAAATATTAGAATATTGGACCACCGATACATCAGAGACGGTTAGTTGAACGGACAGCCGATGCGTCGGGAGAAGCTAGTCGTTTTTCCCACCGATGCATTGGGAGAGATTAGTTGTTTTGACTATCGATGAGTTGTTTAGCCCATGGAATCCATAGACGGTTTACTGCGTGCCATTGTGGCCACCTAAAGAGCTATCCACCTGATGATTAGTGGTTTCCACTGCCGATGTATTGTTAGAGAGTTAGTGGATGGAGCGGCCGATGCACCAGCAGACGAAGAAAAGAAATTTCTGAAAATTTGTCTAAGCACCAGAAATGTTGGAAATTTTTAGTTGATCGAGCAGCCGATATGTCAACGAAACTTAGTTGTTTGGATCGCCGATGTGGAGGCAAAACGTCGACCAAAGATAGAAGATGGCAGCGCCGATACGTCGGCGGAAAATAGATGATGAAAGCGCCGATGCGGCAGAGAAATAAAGGAAGTTTTTTTGGCCGAAAATTCTTAAGTATGGAAATCGTCGGTGAAATTCAGTTGATTTGATCAACAAACTTTAGAGGATGGAACCACCGATGCGGCAGCTGACATGGGAAGAAATTAGATGATTGTGGGTCCGTTGTTACGGCCACCTGAGGGACTATCCCTCTGATGGACAACAATCCCGATCGTCGATGCCATAGTAGCCAGTGTATCCGATTGCCGATACGCCGCAGTCCTCGACATTGCCGATAAATGATAAAGGTTGGAAGCCGAGGCAGTTGAGAATCCGATACGGCGGAAAATTGTAGTTGTTGGATTTCTGCCATTGCGGAAGCTTAGAGAACTACCTACCCGACGGGTAGAGGATCCGATCACCGATGATGGTTTTTTTTTTTTTGCAGCACTGATAAAGGGCTCGAAAGCTTAGACGGATGGGGATCCGAAGCAGTGGAAGATGCTAGCTGTTTGACCGTCGATGAACAGTCCTTGGCATCGCTGATGCAGCGCAAGGCTTAAGGGTTCTAATCGCCAATAAAGCTCGGACGGTTAAATGACTATGGGCCCGATATAGCGGAAGGAAATAGATGAACAGGCCGCCGATGAGCGTAGAGAAAACTAGAGATTTTGGCAGCCGAAACGTCAGAAACTTAGTTGGGAAGAGACCCGATAGGGAGAAAGAAATTTTGGGTTTTTCAAAGTGGAATTTCTCTCAGCAAATTCCAACTGTTTTTCAGTGAATTTTCAGCAGGTTGCCAGTGGATTACAGGGCTGAAAAGGAAGAGAATTCCAGGTGGCTAAAGTTGACATTTCAGACCAGAATACATTTGGTAAAAAGCTTCATTTTTGAAGTGGTGTGATTTTCACACCTGAGGTCAGAATGAAGCATGTGGATAGGTGTTGGAAAGCTTATCCAGCAAGGAACAAGGGAGAGTCACCAGAATGTGACTGTGGAGCAGCAAAGTGCTAGTGATTGCTTGAAAGAGAAATGCACTGCTGTCAATATGGACAAATCTGGGAATTGCATGCCTAGAGGTAGCAAGACCATGAAGTCAAACCAGCTGTTGTGTGGAAGAGGAGTTCCATGCAAGGATGAGGGACTTGAAAAAGGGAAATTTCCTTAAACCTTGTCTTTCTAATTATGATTACAAGTTCTATACATGAAATGTATGAGGATATGCCTTGCATGCATAAGGTATTACATGTTGGTAAGAATAGTGGAAATTGTACATTTATAATGAGCCACTAATGATAATTATTGCATTGACGTTGGCATTAGTGGAAAAACCAATGACAACATGGACATGGCTGAATATGTTGCTGATGTTGACGAATGTGACTAGCAACCCTATGGAGAAAGGGATAAGGAAACAAGTCCAGAATCAAAAGTTGGTGAGCAAATTCTGCAATCTCCTGCAAAGGACCAATCAAACTGGTAATGTCAAGGGTGTAAGTAGGACCCATGAAGGTAAGGGTTTGATTATGACAAATTGCATGGAGTGGTAAAGGTAAGAGATCTCATACCATGTGGGTATTTGAATTTTACACTACGTGCATATAGAAATGTGTCATGCCTGCATGTGTTGTTATGAACATAGTAACTCAAAGGAAGTGAGTACTGATGATCTTGATTATAGTAATGCATCCTATATGAAGTAGTCATGGTTAGACCATGCATGGTATGTTTGAATGCATAGTATTCCTGAATCAATGCAAGGTAACATTGAGTGGGTATGCATTAAAATATTTTATAAATATTGTAGTTATGCATTGAATGGATGCATATGAAGGGTGTGAGTAACTGATTACATAAGTATGGGTGCAAAAGTTGTGATGCATTGCATAAATGATGTGACTATACCTTGCAAATGTTAGTATGATAATGATTGCGTGAAGTAAATGAGTTTTGGTAATATTTGATGTGATTAACAATGGGAAGTATTTGAATTTTATAAATTCTAAAAATGCTTTAGTGATTGTTGCAGCAATGAAAAAGTTATATGCATCAAGACTTACTAAGTGTTTGGATGACTGAGGTTCAGGTTTCAGGTAGATTGTTGGGGCATGGAAAAGTGGGTAAGACCATGACAAAGGCCGAAACCTACCATGTGAAAGAGCCAAACCTCATGAGAAGAGTCTCATGGCTGTGAAACTAGTTTGTATGCGTAATGAGTTGTAAATTTGAACTAGTGAATTTCGAATTTAAGAAATTGCTGACGACTACTAATCACTATTGGCTTGCATAGAAGTATGCCAGGAGGACACATTGTAAGTGGGTGTTCATGTTATGCTAGTAAGCATAAAACCATAATGGGCATAGTGGTGCTTCTTGTAAGAGACCCACAAATGAGGATCACCTCATTGCCAAGCAAATCAATTTCTGTAGTAGACATAACTGCAAATTCCTATTGAATCTAATTACTAGTGTCATTGCTTGGTTATAGAACAATCAATTTGGATTGTATGATCAGATAATGATTGATTGTTTGGCTATTTGATGAATGTGCCACGGGTACACATTGTAGGAAGATCATGTGTGATGGCCTGCAGGAGCCAAACTTCATGGGAAGGTTTTCCCTTATCTTGGAAATGGGTTTCGGGTGAAACTCCATTGGACATTTTGGAAATGTCCCATCTGCACTGCATGTTTGGTAAGCAACATGAGTGAGATGGTATAGATTATGTCAGTAAGACATGTGTGGATATGGAATGTGAAAGGAGTTGGGATGGAAAACCGAGGGACTGTTAACTCAGAGAAGGTAGCCCCCATTCCTCCTTAACGAAGGAATACTGCATCGAAAAATGGATAAGTTTTCTATAACCCTAGCTAAGAATATGCATGTCAAATTGTTAAATTCAATATGCAAAGCATGTTTTGATTTTATTTCCATTATGGTAGATTGCTTGAGTATGAATAGGGCCTATATGGCACACATAAGAAAGGGGTGCACACTTTTTTGATGTTGGATCATGGAAGGGTTTTCAATATTGATTACACCCTAGGGGGTGGACGCACTCCCGGTGTCTCAATACTTGATAGTGAATGATATGAAATGTGATTACAATTTTAGAGCAATAATGCTGATGAGTTGCTTATAATGTGTGTGTTCTCAGGATAAACAGATGCAGTCTGGCTTTACACACTAAATGGACAGTGGCTTGGGCTCATCCTACCTCCTACTGAAGAGCACAGAGAAGGAGACATTCCCGAGGGAATAAAGAGCAGAGAAGGGAGTGATTTCTTGTGTTGTATGGGGTAGTGGAATTAGAGCTCACTGCTGGAAATGAAACCTGAAAATGGTAATGATAAAGTTTCCTTCCCAGTTGGCATGAAGATGTACTGGAAGGAGATGTTGGGCTATTATATGCTTGGGGATCCATAGTAGATCTTGGACTTGGGAATGGTCGTTTATTGTTGATATAAGTGCATGTGTTATTGTTGATGGCCTGATAAACCCAACTGTGTTGGCTTGGTTGATGATTGGTTGTTGATATAAGTGCATTGTTGATATAAGTGTATTGTTGATATAAGTGTAGGTGATTGTTGATGATCTGATAAACCCAACTGAAGGTTGGCTTGACTGTGTAATTTTGATGCTGTGAAAATTATGGAAATGTTACAGTGTTGGCTTGACTACCGCAGTCTGATAAAACCAACTAATAGCTGGCTTGGCTAAATAGCTTGATAAACCCAGTAAGGTATTGGCTTGATTGCCTGCGGCCTGATAAACCCAATTGTGTATTGGCTTCACTGGATGGTATGATAAACCCAACTATAGGTTGGCTTGACTGTGCTTGATATATACATAAAAGGATGTTATGAAGCAGCCTGCATGCTGACCTAACATCCAAGTCCATAGGCGATCCCAAGGCTTGCAAAGCGAAGTAGGATCCTGTGGACCAATGAGGAAACACATAATACAGATAAGTATTGGATTATTTTGCAATTCTTGCTTATGAATATGCATGTGTATATGATTTGGTTATGATGTTTTAAGCTCTTGTGTAAGAGATAAAAATTGATGAGAATAAACTAAACATGTGAATTTATTCAATGTTTGAATATAGGTATCGCTGGAAGTGAGGACTATGAGAGCATCCTAGGGGTGCATGTGAACATGTGACTATCCTGAAGAGCTTAGAATGAGCAGTAATGAAAAAGGTGCTAGTGGGACTGTGAAGTTCCTAGCAGCCGAGACAAACCATGTGGGGAGGCCCCATGGTTGAGAGGTTTGAAATAGACCAGAGACACTAAGTGTCATGACCAAGAGGGATTGGTCCAACATTCACGGTGAAGTGAAGGAGGCTGAGAGCATGAAAAGCCACAACGGTGGTGTGGGTTCCAGGGTGGAACATGACAAAGAGGAAAAAAAAAACTCTTGCTGCTTTCTCTTGCCTTTTAATTATATATATATACTTATGCATTGTGAAAAAAAAAGATTGTTGAATGCATGTATGGCTGAGAATAGAATGTGTCTATTTGCTTAAAATAATTATGAATGTTGGAATAGTTAAATCCCTGCCCAAGAATGGACATGAATGAGATCATGTGGTTGTTGGGAAGGCATGAAAAATATGAAAGTCTCCTTGATGAGACTTGGACTGTCATGCCAATTGGGTAATAAATTGACTGATTTTAATGCCTATATTATGCTTGGTCTAACAAAATTTCAATGATGCATTTCACAGGTGAGAAAAGTGAAGTCCAGTGTGCACATTGATCATGGTAGCAGACCAAAAGCTACTAGACTTGGCTGGAAGTCTTCTTCAAACGATTGCCAGGACCCAAGAGAATCTTGGAGAAATTCTCAAGATACATAAATGGCAGAATGAGATGAACGACCAGATTTTGCAAGACTCTATTGGTTTGCAAAAGGAGGTAAAAAAATCCTTCTGGGAGCAATCAGTAAAGGCAAGGAAAGTGGATCAATGATGGGACATTCGTCCAAGCAATCCGTTAAGAAACGTTTCAGGCATGAAGACTCAAAGGAAATTGAGCGGGTATAGATGAAGTAGCCAACGAAATGTTAGAAATGCGTAGGACATCATTTACGTCGGGACTGCCCAACGAGGGAACCTAAAGAGTGCAGCAGCCACAAAGTTCCTCAACTTGGGGATGAGTCGGAAGCTGAGAACCAGCAGAAGAAGCTTATGGAAGCTGAGGGGCTTGGTCCTGAAATTTCAAAGTAAATAATTGAACATGGGACAGATTTGCAAAATTTTGAAATTTTGATTTGCAAATTGTATATGTATTCCTATGTATTGGAACACCGAGGACGGTGTTATTCCAAGGGGGAGGGGATTGTAATGTCCTAGTTTTGACCTCGTTTGCATTAAAAGGTACATGATGTATATTTTGTGATTAATCATGGTGTGGAGCTAAAGGCAAAAGCCCCACCATCGATTTGGTTGTGTATGTTTCGACAATAGGGATCGTTGCTGATGGTATATCGTGCTATCTGACACATTATAGTTTTGGCATCATGTAAATATGCACCTTAATTAAAATAAACCTAGCAGCCATCTACGACGATGCAACATTGAATGAAAAGGGCATGATTCCTAAGGTTAAGGGGGGGGGTTGCCTAACCCGTGGGGGCCATTGGGAGTTTTCCATGTGTCAATCACCCACTAAAATTCTATTGTTTGATTAGTTGGGAGCAGTTATGGTTGGGGGGTGGTGGGAGGCAAGACTGCCAGTGTTTGCCCCACGTACACTCCACCAGCGAGCTCGCTCTTCCTCACATAGGGACAGGGGAATGGTCACCACTCTTCGACTCTTCCACCCACATTTTTGGGGGTTTTTCTCAGTCTCATGCAAGGAGATCAGTTACTCTCCTCCCACCACGAGTCGTTCTGGTTATCCTCACGCAGAGGGAGATTTCTGTTTTCCTCTCGCGCCGTTGAGTTCTCCATCGTGGTTTATTTTGTCTTGACCATCTCACGTGGGCAGGAGTATCGTCTCTTCGCCTTCTCACACATAGGAAATCGGCATTGTTCTTCCTCACGTAGGGAGCTGGGGAAAGGGGGTTTTGGTCTCACGAATTTCCTATGCAGAAGCCATTCAAGTTCAGGGGATGTGTGTTACGCTCACGGCTTGTGGTCAGCATACCTGTTCTCCCTTGTCCAGGATTGAGAATTGGAATCCTCTCCCATTTAGGACTGTGTAATGTTGCCGCCACTTCATTGTTGAGCCACGGCTGTGGTTTTTCCCCTGATTTGGCAGTTTACTGTGGTTTTCCCTCCATTGTTCGTGGCTTGTTGTGGTTTTCCCCATGTTGTGTGTTGCTGCGAGTGAAATCATATTTGGTTGCCACTGAGTTGTTTTGGCCACACTAGGGCCAAGAAAACCTTTGAAACATATTGCTTGACCTGAGCTATGTTCCCTTATCATTTGGGTTGTCGCCCTATCATCTTTGTTTTCTTCATAGAGCCATGAACCGATTGTTTTACTGCGGTATGCAGTGGGTGGTATTCGGACTATTTAGAGTAGGATTAGAGGTTGGGTATGCTCTGGTGAGTCAGAGCCACTCAGATAGAGGAAGACTGCTGGATTTCTTCTCCACAACCCTTGAAGATTATTGGAAAGGGAAGTCAGGGCCTGAGGGATTGCGAAGCAGTGAAAGGACTGATTCCCGGTGTTGGGTGTGTGGATTTCTTAGAATTTAGGTTAGATTTGGTGTAGGCATCCTTAGCTCTCTAGTGAGGCTGCCATCTTAGCATTTATCCTTTCCTAGCTCCTTGACAGCTTGATAAACCCTACTGTGTGGGCTTGGCTGATTTGTATACCTTGGCTATGTGTAACCCTGCTTTGACCTTTACTCCTTGAGGAATCATGCCTAGCTTGAGGGTCGCTGTAATGTCCTCTTCCGCTTAGGCATTGAGGACCAACCCGCTAACCTATGTGATTCCTATAGGTTTAAGCGGGTACTGACAGCCAAGGAATCAGCCGGAGACTGATGCCATATATAGAAGATCTAGGGAATTAATATTATATCACCATTGGGTCGAAGAGGGCCACTAGAGCCAAAGGCCACCTGCATGCATGACATCCGGGAATTATTTAATGATGCATGCACTCGATTAAGTCTCCATGCACATGCATGCAAGTCAACTGCAAATTAGAATATAAAGTGACCTAATTAGGTCAAAAGTTAGGGTTTTCGCAGTTGAGAGTTATAAAAGAAAGATAAAGTGAATGGAGAATTCCCTCATGTGATAATTGATTTGTGGAGTCAAATTGGAGAGCTCGGTGAGCTAAGTTGGGGTTGAGTGCATGCTTAGCTAACTGGTGTATTTCAACAGCGAAATCTATCTGCCCTAGTTCATCATTAGGTTGGATCATCCAGGTTCAGCACTAGTTCATCATCAGGTTACATTCTATAGTTATTTCGGGAGGTTGATTATTCATCCAGCCAAAGGGTTTCACCATCACACCGTGTCACTGTGATTAGAGACAAAGCAATTCATTTCCCTACCTACAGGGTTCAGAACTTCCGCATGCTGCTTCCATCATCATCAGAGGGGTATTATAACCCTAGTGCACATCATCCAGGCTTCCAGCAGCAGCTTATTTATTATTCTGGAGCTTATATAGTTTGAGAGGAGGGCGCATTCACCTGTGGAGGATGATTTCGTGTATCTCCTTATTCCTCCAGCAAAATCCTTGCATGCTGGGACCAGTCTCTTCACCATCAGCTGATCTATATACTGGTATGTACATGCATTGATTTCTCCTATTTTATAGCATCTCAGTATTTTTCTAGGGCACATATTTGCATGCATGCAAAGTTCGGGGTTTGCTTTCCTATTTGATTAAGGAGTAAGTCTATTAGCCATCTACAGTATACACATAAATAGAAAAATATCAGTTTGGGATATTACAGTGGTATCAAAGTTATTTTCCTTGCCAACTGTGGGCATGCAAATATTATAAATGAATCCAGGAGACCCATACAACATTACTCATAGGAGACAGAGGTATAGAGATAGAGAAGAGGAGTTAGAGGATATAGATTTGGGGAACAGAGAGTATCAGTTTGAAAAAGGCAAAGAAACAATGGCTGATGATGATAAAATAGCTTTCAATAGTCTCATATCAGCCATAAAATAACTCACCACTGGGCAAAAAGAAATGATGAGCACCTTCAGGAAAATGACTAAGAAGAATGGGCCCACCCCACACAGTCCCTTATTTCCCAACAGTGACAGGGTATCCACTAGAAATAGTAGGGAGCACTTACATACCAACATGCAGAGCCATCCCCATATATACAAGCCTTTCTGACCTACCATGCCTCAATTCTTATATAGTCTAGCTGCAGTGCCTCTAGCACAAACAGAACCAGAAGAACCCATGAGTGCCTATCTAAGAGAATATAGGGCTTTAGGAGAGGACTTCCATTCAGCCATGACCTTCACTGACTTCTGCCACTTTAAAAGTAAGAACAGACCCAAATATTAAAATAGGCCATTCACCCAGAACTATGAGTTACAGTGCACCATATGGAAACTGACTATCCCTACCTTTGAGGGCACCCAGGGTGGCCCAACTAGGAATTGGGTGCAGAAGTTGGATACATACTTCCAGCTCAACCCCATGATTGAGACAGATGCCATTAAATTGGCTACTTTGCATTTGGACAGAGAAGCACATGAGTGGTGGTACCATGGGTTAGTGACACTGGGTCACAACACCATCACCTCATACATAGATTTTACACAGAGGCTCATTGAGCGGTTTGATCAGAAGGATCCAGAGGTACACTTTAGGGAGCTGGCACAACTCAAGTAGATAGGGAGTTCATATGCTTTTATTTCTGAGTTTTAGAGGATAGTAGTCATGGTCACAGATATATCAGAGAGCAGGTTGATTATGTTGTTCACTGAGGCTCTCACTAAACCCTTATGGGGATGGGTCAAGTCTTATAGACCCACCACCCTAACAGATGCCATCAGATAGACTAGAGACTTGCAGGATGCAGTGCCCAAAAGTAGGTTTCCTCCCAGGACCAATGTTCCTATTAAATATAAAGAAAGGAAACCATGGCCCAAGAAAGAATGGATGGACAATGATACCTGACAGGACCTTAGAAGAAAAAAGTTATGTTTCACTTGCCAGGAACCATGGATACCGGGTCATAGATGTTCAGGAAAAGGAAAGGCCTACTACATAGAGGCTTATTCCGACAGTGAGGAGGATGAGGATTACCAGGATCAGGAGCAGGGAGAGACAATAGAGATATTTGCTGAGGGACAGGCCTCAGGAGGTACCATTGCTACCATGACAGGGGTTCCTAGATTCCACACTCTTCGGATCAGAGGTACCATACAGGGCCACAGAGTGGGAGTACTGATAGATGGTGGGGCATCCCACAACTTCATTGATGCTGCATGGGTTAAAAAGAGAGACATTTAGACTGAGAGCTTTGATGGGTTTTCGGTAGCAGCAGCAGGTCACACCATAGAGTGTAGTCAGAGGATTCCTAAATTAAAGGTAACGCTTGGGAATTATACAGTGATAGAGACATTCTATGTGGTAGATGTACCTGACATGAATGTGGTACTAGGATTTCAGTGGCTGTATTCCATAGGGAAGTATTCCACAAATTACCAAACCATGGAGATGGAGTTTATAGGAGCAGAAGGACAGAAGGTGGTATTGAGAGGGATGAATACCTATCCTCCCATAGCAGTGACATCACACAGGATGGAGGCAGTACTCTGACAGGGAGATGTTGAGTGGGTTGCAGAGTGTATGGATACCTTTAGGAAACCACTAGATGAGGCCACACAACATCCAGCAGATATAGAGGCCTTATTATAGAAGCATAAGGTAGTATTTGGAGACCTTCCAGCAGGTCAACCTCCAGATAGGGGATTTGAGCACATTATTGAGTTAGAGGAGGGGACCCAAGCAGTTATCACCACTCCTTACAGACATCCCAAGAGGTATAAAGATGAGATCGAGAGTACAATCAAGGAACTACTCAAGCGAGGATACATCAAACCTAGCTCCAGTCCCTTTGCATCTTCAATAGTGCTAGTGAAGAAAAAGGATGGAACCTTACACATGTGCATTGATTACAAGGCACTCAATAAGAAGACCATAAAGAACAGGTATCCCATCCCTAGGATTGATGAGTTAATGGATGAACTATAGGGGGCAAAGTACTTTTCCAAAATTGATCTCCGCTCAGGGTACCATCAGATTCGGGTTAGGGAACATGATGTTCCAAAGACCGCTTTCTGTTGCCACTATGGACATTATGAGTTTCTAGTGATGCCATTTGGGCTCGCTAATGCACAAGCTACTTTCCAATCATGCATGAACCATATCTTTAGGACACCGTTGTGTAAATATATTCTAGTATTCTTCGACGACATATTGATATACAGTCGGACTTCGGAAGAACATTTGAGACATCTTGATGAAGTACTTGGTATTCTACAGGAGCAGTCACTATATGCCAAAATGTCCAAGTGTGAGTTCGACATGTAGGAGATGTTGTACTTAGGACATGTGATAGGGGCCAACAGGGTCTAGGTGCACTTAGAGAAGATTCGGGCAATTTTGGATTGGCCTACACCTAAAAATGTGACAGAACTGAGGGGCTTTTTGGGCCTTTGCACCTACTACAGAAGGTATGTTAGCGGATTCTTACAGATGACCGCACCCCTCATAGATCTTACCAAGAAGGGAGCATTTAGTTGGTTGGAGGCAGCACAACAAACATTCGGGAAAATGAAGGAGGTAATGAGTTCATGCCCAGTATTAGCTTTACCAGACTTTTCTCAATCCTTTGTGTTAGAATGTGACACTTCAGGAGAGGGAACTGGGGCAGTTTTGATGCAGAACAACCACCCCATTGCATTTGAGAGCAAGAAGCTCAAATACTATGAGCACCACTATTCGATATATGACAAAGAGATGTTAGCTATCCTCCATGCACTAACCAAGTTCAGGCAGTACTTAGTAGGTGCAAGGTTCAAGGTTAAGACAAATCATAACAGCCTGAAATACTTCCTAGAGAAGAAAGAGCTAAATGAGAGACAACAGAAATGGGTAAGTAAAATTTAGGCTTATGACTTTGAGATTGAGTATGTAAAGGGGAAGAGCAATGTAGTGGCCTATGCACTTTCAAGACGACCAGCTACTTTATCCCTTATGAGCATCTCATCAAATTGGAGGTCTCATCTTTTGGTTGAGTACTCCAAAGATAAGTTTGCTTGCGAGCTATTAGATGGACAGATTCAGGATGATAGGTATAGGGTCATTGATGATATCATATACTACAAAAATAGAATCTTCTTGGTTCCAGAGTCTCCCCTCAGGAAGAAAATCTTATAGGCATCGCACGATTCCCCATTAGTAGGGAATCAGGGGTTTCTCAAGACCTATAGATAGATTAGAGAAAGGTTCTCATGGAAGGGCCTCAAGAAATATGTGATACAACATGTGAGGGAGTGCAGCTTGTGCCAACAAAATAAAATAGAGCACATCCACCCGGCTAGTTTACCACATCCCTTACCTATTCCTGAGCAGAAATGGGAGAGAATTTATTTGGAATTCATTACTGGGTTTCCCAAGGTCCAAGGCAGAGACTGCTTGTACGTAGTAGTGGACAGATTGACTAAGTTTTCTCACTTATTTGCCATATCATCAGATTATTCAGCAACACAGGTAGCAGAACTATTTTTCAGAGAGGTATTTAGACTCCATGGGTTACCCAAGACCATTGTCAGTGATAGGGACAACAAATTCATAGGATCCTTTTGGAAAGAGATTTTTCGGTTAATGGGGACCGATTTAGCCATGAGCACAAGTTATCATCCACAGAGTGATGGGAAAACAGAGATTGTTAATAAATGGATGGAGGGATACTTGAGAAATTACGTATCAGGTCAGCAGAGGACATGGATCAAATGGTTACACTTGGGTGAACATTGTTACAACACCACCTACCATATGACCATTAGGATGACCCCTTTCTGAGCCTTGTATGGGTATGATGCTTCCACTTTTGCAGACTGGATATCTGGCGATACCAGGGCCCCCAAGGCCAAGGAGTGGATTTAGGAGGGTCAAGATATCCTCAAGATACTCAGGGAGAACATACAGGCTGCTCAGAATCAACAGAAGATATATGTAGACAGGCACAGAGTTGAGCGCAATTTTGAGGTGGGAGACTTCGATTATTTATGCCTCCATCCTTACCGACAGTCATCTCTTAAAAAGAAAAGAGCAGAAAAAATCCAACCTCATTTATATGGTCCATACAAGATAATTTGGGAGGTCGGAGAGGTAGCATATGAGCTAGAACTACCCCCAGAGAGCAAGATTCACAATGTATTTCATGTCTCCAATCTCAAGAAGGTGGTTGGTCAACATATTGTTACATCTTTCGAGCTGCCCCCCCTTGACGACGAGGGGCAATTGGTTCTGATTCTGGAGAGCATCCTAGAGGTGCGAGAGTGGAAACTGAGGAACAGGATCATCAGAGATTACCTGGTTCAATGGGAAGATCTGCCTATAGAGGAGGCTACTTGGGAGGAAGAATAGGTATTACAGCACCCAGCTTTATAGTTACTTAAGGACAAGCAAATTCGAGAAGGGAGGACTGTAATGTCCTCTTCTGCTTAGGCATTGAGGACCAACCCACTAACCTATGTGATTCTTATAGGTTCGAGCGAGTACTGATAGTCAAGGAATCAGCTGAAGACTGATGCCATATATAGAAGATCTAGGGCATGAATATTATATCACCATTGGGTAGAAGAGGGCCACTAGAGCCAAAGGCCACCTACATGCATGACATCCGGGCATTATTTAACGATGCATGCACCAAATTAAGTCTCCATGTGCATGCATGCAAGTCAATTACAAATTAGAAGATAAAGTGACCTAATTAGGTCAAAAGTTAGGGTTTTTGCAGTTGAGAGTTATAAAAGAAATATAAAGTGAATGGAGAAGTCACTCATGTGATAATTGATTTGTGGATTCGAATTGGAGAGGTCGGCGAGCTAAGTTGGGGTTGAGCGCTTGCTCAGCTAACTGGTGTATTTCGACAATGAAATCTATCTTCCCTAGTTCATCATCAGGTTGGATCATCCAGGTTTAGCACTAGTTCATCATCAGGTTGGATCATCTAGGTTCAGCACTAGTTCATCATCAGGTTACATTCAACAGTTATTCTGGGAGGTTAATTATTCATCTAGTCAGAGGCTTTCACCATCACACCATGTCACTGTGATTAGAGACAAAGCAATTTGTTTTCCTACCTACAGGGTTCAGAACTTCTGCATGCTGCTTCCATCATCATCATAGGGGTATTATAACCCTAGTGCACATAATCCGGGCTTCCAGCAGTAGCTTATTTATTATTCTGGAGCTTATATAGTTTGAGAGGAGGGCGCTTTCACCTATGGAGGACAATTTTGTGTATCTCCTTATTCCTCTGGCAGAATCCTTGCATGCTGGTACCAGTCTCTTCACCATCAGCTGATCTATATACTGGTATGTACATGCATTGATTTCTCCTATTTTAGAGCATCTCAGTAGTTTTCTAGGGCACATATTTGCATGCAACTACATGCACGATGCATGCAAAGTTCAGGGTTTGCTTTCCTATTTGATTAAGGAGTAAGTCTATTAGCCATCTACAGTATACACATAAATAGGAAAATATCATTTTGGGATATTACAGTGGTAGTATTACTAAGAGAGTGATGAGCAAGCTGGCCTATGGTTGGGTGGTACGTTGCAGCGACGTAGCTGGTTGCATGATGAATTCTGTTTAAGATAAATTGTTACGGAGAGAAATTCCTATGGATTGGGGTACCACAACAGACAACTTGACTCCAAAAATCAATCCTTTCCAATATGCAATAGAAATTAAATATCTAACACTAAAGGATCAGACCTCGTACCTTATTCCGGATGGTTGAAGTAGATCCCCGTTGAGCTTTCCAACTTCAGCTTGAATTGATAGATTACTTCCTCAATGACAAGTAAACAATACAAGCATACTATATATATTGGTGTTAGATCTATTCTAGCATATATAAACAACAATGTATAAGCATTTGAAAACATCCCATGGATAAAATATTCATTCAAACATACATTATTGGACAGGAAAAGATATTTCTATTAATATAAAATCAGAGATTACAATGGATATAACCCTTGTCGGCATGTCTACGAATTGGAGAAACTGAATCCCCCACTTGGGCCTCCACCACCTCAATCCTCCATCTCTCGATAGCAAGCTCACAAGCAAAAGGAAAGCTTGGGAAGAACACAAAAGTGCTCCAAGGGACAAAGGGATGCAAACTCAAGCATAAGTTTCGGCAACAATGGACTATAGTTTCTTTGCTCTCAATTCTCTCATATGCCTTCAATGTACCATAGAGTTCCTTATATAGATTTTCAAAGGGGTAATGAAAGGTCGAATCCGAGCGATCTCAAGGCATAGGGAAGGCCAGGAGTCAAGTGAGTCAGATCCATGTCAAGGAAAACTCCAAAAGTATTTGGATTATGCACACATCCCGATGTATGTGGTTTTAGGAGTCAAACCCACGTATACACGCGATTAGGGGTTTAAAGGTCGCGTATAGAAATTTTCACATGTTTTTAGGGATGGTCTAGGAAACATCAGAGGACAAAAATTGGTCCAAGGGGTCCAAGGAGTCTGCAGAGGGACAGGGGAAGGCCATACAAGT
>LPNX010313219.1:21607-32615 GCA_001517045.1 Pseudotsuga menziesii | reverse complement strand
GTTAACAGATGCGAGATCACCCACCGATAATGAAAATGGGAATCAAGGTACTAGAGTGCAAACTAACAAGTGTGAATAAATGTGTTGAGGTTGAACACTTAAGAGGATCCATTGATAAGGGGACATTGATGTATTCCCAAAGATTGTCGATGGCGAGAGAACCTACCATTGATGACTGCAATTCTCAAGGCACTCAAAATGACTCTAGATTCCAATCCTAGAATAAATTATCTGAAGTTGATGGGATGAAATCCGCTGGAAGGAGGGCATTGAGGCATCCCCCATCATCCAACACGATGTACTCAACAAAGCTGTATAGTGTGGAAGGAATCGATCATAAGGTGCACGAACAGGTAAATGTATCGAGAATGGCCGACATGAAAAGTCAAGATAACTGAGGAATGGTCAACTCAGGTTTCAACTTCCTTCGAACAAGAGCATAACGGCGAATGGTGACTGAATAAAGGTAGCATAGACTCGATATACAAATTGGGACATCTCTGCGACACAGAAGGCATCGATAGAGGCTCCATGGGGACTGGAAGCAGCTTAACCAGTCGGTGGAGATAAACTCAGATAAACGAGTACATCTCCTAAAGTCAAACTATAAACCCAACCAATGGATGTGATATACAGTGCCCTGTTCGAAGGCGACACAACTCGACAGCTACCAAAGATAACATCTTTCCTTGTCCGGATTTTTGGTTTTATTTTTTATTTTTTTGGACTTTTTCAAATATTTAAAAAGCTTGAAAAAGAATAAAACTGCTTTATAGTTACAGACTAGGAGGAGACGAGTGTCATAGGGGAAAACAAACTAGTTCTAATTAGTGGAACATACCTATGCTCAATGCAAGGACACATGTGTAGGATATCGACACTCGAGGGAAAATCCCCTCCCGGTAAAAAGGGAATCAAGCTGCAAAGGATATATAAAATGGCTCTACATGGCTAGACATGAGACAAGCTCAGGCTATATGGCTGAAGTGCAATGTCAAGGAAGCTGGCATAAAGCTCAATAAGGCAGACAAAGCTCATGCTAATGCAATTACAACTTGACATAAGGGAGTCCTGAGGGAAATAGGCCAGCAAAAGATCAAGAGGAGTATGAGGCTCTTGCGAAATGTCATGGCAGTACTATACAACAAACTCCCACATCCTAAAGGACAAAACGTTAGCATGGGCACCAAATGCAAATAAGGCACTAACTAGGGTACCCATGTAAGGTCAAGCTCTACCACTCATACCATGGCACTTCTAAAATAGCAAGAAGGTTCCGTGACATAATAGAGTGGGTTGGTACCTAAGGTTATGATGAAACGGTCATAAGGTCATGCAAAATTCAAACGGTGATGAAACCTAACCTATATGCCAGTTTAGACATGATACCTGAGATCAGCACGAACGGGTCAATCCAACGGCTGAAACGACACTCAAAAAGGTCTCCTACATCTTGAATTAGGTCAAAAACGGTCCAAACTGATTAGAAATTGTCAAAACTATAGAAAATAGGGGTGAAAATTTTCAAAAATTTGGAAAATTTCTATAAATAGTAAACAATTCAAAACATTATAAAACATTTGAAATTTTTACCCAATTGAGCTCATATTTTCAACAACGAATTCCAGGAGATCCAGCCTACGAAATCCACTACCGTTTCTTCCAGGTACTTACCCATGCTCTTCTCTTCCATTTTGATGCAATTTTTATCAAATTCCATGGTTATTTGAGGTTTCTAGGCCAAACTAAAAAAGGCGCTACGGCCCACACAAAAATTGACGTTTTTTCTGCGTATAGGGCTGAATATACGCGGAAAATTCCCTCATAGTCGCGTACATACGCAATTGTTTGGAAAACAGTCACATATGCAGCCGCGCATGAGGTTTTTCAAGTAATATAATGGGAAAACTTGTATCACTCTAGGTGAATCACTTGTATGGCCTTCCCCTATCCCTCTGCAGACTCCTTAGACCCCTTGGACCAATTTTTGTGAGGCTGACACACAAGGTTCCCATGGCGCAAGTCGAGGACTTGCCTGAGGCTATGCAGTGCTAGGTGGTGGGTGTACCACAAGCATGGGTGCGATTATTCCGATGGCTAGCTAGAGCTGTAGTGACCTTCCATGATTACAACCCCCCTCCTCCTCCATAGGCTTAGATACCTGGTAGTTATACACTTTGTACTGTCGTGGGGCAGATTCCATTTTACGACGTTGTTTAACTCATGAAGAGGCTGAGGTTGTGCTGAATGATTACCACGAAGGGGCGTGTGGTGGTCATTTATCTGGGCTTTCTACAGCCCAAAAAATCTTAAGAGCGGGTTATTTTTGGCCATCGATCTTTAAGGATTGTGTAGATGCAGTCAAGAGGTGCCACCCTTTCCAGGTGTTCACACATAATATGCACTCGAAACCTGCCCCGTTACATCCCATCATCACCGCCGGTCCCTTCACTAAGTGGGGGCTTGATTTTATGGATTGCAACCCAGCTTCAGCTGGGGGGCATCATCATATCATAGTGGCTGTTGATTGCTTCAGGAAATGCGCTGAGGCTATGCCTACAGTTAAATACAACGGTGAGATAGCTGCGCACTTCGTATTCAACCAGATTATTACTCGGTTCGGAATTCTGAAAGAGCTTGTCACTGACCATGGCTCGCACTTTCAGAATCATATGATGAAAGAG
Organism: Pseudotsuga menziesii; assembly: GCA_001517045.1. Lineage (NCBI taxonomy): Eukaryota > Viridiplantae > Streptophyta > Pinopsida > Pinales > Pinaceae > Pseudotsuga > Pseudotsuga menziesii. The sequence continues at coordinate 29,931 of LPNX010313219.1, read as the reverse complement.
TTGGCATCAAATTTAGGGTACAAGCAAGAGCATTCCTCCTCTTACTACCCTCAAGCGAATGGATAAGTAGAAGTAGTGAATAAATCACTCAAATCCATTCTCCAACGAACCATCACACAGAGCAAGAATAATTGGCACATCATGTTATATCCTACTTTGTGGGCGAAACCAAAGATTCTGGGTTTGATCCCTAGCAGAGTCGCCAATTCTGTTATGGAGAGAAATTCCTATGGCTTGGGGTACCACAATAGATAGCTTGACTCCAGAAATCAATCCTTTCCAATATGCAATAGAAATTAAATATCTAACACTAAAGGATCAGACCGTGTACCTTATTCCAGACGGTTGAAGTAGATCCCCATTGAGCTTTCCAACTTCAGCTTGAATTGATAGATTACTTCCTCAACGACAAGTAAACAATACAAGAATACTATATCTATTGGTGTTAGATCTATTCTAGCATATATAAACAACTATGTATAAGCATTTGAAAACATCCCATGGATAAAATATTCATTCAAACATACATTATTGGACAGGAAAAGATATTTCTATTAATATAAAATCATAGATTACAATGGATACAACCTCTGTCGGTACGTCTGTGAATTGGAGAAACTGAATCCCCCACTTGGGCCTCCACCACCTCAATCCTCCATCTCTCGATAGCAAGCTCACAAGCAAAAGGCAAGCTTGGGAAGAACACAAAAGTGCTCCAAGGGACAAAGGGATGCAGACTCAAGCATAAGTTTCGGCAATAATGGACTATAGTTTCTTTGCTCTCAATTCTCTCATATGCCTTCAATGTACCATAGAGTTCCTTATATAGCTTTTCAAAGGGGTAATGAAAGATCGAATCCGAGCGATCTCAAAGCATAGGGAAGGCCAGGAGTCAAGTGAGTCGGATCCATGTCAAGGAAAACTCCAAAAGTATTGGGATTATGCACACATCCCGATGTACGCGGTTTTAGGAGTCAAACCCGCGTATACACGTGATTAGGGGTTTAAAATTCACGTATAGCAATTTTCACATGTTTTTAGGGATGGTCTAGGAAACATCAAAGGACAAAAATTGGTCCAAGGGGTCCAAGGAGTCTGTAGAGGGACAGGGGAAGGCCATACAAGTGATTCACCTAGAGTGGTAAAATCAGCTATAACATAAATATTCTTGACTATTTTGTCTCTGCATTTATATTTACTGATTAATGAATATAATGAACATGTGGTATGCTTGAGTGAATGTATGTTTGCTTCCGCTATTTATATGAAGGATTATGCATCTTAGTATGTTTTATGTTTTAAGCTTTTTATTTCAGCATTATATGCCTGTTCATGTTCATGGGGCTATTTGCCTGTATGTTTGGTGATAGTAGCGTCCTCTTCGCTGGTTTGAGGGTCGGGGACGTTACACCCTCAATCTAGAAACTCCTAGACTTGCATTTCCCCAAGTTTCGCAGAAAGGGGAGCGTTGGGAAACGTTTTCCATCGAGCCTCCCAACCCCCGAGGCATGAGAAGCACAGGGGCCCCCCGATCCTGGGAGACATGTCCCTGTGGAACATTGGTTCAAATCATGATTTTGAGCTCATAAATAGATTCATCACCCTACAAAATCTCAGAAATGTCATAATCTGACAAATTTAAACACTAGTTTTTCAAAATTTAAAGATTTCTTGAAAATGTATGTGGATTTCAGTCTAAAATGTGCTATTTTTTAATTGGAAATGAAATCCTCAAACGTTTTTAATGGTCGATAATTTCCTATCAACAATAACATTAAATACACTACTGCCAATTAATTATTAAAAACACCTCTTTTACTCTCTTAAATTCCAATATCTACCATAAAAATTAGCAAAAAGTTGTCAATGTAAATAATACACAAAATAATTATATATGATTTTGTTTAGATAAGATATAACATATAATAAAAATAAAGTTATATATAATTTTATCTAAATAATATATTTAACGAGTGAATTTTATAATCTTATAAGAAGTTAAATTGTAATTGGGTATCGTTTCTTGATTTATGTATAAAATTAAAGTAAATATTTGATACATCATAACTTTTACCTAGTTTCACTAATGATGGAGAATACCATAAGAAGATTAAATATCTTAAAGATATCATAGAATGCTGAAATCACCGTTTTGATTGTCAACCATAATTGGAGATATTATAGAAGGATGAAATTACATTTTTTTATTATTGCCAACCATAAAGAGTTATTGTAAATGATGTTCAATAATAAAGATAATCAATATCAACAAATAGAAATTAATAATGAGTATCATAATGTATAGTTAATCACTAAATTATGATAATTTTTATTTTAAAAAAAAAATATTTATAATCAATTATTTATAAATAAATAATTTTTAATTATAAATAAAATTTTATTATAATTTAAAATTTATATATAATTAAATAATATTTAATTTTTTTTTATATATTCTATATTGATATACATTTTAAAAATTAATCAAAATTTTAAATCAATTTAATATATACTTTCACATTCAAACACATCTATATGCTAGTCCTAACCTTTTTAACCTTTTAACCTTTAAAAAAAAAACTAACACTATACTTTAAACATACAACAATAAATGCACTATTTATACACTTATATTAAATATATAATATTACATTTCAACAATTTTACATTTCAACAATTTTACTCTTATATTTATTGTTATAAGAGTGGATGTTTATTGGTAGAAATTTATTTATTGCCATTTTAATAATGAAATTTTGTTAATTTTAGAAATTTTAATAATGTTGATGAATTTTAAAGATTTAATTTATTTTGAAATAATTTATATCATAATTACTCTCATTTTTAACTTTCAACAAAGTCGACCCACCTAAAACCTATACTTTCCATAATAATCCTTTCCAAAGTATGCTTCTCTACTTGGTTTTAGAAGGCTCTAAACTAGTCAAGCATTTGAGTTAACCCCAAACCTATCCTTTGTGCAATCCTTAAATTTCAATCCAATGAATGCAAAAAATAGAAAAGCTAAATTTTTAAAACATAGTTCGGATTGGGAGTCCATATTGTAGATCTATTAAACTATATGGTGAATAGATCACCCACATCATTCATCTCATGTATAAAACTAGACTCCATAAAGACCCTAGTAACTATTGCACTATCATGGTTGGCCATTTCTTGGCTAAGATCGTTGTAACACTCTAGTAGACATCCACATATTCAAATGGGTTGAAACAAAGTGGTTGGAGGCAAAAGGACAAGCAAGGTTAATAAGAAACTATCCTACCAATGGTTATATTTTCACATTGACATCCATCATTGAAGCCAAGGAAAACAAGTGTGAAGTATATTGCTCCTTTGTGGACTTCCAAAAGGCGTTTGACATAGTCCCTTAACATTTTCTAGATGAATGGATTAAGGCCTTGTGTCTTCCACCCATGGAAGTTTCTCTTGTGATGACTCTTTATGATACTATTATTGGCAAGGTATGGACAAAAGTTGGTGTGATAGATGATGTCCATATACCATAAGGGGTTAAATAAGGATTTCCACTCTCCCCCACATTTTTTGGGATTTTACGTTGATGGGTTAGAGGAAATCAAAGCAAATGCATTGGGTGTCATAGATGGATTTTACTCTTTGGAGTATCTATTTCCATTCTTCTTTTTGTAGATGAAATTATCATGACGTCTCATTTGGTGAAGGGTCTCCAGAGACAACTAGACATCTTAGCTTCCTTTTGCGACACGCATAAGCTTCATTTTAATATTTAGAAACACATTTCATGGATTTTAACATCCCTAAAAAATGAGGCTAGTGAGGCTGTAATGACTTACAAAGGTGAGAGGATTGATATTGCCTCTTCATATGTATATTTGGGGGTCCACCTCTTTGAACCAAGATTTAGTTTGACTCTAGCAGTAGAGACTAGACTAAAGTGGTGTGCATCTCTTACTATAATTGAAAAACTATGTTTATAGCTTCAGTTACAAGAGATTTAGACAAATATTTACCTCTTTCATGCATTAATCACTCCTACACTCTTGTATGGTTATGAGGTATTGGCCGAACCATACCTTTGAGCAATAGACAAAAGTTGAAATTAAGAGAGTGTTTATCACAACCATATCTAAACATATAATTGTAACGACCTAATATTGCTCACCTTCCTTGTCATGAGTTTCATCACCATTGGTAGCATTAGCCCCATTTCCATCTCATCCATTTTCATATGAGCACAAATCGAAAGAAAAGTAAAAAATTGATCATGTCAAGCATGTCATGGTTTTCTTCTAAAAATATGTGACTAGGTCATGCTTTTTCCTTTGAAAGGCATGACCTAATCTGGAAACTAGTATTCAATAATTCCTTATTGTTGTGCACTTCCCAAAACGATGTAGTGGTTGAAAGAGGACATTCCCTAGCTATTATTGCCAAAAGAAAATATTGATCTGGTCTTCCAAAGCCCACGATTGTTGTAGCTTCATTTGTGATTGCAAGTATTGCAATGGTTGATGATCTATGTGTATTATTGTTTCTTTTCCCATTAAGTAATTCTTCCATTTTTTCACACTTCGTACTAAAGCATACAATTCCTTAGCATATGTTGGATAGTTAATTATTGCTTATGTAAATGTTTATGAATGGTAACAAATAGACTTACCTTGTTGCATCAAGACTGACCCCATGGAATATCCACTTGCATCGGTTTGTATCTCAAATGGTTGTTGCAAATATGGAAAATCCAACACTGGTGTTGTGCTCAACTTCTCTTTCAATGTATTGAATCCTTTCTCTTGCTTGCATCCCCACTGAAAGACCTATTTCACACATGTCTATGCATGCAAAGGGGTTTCTATATACAATAAATCAAGTATACAAGATAGGTCTTGCCAAAATCACATTTAGACAAGTTTACAAATAATTTCTCCCTTTTCATTACATCAAGTACTTTCCTTACATGCATTACATGATTCTTCCAAGTACAACAAAAAACCAAAATGTAATCTAAGTACACAATGAAAACATTAGAGGAAATTTGGGGTCTAAAATGGGCCTTATAAGAAAACGTGCCAAAATAAGTTTTTGTGAATTCAAGAACCAATAGAATTTCAATAAAATAAGTCAACCATAATGGTTGAATTGGCATATTTGTCATTAAAAAAAACTACTTTTTTTGTTCGTATTTTTGACATATCTCATTGTGTTTTTACTCAAATTTCGATTGGGAGAGCTCGTTGGATGCGGAATTTGATTCCGCATCCAACGAGTACCCACACTGCATACTTTTGACGGACCGCGCTACCCCAAAAACAAGAAATACCTGAAAAAACGTGATGATGATGTCATCATCACGTTTTTTCCAGGTATTTCTTGTTTTTGTTGTAGCGGGGTCCATCAAAAGTATGCAGTGTGGGTACTCGTTGGATGCGGAATCAAATTCCGCATCCAACGAGCTCTCCCGATCAAAATTTGAGTAAAAACACAAGGAGATATGTCGAAAATACGAACACAAAAAGTAGTTTTTTTCTTTCTTCCTCCAAAATTAATTAATATTATTTTATTATTTTAACCATTATTTTATTATTTTAACTATTATTTTATTATTTTCCTTAGGAGGCCCATTTTAGACCTTAAAATTCCTCTAATGAAACATCAATAAAGGGCTCGAAAATATCACTCATCACTCACATAAATGTCCCAAAAGTGTTGCATAAATTGAATGGCATCACTAACCATTCAAACAACCTCTACTTGGTCTTGAAAGTCATTTTCTGTAATGTCCCTGACCCTCCGACCAGCGAAGAGGACGCTACCACACTATGATATAACCTGGGCAACTAGCCCCATGAAGTTTTACATAACTAAAAACTAACAAACTGAAATGCTTTGAAGTAAAACATGCAGAGATGCATAATTATTAAGCATACATCGGAAGCAAAACCATACATTCAAGCATTCAACAAATTCATCATAATTCATTAGACATCAAATATAATTGCAGAGATGGAATAGTCAAGAATACTTATCTTATGCAGTATTCATCCCGCAACCAGCTACGTCACTGCAACGCTCCACCCAACCATAGGCCAGTGTGCTCCTTAATCTCTCAGCAACACTGCCACGTTCCACCCAACCATAGGCCAGTGTGCTCCTTAATCTCTCAGCAACACTGCCACCCCCGAGCTGGGGTTGATTTCCCCAAGGAATAAGGAACAAGCAAGCCAACACATAGCCAAGAATACACAAATCAGCAAGCCAACCCAGTTGGGTTATTAGGCCATCAACAAATCAGCCAAGCCAACACAGTCCGAAGACCAACCACTGCATACACGCAGCAAAACAAGTGGTTCACAGCTTGGGCGGGGAAATCTGATTCCTGAGTCATTCTTGGCCCTATCGTGGCCAAAATGACTCAATAATAGCCGCAGCAAACCAAAACAAAAAAGAACCCACATCAAACCACAAATCATGGGGAAAACAATAGCTCCGATATCAACATCGAAACAACGGGAAATACACAGCCCGAAATAGAAGAGGTGATCAGACTCTCAGTCTGGGCAGGGAAAAAATATACATAGACCACAACATTGGTATGGAAACACACCCCCATAGCAGAAATCATGAATGGCTCTTTCACAGGGAAATCGTGGATGGCAGAAAAAGGCTCCCCAGCTTGTTGCGTGAGGAAAATAATGAAGAATCCCAGCTTGTGTGTGAGGAGAAGGGAGTGACCGTCTCTGCATGTGGATGGAAAGAAAAGAGGAATGGGAGAATGGAGTTGTTTGCCTCCCTTCCCACGTGAAGTGAGAATCCGCTGGTGGAGTGTGCGTGTGGGCAAGGGCTGACAGTCCTGCCACACACCACTGCCTAGCAATAACTACCCCCAACTAATCAACAGAAGTTTTAATGTGGTAGTTGACTGATGAGACAAGGAAAGGTGAGTGAGTCAAAAGGGTGGGTGACAACTAAATGGGTTTAACAGTTGACACATGGCTTTTCCCCATTGTCCCAAGGTTTAATAAATCCCCCTCCTTATCCTTAGGAAACTCATGCCCTTTTCATAATGGTTGCATTGACATAGCTGGTTGGGTTCATTTTAATTAAAGTGCATATTTACATGATGCCAAAACTATAAGGTGCTGGATAGCACGATATACCATCGTAAACGATTCCAATCACCGAAACATAACACAACGAAATCAATGGTGGGGATTTTTTTTCCTTTAGCTCCACACCACGATTAATTACAATATATACATCATGTACCTTTTAATGCAAATGGGGTCAAAACCGGGGTGTTACATTCCCCTCCCCCTCTGAGTAACACCGTCCTCGGTGTTCCAATACTTAGGAATACATATACAATTTACACATCCAAAATTTCCAAAATTTTGCAGATCTGTCCTACATTCAATTATTTACTTTGAACTTTTAGGACCAAGCCCCTTGGCTTCTACAAGCTTCTCCTGTTGGTTCTCAACTTTCGGCTCATCCCCAAATCTAGGAACTTTTTGGCTGCTACCCTCTTGATGTTCCCTTGTTGGGTAGTTCCGACGGAAATGATGTCCTCCACATCTCCAACATTTCACTGGCTGCTTCATCTTTACCTACTCAATTTCCTTTGAGTCTTCATGCCTGGAACGTTTCTTAATGGATCGACTGGACGAATGTCCCATCATTGATCCACTTTCCTTGCCTTTACGGATTCCCCCCAGAATGCTTTTTACCTCCTTTTGCAAACCAATAGAGTCTTACAAAATATGGTGGTTCATCTCATTCTGCCTTTTCTGTATCTTGAGCATCTCTCCAAGATTCTCTTGGGTCCTGGCAATCATTTGAAGGAGACTTCCAGCCAAGTCCAACAACTTTTGGTCTGCTGCCATGATCAATGTGCACCATTGGATTTCACCTTTCTCACCTGTGAAATGCATCATTGAAATTCTGTTAGACCAAGCATAATATAGGCATTAATATCAGTCAATTAATTGCCCAATTGGCATGTTAGTCCAAGTCTTATCAAAGAGACTGTCATATATTTCATGCCTTCCCAATAGGCACATGAGCTCATTCATGTCCATTCTTGGGCAGGGAATTATCTATTCCAGCATTCATAATTTACTTTAAGCAATTACACACATTCTATTTCTAGTCATACATGCATTCAACAATCTTTTGTTTTCACAATGCATAAATATATATGTATGTATGTATGTATGTATGTATGTATATATATATATATATATATATATATATATATATAATCAAAAGGCAAGAGAGAGTAGCAAGAGTTTTTCCCCTCTTTGTCTTGTTCCAATCTGGAA
>LPNX010313219.1:0-15993 GCA_001517045.1 Pseudotsuga menziesii | reverse complement strand
CACCAAATGGGCGGAAGCCATGCCCACTTTCAATTGTAAGGCTGACACTGCTGCCCGTTTCTTCTTCAACCATGTCATCACTAGATTCGGGGTCCCTCAACAGTTAGTATCTGACCATGGATCACATTTTGAAGATCATGTTTGGCGTGAGCTATCCACCCTCCTCAAGTTCGAACACCAATTTTCCTCGGCTTACTACCCCCAAGGGAACGGTCAAGTAGAAGCAGTTAACAAAATCCTGAAAACCATACTCCAACGCACCGTCGATCAGCATAAGTCAAATTGGCACCATATGCTATTTCCTGCCTTATGGGCTTACCGTACATCCACCAAGACCGCCACTGGTTTTACCCCATTTCATTTGGTTCACGGTGTAGAGTTTGTCCTCCCCATTGAGTGTCAGATACCTGCCTTACACATCGCTGTTGAGCTCCTCCCCGATACCTCCCCCCTTGAGCAACGTCTGCTATCCCTCGAACAAGCCGATGAAGATCGTCGTGCCACTCTCCAGAATATCGAAGCTGCCAAAACACGCTCCAAAGCCCATTATGACAAACATGTCCACCCTCGAACTTTCCACGAAGGGGACCTCGTCCTCACCTATGACCAAGCCAACGACAAAAAAGGTAAAGGAAAATTCGAATCCATGTGGCAAGGCCCTTACATTGTGCAAACTTGCCTCGGCAAGGGGGCATACATTTTAGCAGACTCTAAAGGACGACCCTTATCCAACCCCCGGAATGGGTTGTATCTTAAACGTTTCTACCCGTAACCGAAACCGCGACCTCATTGGTCCGCATTTGCACAGTTTGCTCTCTTTTTGTTTTTCACCGTTTTTTACCACAATCTCACATTCATCGCATTTTTGCATGCCCACAGATGGATCCTCTTCCACCTTGTTACATTGGCTTCGCTGATGGTGCCAGCCGCTGGTCTCCCAACCTAGCTTCCGCAGCATGGGTCTTATACTCCCCTTCCAACGAATGCATCCACCTTGACAGAATATGTATCAGCCCTGCTACCAATAACCAGGCGGAGTATGATGCTGTGACCGGTCTCCTAACTGCTGCCCTCCAGATGGGCATACGTCACCTTCATGTGTTCTTGGACTCCCAGCTACTTGTCTCCCAGCTCAACAACTGCTACCAAGTGCGTGATCCCTGCCTATTTAGAAAATTCATGCGTACAAAACAACTTAGCCGACAGTTTGAATCCATCACATTCACACATGTCCCAAGAGCTTACAATAGTGTCGCAGATCAAATGGCGAACAATGTCCTAGACTGGCATATCAATCACACTATGTAATGCCTCCATCATGCATCATTACCCCATAGCATCTCATCCAACCATACAAAAAACTAAAAAGAATGCATTACATCAACATTTGCATCCATACACATAAAACATAAATATCCATAGGGCATCCACGTGCCTAATCATACATACATCATACTGCATCACATAAAATACGCAGGGGGCATCCACGTGCCCAACACCCTAGACTACTTGCATCCATGTGCAATACAAACACATCAGGTCGACCGCGGCTGTCCCGGTCGAAACCCGCGGTCGGAGACCGCGGTTTCGATCACGAAACCCGCGGTCCACCCGTGTGGACCGTACAAAAACCCCCCCAGGACCCGCAGCCCTCCCCCCAACCCAAAAGGAAAACAGGCATAGGTTCAACGGAATACCTGGCTCTCCCGAAACTCAAATCCGCCGGTCAGATCGTCCAGAAATCCCACGTAATCTCTTGTTCACTCCGATTGTGAGTAAAATGGAAATAGTGCAAATGACGTGTCATGTTGGGCCCACTTACTATTTATAGTCCGTTGACCCTTTCCTTGTTTGGCCATTTCGAACCCATACGGAGTCCGTTTTCCGAACCGTTTACACCATTGGAACTAGCACGACGAGACCGTCACAATGGTCACTTCGTTGCATCATTTTTTCGAAATTATTTTTTGCCCATTTTTAGACACCAATAGTCGTCTCGGTTTGCGTGCCACTTCGGCCGCCCTCCGTTTTTAGTACTTTTTATATCGCCGGAATCACTTTTTCGAGCTCGTGATGATGCTTGAGATACTTTCTCGCTCTCACCTAGGTACAATCATAACATTGTGTCCGGACATCTTGCTACCTTGATTAGCGCGCCACATCGGCCGCCGTCTGATTGTTCCACACTTTTTACATGAGCCATTCACTCCTGTCATACTGCAAAGGGTTCGTTATTTTGCCACCATTCATCCACCCTGCAAGGAATCCCACCAGTGTTCCCCCCCCACCATCAGTTCTGATCATCATAAATGTTCCTTAATTGAACACTTCCTCCTTGCCTGACCATTCCATTAATACAGAGTCTTCTTATTTGCTTTCAGACTCCTTAAAATTGAAAGCAACCACGAGCATGAACTGTCATGGGCTCGCAAAATCCACATGACAGTACCATTCCATTAATACAGAGTGTTCTTATTTGCTTTCAGACTCCTTAAATATGAAAGCAACCACGAGCATGAACTGTCATGGGCTCGGAAAATCCACATGACAGTACCATTCCATTAATACAGAGTCCTCTTATTTGCTTTCAGACTCCTTAAATATGAAAGAAACCACGAGCATGAACTGTCATGGGCTCGAAAAATCCACATGACAGTACCATTTCAGTACTTCAGAGCCTTCTTATTTTCTTTCAGACTCCGTAAATATGAAAGCAACCATGAGCATGTACTGTCGTGGGCTCGGAAAATCCACATGACAGTACCATTTTATATCCACACTTCTTCTAGTTCCCCAACCCATGAAGAAGTCCCCCCGCGCCTCTTGGCGCCATGATCACTCCTCTCGGCAGCACCTCCAATCAGGTCGCCTTTATTCAGAGTATTCTGCAGTCTCCTACCATGTTACCACAGCCTGAGTCTCCCTCAGCCCAGTGAACTTCCTAGATCCCATACAACTATGATACCTTTACCACCAATCAGTTTCATGTGCTGCCCGGTCATCCCCGCCATCATACTCTGAACAAAGGAAGTTTGAGTCCACCCACTCTACTTGCCCAGTTAGTCCCACCAGTTTATCATTCTTACCATCAGTACTATCACAGTTCGGTTTTTCACCTCGCCCTCCTGTCAAGGAAACATCATTGCCTTGACAGTTGCCGGTCTCCCTCTGTCGACGACAACTCCTTTATTCCAGAAGATAGACCTAGAGGTCCCTGCGCCTTGGACACATCACCATCTGTGGTGTGTGCCTACGGACCATTTCGGGAGGAATCATTATTGCCTCTCCGAATGGTTGTTTCTCACATGTTCGACTTCAGCACATTGATCGCATCGTTGAGAATCGCGCCGGATTCATATCCAGTCCATGATTTGTCGAAGACCCCGAATTTCCCCCGGCTCTAGCACATTGGTGAGTCACTTCGGAACGCCCAGTTATATGTTCCCATGGATGTCCGGGCTGCGTTGGCGATTGTATTTGGAAGCCATTCAGTTCCAGATCAGTGTGCCATTACGAGTGTGAACCTTGTCACTCTGATCCAGCAGCGCATCAGTTCCTTCAGAACCACATTCAGTAGCACTGCTGCCATTCCAGTATATCAGTTTTTCAGCTCAGACATGGTCAGTCCAGCAGTATGTTCCAGATTGATGTCCCCTCGGGACTCTCATGATATACACAGTTATTTTTTTGTATCTTGATACGAGCATGGGAATGCCCGCCTCGTCCATATATTGAGATTTTTCCTCATTCAGTATTTGAGGACCATTTATATTGCTATGTTATATTCTGATACGAGCATGGGAATGCCCGCCTCGTCCATATTAGCAGATGATCCCTCATCCATTATTGAGGTTATGTACTTTTCAGTCCTTGCAGGTGGTTCGATATCGGTGTCCCGGACTTCAGTTGCTTCCTTCTCTTCTCCACACCCCACAAAAAACCAAATATGACTCATGATGTCCATTGGCCATACGATGAGCTCCTGCCCTCACACATCAGGGGGCAATCTGTTAACACCCAAAAATGGTTAACTACCTCATCTACCCCATTACATGGCTCATTTGTCCACTTTCCTACCATATCTCCATCAAAAACCCATAAAACCATCTAAAAGGTCACCAAAAAGCTTAAAATGCCTCCAAAAGGCTATAAAATCCTTTTTTCCTCCAAAAATATCCAAAAAGGAATAAAAAATGTAAAATAATGAGGAAAAAGAGAAAACCCTAAAAAGCTGACCTAAACCACATGGTTTTATAAATAAGTGATGGAGACCCATTATTCCAGATCCATGATCATAAGTATCCTGCCTCTGCCGAAATTGTTCCTGAAACCCTAGCTTACCATTAAGCTACTTCAACATTGAGAACTCTTTTTGGCCCATTTCCACCATCGGAGAAAGAGAAGAAGCAACTTGGAGCTCGAAGCCATCGACATCGGACCAGCGCAACGGACTTCACCAACCTCCACACCGGAGGTAATATCAATAAAGATCATTATTTATTATTTACTGTTTTTGCTTCATGTTATTTAATCTTCACCGTATTGCTTCATGAATGTCTAGATTAGCTTTTATTTCCGTTTAACATTATTTAATTCATATATCATTGAACTGCTACTAAGGAATCCATATTCCTTAGTAGGTGCTCATTCGCACAAGCTAGGGCTAAAACCCTAGCAACAGAACCCACACCACCACTGTGGTTTTCATGCTCTTATCTCTTTCACTTTCACTTCACCATGAATGCTGGACCAACCCTTATTGGCCATGACACTTAGTGTCTATGGTCTATTCCAGACCTCTCAACCATGGAGTCTCTCCACATGGTTCGTCTACAACTCTTGGCTGCTAGGACCTTCATAGTTCCACTAGTACCTTCTTCATTATTGCTCATTTTGAGCTCTTTAGGACAGTCACATGTCCACATGCATCCCTAGGATGCTTTCATAGTCCTTGCCCCAGTGATACCTATATTCAAGCATTGAATAAATTCACATGTTTAGTTTATTCTCCTTGGTATTTATCTCTTAAACAAGAGCTTAAACATCATAACCAAATCATATACATATGTATATTCCTTGAGCGAGAATTTGCAAAATAATCCAATACTTATCTGTATTGTGCATTTCCTCATTGGTCCATAGGATCCTGCTTTGCTTTGCAAGCCTTGGGATGGCCTATGGACTTGGATGTTAGGTCAGCACATAGGCTGCTCCACAACATTAAATAATTAATGTCCAGCCAGTACACCTTCACGCCAACTAGGCTTGGAACTTTACCATGACCATTTCCAGGTCCAGGATCTACTATGGATCCCGAGGCATATAACAGCCCAACATACACTTATACCAGCATACACTTATATCAACAATAATACATACACTTATATCAACAATACACTTATACCAACATACACTTATACCAACATACACTTATATCAACAAGAATGCACACTTATATCAACAATAACCCTTACTCCGCAACCCCTCACAAAAACCGTTCGCCTTTTCTCTTTAGTGTGCAACACCAAACTACATATATTTATCCTGTTAACACAAGCAATATAAGCAAACTCATCAGCATTATTGCTCTAAAACTTTAATCACATTTCATATCATTCACTATCAAGTATTGAAACACCAGGAGTGCGTCCACTCCCTAGGGTGTAGTCAATATTGAAAACCCTTTCATGACTCGACATTGGAAAAGTGTGCACCTTTTTCTGGTGTGTGCCATGTAGTCCCTATTCATACTCAAGCAATCGATCATAATGGAAATAAAATCAAAACATGTTCTGCATATCGAGTTTAACAATTTGACATGCATATTCTTGTCTAGGGTCACATAACACTTATCCATTTGCCGATGCAGTATTCCTTCGTTAAGGAGGAATGGGGGCTCCCTTCTCTGAGTTGACAGTCCCTCGGTTTGCCATCCCAATTCCTTTTTACATTTCATATGCACACATGTCTTACCGACATGATTTATACCATCGTACTCATGTGGCTTACCAAACATGTAGTGTAGATGAGACATTTCCAAAATGTCCAATGGAGTTTCACCCGAAACCCATTTCCAAGATAGGGGAAACCTCTCCATGAAGTTTGGCTCCTACAGGCCATCACACATGGTCCTCCTGCAATGTGTACCCCTGGCACATGCATCAAGTAGCCAAACAGTCAATCATCATCTACTAACACAATCCAAATTTGATTGTTCCATAACCAAGCAATGTCATTAGTAATTAAATTCAATATGAATTTGCAACTCTGTCTACTACAGAAATTGATTTCCTTAGCAATGAGGTGATCCTCATTTGTTGGCTTCTTGTAAGCGGCACCACTATGCCTATTATAATTTTATGCTTACTAGCATAACATGAACATCCACTTACAACACGTCCTCCTGACACAATTCTATGCAAGCGAATAGTGATTAGTAGTTGTCAGCAATTTCTCAAATCTAAAATTTACAAGTTCAAATTGACAACCCATTCTGCATACAAACTAATTTAACAGCCATGAGACTCTTCTCATGAGGTTTGGCTCTTTCACATGGTAGATTTCAGCCTTTGTCATGGTCTTACCCACATTTCCATGCCCCAAATAATCTACCTGAAATCCGAAATTCAATCAGCCAAACACGTTGTAAGTCTCCATGGATATAACATTTCATTGCTGTAACAATTACTGAAGCATTTTCAGAATTATAGAATTCAAACACTTCCATCTGTTAATCACATCAATATTACCAAAACTCCTTTACTTTACGCGAATCATTATCATACTAAAATTGTAAGGGATAGTCACATCATTTATGTAAATTAAATGAAATGTTTAGATACTCCTTACTTCACAGGTGTATCATTTGTACCACCTTGCCCTTCCATAGAGCATTCCGACAGTCGATCGATCATGACTACCCCCTTCATGCACTTACTATTTTGCATTCATAACAACTCTTGAAAGGATTCTAGAATTATCATCAATTCATCATTTCAGCCATTGGTTAGTCATAATAACACATGCACTATCTTAATGCATTCACGCAATGCATCACAACATTTGCACCCATATTTATGTATGCATATTTACAACATTTATTCAAACTTTTCATATGCATTCATTCAATGCATAACTACAAGATTTATAAAAACTCTTAATGCATATCCACTCAATGCTACCTTGTATTGATTCTGGAATACTATGCATTCAAACATACCATGGCCTAACCATGACTACCTCATATATGATGCATTGCTATAATCATGACCACCAGTCCTCACTTGTTCTGGTTATTAAGTTCATATCAACATTCACAGGGCAGGATATATTTCTATATGAATGTAGTATAAATTTTTAAATAACCACATGGTATGAGACCTCTTGCCTTTACCACTCCATGCAATTGTCATAATTAAACCATTACCTACATGGATCCTACTTACACCCTCGACATTACCAGTTTAGTTGGTATCTTGTAGAGGATTGTGGAATTCACTCTCCATCTTCTTGATCATGGATTTGTTGCCTTATCCCTTTCTCCATAGGGTTGCTGATCACCTTCATCAACATCAACAACATATTCAGCCATGCTCATGTTGTCGTGGGTTTTTCCACCAATACAATATTTACCGTTAGTGGTTCAATGTAAATGTATAACTCCCACTACTCTACCAATATGTAATATCCTATGCACGCAAAGAATATCCTCATACATTTTATGTATAAAATATATAAAATATAAATATAGTTAGCAAGACAGGGGTTAAGGAATTTTCCCTTTAAAATCCCTCATCTTTGCATGGAATTCCTCTTCCACATAATAGCTGGTTCGTCTTCATGGTCTTTGCTACCTCTAGGCATGCAATTCTTGGATTTTTCCATATTGACAGCAACATTGTTTGTCAAAACAACCACTAGTACTTTTCTACTCCTCATTCAAAATATGGTGGTTCTCCACTGTTCTCTGCTGAATACGCTTTCCAACGCCTATCCCCATGCTCCATTCTAACTTTGGATGTGAAAATCACACTACTTCTAAAATGATGATTTTCACCAAATCTCTGCATTTTTACACACAACTGTATTCGGGTTTGGAATGCCAACTTCAGCCACCTGTAGGAGCAAATCTAGGAAGATTCAGGAAAACTTTTCTATCGGGAAAAGTCAGATCATACAACGAGGAACACTCATTGACTTGCGGATCTCGTTTCCGATGTGCCATTCATTTTTTTATGAATTCTGGGTTTGACTAATTTGCCCAAAACATAGAATTTTCTTTTCACAAGAACGACTGTCTCAGGGGACGACGGGGGTCAAGGGGGCTTTCCCCCTTGTTGTAGTGGTGGGTCGAGGGCAGCGCCCTCGTTTTTTTTTTGTAAATCTTTTATTTTCACGCAATTTGGCGCATAAGATTGTTGCCATTTTTCTCCTTTTCAACCCTGTAAATCCACTAAAAAACTGCTGAAAATCCCACTGAAAAACTGCTAAAATCCGCTGAGAAATCCCACTTACAAACTCAAAATTTTCCTTTGTTAAATTGGGTCTCTTCCCAACTAATCTTCCGATATATTGGGTCCTTAGTTGACTAGGCTTCCAACGTATCGGGTTGCTAGTTGACTAAGCTTTTGATGTATCGGTGGACCGATCCTCTAATTTTATTCGACGCGTCGGCGGTCCAATCAACTAAATTTATCTGACGTTTCGGCGGTCCCATCCTCTAAAGTTTTCTGACGTTTCGGCCCGCTCTTCCTCTGGCCTCCGACACATCGGATGACCAATCCTCTAAATTTTTTCGATGTTTTCTATACTTAAAAAAAATTTCAGAAATTTTTCTTCTTCCTTCTGTCGCCGCATCTACTGCTCGATCGTCTAAATTTTTCCAACGCTTTCAGCTCTTCGAAAAAACTTCTCGCTTCGTCCACCACCACATCGGCTGCTCAATCAACTAAATTTATCTGACGTTTCTACGGTCTTCAGGAGATACATGTCGACACTTCAGCTCCCTCTTCACCTTTTCTCAACCAGCGGCATCGGAAGTCCTTCCATCTAAATGTGCCAACGTTTCGGCGGTCTTCAGCTGAAGCCTTTCGATGATCTCAACACTTAGAAAATTTCTGAATTTTCACCTACGTTGGCTCAATCATGTACTGTCCGCCGCCGCCGTTGCGGCTCAAACCTGCCAACCCAGCCGACATATCGGCTCCATCTTCCTTTTCCTGTCGATGTATCGGTGTCTTCATGCTTTTCCAGCTACTTCGTCGGCTCAAACTTCCTCTATCTCTCACCACCACCGGGGTCTGTATCAGAGGGTCTTCCAACTAAGTCTTCTGACGATCTGACGGTCTTGACACTTAGAAAATTTTGTTGAAATTTCTTCTGTCATTTTCTCATTTGTTCTGCTGGGGAGAGGGAAACCTTCCTCTGTCACTCCATCTTCACATCCCATTGAGGCCCATGCTGCAACATGATCTCTGATACTAATCTGTAATGTCCCCGACCCTCTGACCAGCGAAGAGGATGCTACCACACTATGATATAACCTGGGCAACTAGCCCGATGAAGTTTTACATAACTAAAAACTAACAAACTGAACCGATGAAGTTTTACATAACTAAAAACTAACAAACTGAAATGCTTTGAAGTAAAACATGCAGAGATGCATAATTATTAAGCATACAGTGGAAGCAAAACCATACATTCAAGCATTCAACAAATTCATCATAATTCATTAGACATCAAATATAATTGCAGAGATGGAATAGTCAAGAATACTTATCTTATGCAGTATTCGTCCTGCAACCAGCTACGTTGCTGCAACGTTCCACCCAACCATAGGCTAGTGTGCTCCTTAATCTCTCAGCAACATTGCCACCCCCGAGCTAGGCATGATTTCCCCAAGGAATAAGGAACAAGCAGGCCAACACATAGCCAAGAATACACAAATCAGCAAGCCAACCCAGTTGGGTTATCAGGCCATCAACAAATCAGCCAAGCCAACACAGTCCGAAGACCAACCACTGCATACACGCAGCAAAACAAGCGGTTCACAGCTTGGGTAGGGAAATCCAATTCCTGAGTCATTCTTGGCCCTATCGTGGCCAAAACAACTCAATAATAGCCGCAAGAAACCAAAACAAAAAAAGAACCCACATAAAACAACAAATCATGGGGAAAACAATAGCTTCGATATCAACATTGAAACAACAGGAAACACACAACCCGAAATAGAAGAGGTGATCAGACTCTCATCCTGGGCAGGGAAAACATATACATAGACCACAAAATCGGTATGGAAATACACCCCCATAGCAGAAATCGTGAATGGATCCTTCATAGGGAAATCGTGGATGGCAGAAAACGGCTCCCCAGCTTGCTGCGTGAGGAAAATAATGAAGAATCCCAGCCTGTGTGTGAGGAGAAGGGAGCAACCGTCTTTGCGTGTGGATGGAAAGAATGGAGGAATGGGGGAATGGAGTTGTTTGCCTCCCTTCCCACGTGTGGTGAGAGTCTGCTGGTGGAGTGTGCGTGTGGGCAAGGGTTGACAGTCCTGCCACACACCACTGCCTAGCAATAACTACCCCCAACTAATCAACATAAGTTTTAATGTGGTAGTTGACTGATGAGACAAGGAAAGGTGAGTGAGTCAAAAGGGTGGGTGACAATTAAATGGGTTTAATAGCTGACACATGGCTGTTCCCCATTGTCCCAAGGTTTAATAAGTCCCCCTCCTTATCCTTATGAAACTCATGCCCTTTTCATCATGGTTGCATTGACGTAGTTGGTTGGGTTCATTTGAATTAAAGTGCATATTTACATGATGCCAAAACTATAAAGTGCTGGATAGCATGATATACCATCGGCAACGATTCCAATCGTCGAAACATAACACAACCAAATCAATGGTGGGCCTTTTTTTTCCTTTAGCTCCACACCACGATTAATTACAATATATACATCATGTACCTTTTAATGCAAATGGGGTCAAAACCGGGGTGTTACATTTTCCATACATCATTTTTGCAATACTAATTTGATGGTAACCACTTTTCAAATCTAACTAAGAAAACTAGACAATATTTTTCAATTGATCCAATCGGTCATCAATTCTAGGAATATGTTAATGATTATTTACTGTGGTATTGTTCAGTTCTTGCAAGTCTACATACATCCTCCATGCACCATCTTTCTTAAGAACCGATACAAGCGGATACCCACATGGAGAAGTACTTGGTCGTATGACTCTCTTTCCAAGCAATTTCTAAACCTGATTTTTTTTAATCTCTACATTCTTTATCACTGATAGCATGTACATAACCAATGCTAGGACGCAGAACATCCTTCTACAAAAAAATATCATTTTCAATCTCCCTCTTGGGAGGAAACCCCTTAGATTCCTTAAATAGCCCATTATAACTAGAAATTATTTCAAGTAATTCATGCTTATGCCTTGGATCACAACCTACAAGGGCATTAGATACATCTTTCTCTTTCAGTTTAGTAACCATAAGAACAAAAGACTTACTAACATTCACAAGTCTCTATGTCCGTCTTGCATTAAATAAAGAAAGATTGTTCTTTATTTGGTGAGATATAACAATATATTCAACCTTGTCCTTGAAAATGTGATACTTATTTTCTTCACGATAAAATATAGCTTTTCTATCATAAAGATATGGGCTACCCAATACTATTTTGCATATGTTGAGAGGGACAACATCTAATACAACCTCATTACTAAATTTGGAAGTAATTACAAATTTAAGTGTACACTGTCTAGTTACTTGCAATTGAGTATCCTTTTGTACCCAACCCAAAGGTTAAGGATTCTTATGAGATCTAGTCTCTAATTACAACTTCTTAAAAATAGAGTTGGAAATCAAATTAACTTGACATGTAGAGTCAAACAAAGTATCTATCTTTGCGTGTTTCACTATGACCCTTATGTGGAAAAGATTATTCCTTTTCTCATCATCATTTTCAAAATTATGAGATTGAATAGAAGAATTTGAGCTAGAAGATGATATACCTTTACTTCCCATTGTAGTGACCCTTGTCTCAACTACCGAATTATACACAAGGTCTTGTTGCACTGTAGCAACATTCTTTTGCTTCCCATTGTACTGGAACTTCATTTGTAGCAAATCAGGATGCAACTTCCAACACTTAGCCTCCACATGCCCTCTCTTACAACAATGAGGACATGTAGTCTTCTCCACCTCTTTATCCATTGTAGTTGTCCTCTTACCCTTCTCTTTTCCTTTTGACTACTTCTCGAACTTAGGTGGTTTCCTGTACACATTCTCCATACCATGTTTACCTTTTATAACTTCCATATGAGTATCTTGTACTGACAATTCGTCGATATTAGTAAGATTAAACATCAAAATAGTATGACAATGATAAGAATGCAAGCCACCAATGCACATAAGAAGAGTTTCAGGAGTGTGTAATGGAGTTTCCAATGCTAAATATTTCATCTTAAATTCGTGCATATAAGCTTGAACATTTTCCCCTTTTAATTGTATTAGATTTAACCATTCAATAATAGATATTTGAGTATATGCCAAAGGATAGAATTATTTTCTCAATGCATAAAAAATTCAACCCAAGAAGAAATGATTTTACCATGTTGTATCATATTTGATGAGTTCGATTCTCCCACCATATTAAAGTTGTACTTCCCATATGAAGAGTAGCCAACTAAATCTTTGTAGTGTCTTCTTTGATCTTCTACACCGTGTAGTATACTTCTATCTGTTTTTATTTTTTCATATTAGTTTTTGTTTTTGTTTTGTTTATTAAATAATATTTGTTTTGTGCTTATATTAAGTGGAACAATTAGGTTAAAACTATATATTTTAAGGCTTTTTTTAAGAGTCAGATATCTTCACAAAACTAAGTAGTTAGTTATATTTATGGATATTCACCAACCACTTTACTTGTGACTTTGTTAATAACGTTGTCTAATGAAATTGCAATGTTGCAGAATGACAGAGTGCAAGTTGTGCTCTGCCTCGGCATAACATTTAAGTTTCACCAATGTTAACTGGAATCCATTGCTTCTCGTAAAACATGGCGAGAGGGAGAACGATAACTACAGATTTACAACGTGTCGGGTGTATGAAAAGAGCATAATGTCGGGAGATCTCATATCATTTTTGAAGTTCTTTTCTACACACTTTGAAGTTTGAAGAAGGGGATTCTCGTTAACATCCATGCACGTGCATTCATACAATCGTGGTAAACAAACTATCTAGTCTCCAACTTGGTTGGAATTTGGACTAGAACTAGAAGGTTCTCTGTCCAGAGAAACGAAATCCAACATCAAATCTAGAGCATGTGCACGCTTGGACACTACTCCAATAAAGAGGGAGAAGGACTACATTTTTGACATCAGAGTTGGAATTGAAAGGGAAAGGGTTGGAAGTTTCGTTGTTGTTGTTCTCTTCATATAAAGTGTTATAGTTTAAACCCATTTAGCAAAGTCAACATTTCGACTTTCTAGGGAAATTTTTGGTCAAAATTATGTGATGTTTAAATCAGTGTTTCACCAAGTTTTTGGGAGGTGGGAGCGTGGGAGCGGGGAAATGCACATTAGGGACGTGTAGAGACACCCCAAAATTTTGAGGTATTTTGGGGGACGGGGGCTAGGAGCGTCTGGGTCTCTAAAATTATAAAAAAATAGAAAAATAATAAAAATATGAACCCCAACATATAAACTCTTATGTTCGTGAAGAGTTTAATGTAATGTAAGTGAAATAGTTATAGCCAAGCATATCATATCTATGTTTGTTTCTTTTTATTTGTTTGTATTTCAATTTATATTGACCATTTAGTGTAAAAGACTAAAATTTAAGATGAACCATTTTTGTTTTTAAGTAAAAAAAAGTTAAAAATTTGAGGTGGGTGGGAGCCCCCCATTTTCAGGAGGGGGCGTGTGTGGGAGATCCTCAATCCAGGAAACTCCTAGACCTGCATTTCCCCAAGTTTCACAGAAAGGGGGGCGCTGGGAAACGTTTCCCATGGAGCCTCCCAACCCCCAGGGCGTGGGAAGCACAGGGGGCGTGCCCTCGACCTTGGGAGACGTGTCCCCGTGGAACACTAGTTCAATTCATGATTTTGAGCTCATAAATGGATTCAACACCCTACAAAATATGAGAAATGTTATTATCTGACAAATTTAAACACTACTTTTTCAAATTTTAAAGATTTCTTGAAAATATATGTGGGGTTCAGTCTAAAATGTGCTATTTTTTTTTGTTGGAAACCAAATCCTCAAATTTTTTTGATGATTGATAATCGCCTAGCAACAATAGCATTAAATCCACTCTTGCTAGCTAATTATTAAAAGCTCTTCCCTTACTTTCTTAAATTCCAATGTCTACCATAAAAATTAGTCAAAAGTTGTCAATGTAAATAATACACAAAATAATTATATGTGATTTTATTTAAATGAGATATAACATATAATACAATAAGGTTGTATATAATTTTGTTTAAATAATATATTTAACATAAGTGAATTTTATAGTCTTATGAGAAGTTAAATTGTAATTGGGTATAGTTTTTTTTATTTATGTATAAAGTTAATTTTTGGTAAATATTTGATACATCATAACTTTTACTTAGTTTCACAAACGATGGAGAATATAATAAGAAGATCAAATATCTTGAATATATTATAGAAAGCTGAAATCACCGTTTTGATTTTCAACCATAATTGGAGATATTATGGTAAGATGAAATGCTAACCATAAAGAGTTATTGCCAACCATAAAGAGTTATTGTAAATGCTGTTTAATAAATAATGATAATCCATATTAACAAATAACAATTAATAATGATTATTAATATGTGTAATTAACCACTATCATTATGTGTAATTAACCACTAAATTATGATAAATTTTATTATTTTAAAAAATATTTACAATCAATTATTTATAATTAAATAATTTTAATTATAAATAAAATTTTATTATAATTTAAAATTTGTATATAATCAACTAATATTTAATTTTTTACCTAAATTTATATACATTTTAAAAATCAATTAAAATTCTAAATCAATTTAATATATACTTTCACATTCAAACACATCTATGTATCTACTAATTAGTAAATATGCTAGTGCTTACCTTCTAAAAGAAAACAAACATTATAATTTTAACATACAACAATAAATGCACTATTTATATATTAATATTAAATATATAATATTACATTTCAAAATTTTTACTCTTATATTTATTGTTATAAGAGTGGATGTTTACTGGTAGAAATTTATTTATTGCCATTTTAACAATGAAACAATGTTGATGAATTTTTAAGATTTAATTTATTTTGAAACAATTTATATCATAATTAGTGTCACTTTTAACTTTCAACAAAGTCGACCCACCTAAAACCTATACTTTCCAAAATAATCCTTTCCAAAGTATGCTTCTCTACTTGGTTTGATTATGCTTCTATCCTTTACAAGGCTCTAAACTAGTCAAGCATTTGAGTTAACCCCAAACCTATCCTTTGTGCCAGGGTGAATCCGCGGACCCGGGTAACACTTTTTGGCAAGCGTATTTCGGTAAAAACAGAAAAATGCACCTCGGTCGAGGGTTTAACATGCCCTCGACCGAGGTTTTATCAAGCCCTCGACCGAGGTTTTGTTCAGCCCTCAACCGAGGTATTTCTTAACCCTCGGTCGAGGTATTAACTCGGTCGAGGTACATACCTCGACCGAGGTGCCTGTGTCGAAAAAATTATAAAAAGAGGCCGCGGGGGCCGTGGCCGTCTTTTTTGCAAAATTTCACTGTGGAAGCTCGACCGAGAAACGACGAGCAGCATAAGGATTGGCACCCTGAAGCAACCCAACCTCGTCACGATGGCATCGGAGCCCAGAGGTAACAGTTTAAATAATTGTTTTTCAATTTAAATGGAATTTAAATTTTTTTTTTTATAAATTTATAAAATTTGTTTTAAAATTTGGTAAATGTAT
>LPNX010313210.1:312037-360374 GCA_001517045.1 Pseudotsuga menziesii | reverse complement strand
AATCTAACCCCCCCCACTCCTAAAATACTAACACACCTTTTACTCTCTCTCTCTCTCTCACACATCCATAGGTCACCCCATCCCACTAAGGATCCCCCACTCCACTCTATCTCTCTCTCTCTCTCTCTCTCTCTCACACACACACACACACACATTCCTTTGTACATTTTATTGAAGCAAAACGGGAGCACGTTTTTGCAAAGTAAAATAGGAGCTTGTTTTTGTGTACTATCCTAATTAGCATGCATGTTGGCAGCCTTGGGACTAGGCTTGGTAGGGTCGGGATTACTTGGGATGACTTCTATTTTATGGATCAAGAGTGTTTGACTTCACTCTACCATTACATCTAAAATGTCCCTCAACTTTGTGCACTCACCCTAATATTTAAACCATGGACCTACGGCCTCCTTTACACACTATCGCAGTAGAGATGGCCTCACGACTTTATCCAAAGATTCACACGACAGTATAAAATGGCCTTACATCCACAATATCATAAACATCTATAAACTAGAAAAATAACAAAAATAATAGAAGAAAATCTATTTCAGCAATAATTTAAATAAAAGAAGGGATTACCTATTTAAACTCTCACAGACTCGTAACTACGACAAATCTTTATACAAAAACTAGAGATCATTATAGAAGCCTTAGGGCTACATTGTTTTATCTTAAAATACAAATCTTGAAGATCAAGATAGTTTATCAAAGAATGTAATTATAAAGGCCTCATGGGCAGAACCTTCTCTATAAATGTTAAAAATAGTAACAACTCATTGATAAGTGGCTCCATGGCCTTCTCAAGAAACAAATTCCCTAGTACAGTTTTACTTAAACAACGATTAGAAGGGTCAAGTCAGACACATAACCCCATACTTTGCTAGAAATAAATAATGGTTGAAATATTTTTGATAGAGGCCTTACGACTCTTGTTCCCAAATCAAGCACGACAGTTTGGGTCCCATGACCATAAAACGTTAAATGGATGTTCATGTATAGGGTAAATAAATTATACATAGACATTATAAGAAACAAGCAAACCATGATACAATTTAAGCATTGCTTCACAGAAATCTCTCACAAGTCTTTAGAAAATATAACCATTATATTATCAAACCAGTAGAAAAGCTGTGTTAAAGTAATGACAACGGCTTTATAGCCCAAAAATAATTCTGTAGTGTAAAGGATTTACATCCACGAACTTAGTGTTGTAGAAATGTGCACTGTAATTTCATATAAGATGCAAAGCCCTCACGAGTTCTCACAAAACTAAAAAGTCTTTACAATATTAGAAAGTGGCATAGTCGTTAAAGACTCCACAAACCCTTGTTTATTGCCAAAAATTATACACAGCCGCGTTTATATGTAAGTAAATGAGGTTACAGTATCGAAACCGTCACGGGTTCTTACAGAGTTAAGTAAAGACATCATTACAGCATCAATATCATTTACCAAAGGAACTTTATCACTTCCACTTAAACAAACAGGTGCATATAGGAAACCTCAATGTTTTCAACAGAGGGTTAACATGTCACATAAGTCCAAGCATAGAGCCACGAAGAGCTGGGAACAAGTCTTACCCGGTTGTATTTTAATGATTAATACAGTATCAGACCGATATTTCGTAGCCATAGATCAAGCACCCAGAACCCTCCTGCACCCACAAAGAAACTCGGAGGTTAAACCATGTTTTTGAAAAAACTACAATGGCTTGAGAAATTTGATTCATCGAGAGTTTAAGAAAAGACTGTTACCTGGTTTTGTAAGTTTTTCTTTCCTCTAATGAAACCAACACTTCGACAAGGTCTCACAAAAGTAAAGGAACTAATAGATTACAGGGCCAAGCAAGTAAAGGAACTAATAGATTTTTGCAGAGTGAAAATCAAAAGAACCAAGCTTCTCAGACAAGTGCCACATTTTTTGAATAGACAGTAAACCCTTAGGGTTTTGCTCCAAAATTATGACAACCAAAGTGGAGAGTAAAGGAACCCACATTGCTTGCCTCAGATGCATTCAATTATGCAGCGCATACCCTGCCAAATTGTCAAGTCGACCTTGTTAGTCAATATCGTTTGCCTTCGAGAGCATTTGTATAATGTTTTGTAACTTGTAACTCAAATCTTTAATTTATATCCAATTCTATAGTTCGATACAATGATCTAGTTTAGGACTTGGTGAAGGTTTAAGGTTTTTCCCAAACCAAGGTGAATCAGTTTTGCTTATCACCTTGTTGCTTCTTAGCGTAGGTTTGTCCCTCAACAATTCTTTTTAAGAGTGATCTCATCCACTTGTAGAAAAAAGGAAAAGAGGGTTCATGCATTAGTTGTAAAGACTAAGTAAGACTATGACCCTTCTCTTCAAGAAGCTCAAGGATGGAGAAAACTGAAGTAACGACAAACAACCTGAAGAAAACGAGAAGCAATATTTTTTGTACAACTTTTGTAACCAACAGAGTATTAAAAGCAGTTTTGTCAATAATAATATTCACTAGATTGCATGACAAAATATTGACAAAAGGTCGCAAAACAAAGCATGCTAATTAACATAGGCACATGAATTTTGCAGTAATTAACAAAGCCTTTAGTATTACGACAGAAGAATTATGAATTACATGCAGTAAATAAATTTTTATTTATTTATGAAATTTAGGGATGTTACAATATGTAATTTTCTCTTTATCTATGTCTAAATTCATATTAAATGATAGTTTTAGTTATCTATGTCTTCTATTAAATTGTACTCATTTTAATCTAATGGGTCAAAATTGACCCATTTTGATCCATGGGATTAAAATGAGTACAATTTAATAGAAGACATAGAGAGACAAAATTCAACTCCATGGATTTAAATATAAAAGCAAGAAATCCTATCTTGTGATAGGAAAAGATAAACAAAGGGAAGATCTAGCTATTCAAAATGGGGAACATCAATACATGACTAATGAAGAAGAAGGACTAAAACAGAGAGAAGCATAATGTTGCACTCCTGAAATAGTCCTAAGATTCAAGGGCATGAAAAAATGTTTCATGGACAAGGCCAATGATATACTTGTATTTGTGATGTGCCATGAACCTACCACCTAATATAATAGGCTTGCCATAAGGTCCCGTCCTACTCAAGTTGTGAAAATGATAGAAGAAGGAAGTAATCGACCTAGTTCATGCCACTCTAGATGATTATGGAACGCCATTGGCATAGGTCAAACACCTCACTAAAAAAAGGACTATGTTCCTTTGGTCCTAAAAAAACACATGAATCCCTAAAAGGACAATGATGTGGGTTCTTAAAGAAATTGAAACAACCGTTTTGATTAATGGTTACATTAGAATACAAATTGCTCCTCAATCTTTGGCTCTAAAGAACAAATCTAACAAGTATGGTTCTCTTAAGGAATATGGTGGTTTGTGTCAATGCAAAATTGATGGGAACAAATGATAATTTATGCTATAAGAGCTCTTACTTTGCAACAACATTTGAGTCTAGTGTGTCGACAAGGTTTGGAGAAACCATGCTTGAAGTGAAGATATATACTACAAAAATGATGGAAATTTGAGGAAAGTGGTTTTCTAGGATTTGGCCACATGGACCAAATGTATGCTTCATAGATATCAACCTAAATTATCTTTCTTATCTCTCTCTTGCAAAGATTTGGAGCATCCAATGTGAAGGTGTATGGATGCGCATGTCAATCTTGAGATCAACTAGGAAAAGTAGAAAATAGAATATAACATAATAGTTGGAGTTTTTCCCATGATACACTTATTGGGTTAGGATGTGAGTGCTAGATATGGATACCTAAGGCATTTAAAATGAGAGTTGATGACCTGCATGAGGTCATGCCATCATAACCACCTAGAATATCATTGTAAAATCAAGCAGACAATACCAAAATACAAGAGAATGATATCCAAGGAACTAATCTCTTGGGTGGTTGGACAACACTTAGATAAGTACCTTATCTATCAAGCTAGAATATTCTAACTAAAGGTATGGTCCCTGAATCTCAAGTTCATGTAGCAGAGTAGGTGTGAAGAATGAGTGGAAAATTTGAACTTTTGTGTAAATGTCCTAAACTAATGTTGGAAGTATTTGGTCTCAATCATAGCGAGAGCCACATAAACCTTGCTCATTCTATATTCTGTAATTGGTGTCACTCTAAAAAGTGACCTATAAAACAAATCCCCCAATACTTTTGATGTGACCATCTCAACCTTCCTGCTTTTGTAGGTGAAAATCTCTTGGTTCACCCTTTTCCTAGATATGCTGAAAGGCATGTTTTTTTTTCAAATTTACATGAAACCCATGGGTATCATATAAATACCCAAATTGATATCTCATTGTCTTTAGAGAACCCTCACCGATTAAAATATTAATATAATTTCATATGTAAATAAGAGAATGACACTAAAAACTCCAAAGGGAAAGAAGCCATAAGTGGCACCTAATGTACATGATATGATCTCCTCTAGGACATCAATATAAATACCAATAAATGTAGTATAGAGAAAACAACAATGTTAAATCCTATAATATTGATATGTAAACTACCATGGATATTCCATTGCAATAGTTCATCACAACATATTTTACTAGATTTCAGATTTAATATTACTAGTTCAAACAACGTGAAATACTAAAATACATTGAAACTGAAGCAAAAGAAGCTAAGAAAATAACACATCATCCATACGATGAATATGAGATGTACCTAGGGAAAACATAATATGGGAAAAAAATAGCTAGAAGGTGAGGCATATTCCTTGCTCTTTTCTTCTTAGTTATGAAATCCATACAAAGTGCACTCACTATGGAGTTTCCATGGACACTATGGTATGTATGGTTGCTACGTGATCTTCTAGTTCCTCTATTCCAATTCAATATCCCACTCCTATATGCTTTTCACTACTATGGAATAATAAATAATACAATAAGAATGGTACCCTTTCCTATCTTAATAGAAAATATTAAACATGTCCTAATAACCATGTAAGGTTACATTTAGGGTTTTCTCATGCCTCAAATATTGATTAGGATTAGGGTTTTGGACCCTCTAGTATTCTCTTGAAGGTCCAGATGTGACTAGATCCACACATGTTCGTAATGGAAGATGATGTGTGATCTAGTTGGTGACAAGATTTTTAATTACCTTCTAAATTTAGCAAGGCAATAAAGACTCTATACATTAAATTGCCAACCTGAGATTTTGTTTGACTCGTTTTTATTCTGCATTGTATATGCATGTAAAAATTGCTTCTTCCACTAGTTTATCGAGTGTGAAGTTGTATTTCATTAATCTCACTTACAAACACTGGTATGGACAGTTAACAAGGATGGGCAAGAAACTAGGTAACTAAATTGTAAGAGCTCCAAATGAGCCTCGATATATCATTATTCAAGAAGATGTAACGATTTTGATTTATCCTTCTATTGGTATCCTTGTAATAACAGTTGGTAATAAGAAACCTATATTACCAAACAAATAACACCGATTTCATTTCATTGTGTTATGTAGGAAAATATCACATTTCACATTTGGTAATAAGCAATTTAATATACAGTTTCATGGAGATTCTAAGGTTAAACTAAATTTCAAAATTTCCGTAACTTAAATGAAATCAACAAGAAAAATATGTATTTCTCTTGTTCAAGAAGTCCCGAAGTCTTGAAATTTATAGAAGCCTCAACAATAACCCAAATTGGTTTAACCTCCTAACCTACCAGGAATGGTCTATTTGACTTGTGGCCCATAAAAATATGAGATTTTTTCTGTCCCATGTGTCCAAATCTCTTAGACATAATAGAAACACTAATCTCCCAATTTCATTCCCAATTTCCCCCACATCAAATTTTCAAAAATGTTTCCAAGTCCTTCCAAATCCCCCAAAAAATCGAGGTTTCCTCCTCTTATGTCCATCCTCCACCAACTCTACCTTACACATCTCCCCATAAGCATTCAATTCCACCATCCTCCCCCATATGGCTCTCCATAAAGGGAAATTAATAACGAATCAAACATCCTATCCAAACTCATTGACTCAAGTCACAAAGCAATATCTCTCAAGGAAAAAGAAATAAATTACTGAACTAAATTTCTTAAACCTTAAATATCTCAGTTACAAATAATTTATTATTCGTAATCATTTTAGTAACATTATTAATCTTAACATTAATTACCTAACTTAATTATAAAACACATGATCAATCATCCACATCAGTTTCATTAACATATATTATAATCAATAAGCATATTAGTGCATACATGTGAGGCATGGGAGTGTAGCTAGCATGCACATACCTCGCACGTATGCTAATAACCCAATTATGAAATGTACATATATTATTCTAATTTGATGTATATCCAAATATCACGTGCAACATATAAATGGAATTTGAGTGTGGGGCATTGAATAGGAATGGGATAGGTTGCCTACATCAACCTAACTTTCCCAGCAGGTAATTGACAGTCGTCTTCACACGTCTAGGGAATTTTGTCCACCACAACACTCCCACAAGTCCAGTTCTAGAGGATACATGATAGGAAACTACTCCATCTATCCTAGTATATCTAGGTTTAATCCCTAATAATGAGTCCTATTGTGCCGCCACTCTATATGAGAGTTTTTTCGATGAAAAACCAGTTGGGTAACTTCATTACCTATTACACAGAACACTTACACACATGTCATAACATATGCATACATATACATCCAATAATTCCATTCACATAGAATGTTTCAAAACATATCATTTTATCCTCAATGCCCAAGACAATGAAGTAGCCTCATATCATATGTATATAAAAAAATAAAACACTTGGATAAAACTAAACCATGTACCTGCAAGTTAGATTACAAGATCAATAATTAAGTATAATTATCTTAATACATTTGTGCCATCACCAACTGTTTACAATTTTTTCAAATATAACCATGCATGCTCATTAACTTTTTTTTTGTTGGCAAGTTGAAGAACACCCTGACTAGCAGGTTTTCCATTGGCTAAGTTACCACGAACCAGGGGCATCTAAGCCATCAAAATCACCCAGGTATCGCACCCGGCCTAGACCGCACCAACCTTAACATGGTTTGATTTTTGGAATCCATGGGATTTGAACCAATGACCTTTCCGCTTAGGGGGCTCCTTAACCATACCCCGCCACCAAATGTTCTACATCTCATGGATATGCATGCTCGTTAACTTTAACAATCCATCAAATTCTCATTTATAAACATAATTTAAGTTGGTATCCATGTACCGAAAGTGCACAAACATGAGAGTATGACATAATCCATAATCACATGAAATAATAAAGTTCTCGCGAGGCTCCACATAAGTACAAGTATGTCTAACATACTAGTTCCATTAGTATAGTCGATACGAATGCATAAGTGAATATGTGAAAGATAAAGTTTAATTGCTCCAAATATCAAAATAGTATGGGATAATCATGATGGATGATTTTTACATCCTCCCAAGTAGCATATCCTAGGCTATACTCGTCCCACTAGACCTTAACTTGGTCCACAAGATGGTTCATGATACCATGTGTAAGAGTTACCAATGAGTCCCTATATATTTTATTCAAGAAGATGTAACAATTTTGATCTGTCCTTCTATTGTTATCATTGTTATAACATCTGGTAATACACAAACTATATTACCAAACTAACAACATCGAGTTCATTTCATTGTGTTGTGTAGGAAAATATCACATTTCACAGTTAGTAATAAAACAAATGATCAATCATCCAAATAAGCTTCACTAACATATATTATAATCAATAAGCATACTAGTGCATGTGTGCAATGTGTGGGAATGTCACTGACATGCACATACCTCGTACGTATGCTAATAATCCAAGTTATGAAAAGTACATGTATTATTCCAATTTGATGTATATCCAAAAATCATGTGCAACATATTAATGGAATCAGAGTGTGGTGCATTACAAAAGCATGTATTGGAACTATGCTACAAGAAAAATAAACCATATAACATGAATGTAAATTTTAGAGGAATAAATTCACATCGAGTTGGAAAGTAAAACAAAGAAAAGTAAATTTACACTATGTTGGAAAGTAAATTCACACCACACCTTGAATGAAAAGTAAATTGCAGAAAGTAAAGACCATTTTTTTCAATTGCAGGTCACTACCTATAATCCAAAGTAGTAAATGTAATTATAAAATTGGGTATATTCATTAAATATCTGCTTCAGAACAATCCTGACAACTTCACATCTAAAATCCAAAACTTTTAAGTGTATTTGAATGCGGTGATTAGACTAATCAAAAGAGTACAAGTCTATTTGAAATATGACAATCTTTAAATAAGAATGGTAAGTAATTGGTTCAACAAGAAAATGAAATATATCTTATTAATCCAACTAGAATTTATAGGAAATGGAAATCATCAAGCCGAGATTCATTCTAGATGCAATCAAATAAATTATAAATTATACACACACTTAATTCCGTACATCTAAACAATACAACTATTGTCTTGTTGGAGTGGGACCTACCTCCTTAGACAAAGTGTTGGAAATATATAAAACAATAGTCAAATTAGCTCATGCAACATATAGAAGACATCGACCAAACTTGAACATATTCAATTGAAAAAATAGTCTATTGTAGAAGTCTCTGTAGCATATCCTCTCTTCACCCACCATATTTACAAGCGCAGGAGGTTTGCTTTTATAGAAACCCGTGGCTGTCTAAAATTGAGAAATTATTTTGGAGGTGCTTTAGAATCAATGGTTCTCAACTTGTCCTTACAACGACTTGGTAACAAAAACACACAAATAGATATCATAACTCGAGCATGGTTGGTTGTAGGTATAAATTAGCTACCAAATATAAACTTCATTGACCATTATCTACAACTACATACTAACTAAATCATATTCCATGTGTAAGGAAAAATTTCATGTTAATGCAATCCTTCTTTAAGGATTTGGATCCTCATCCAATTATTTTATCATTCTTCCATTGTGGATCCCAAGAAAAAATCTTGGGATTCACTGTATCTTAATGGTAAGTCTATATCCACAACAACCCTATAAATTTTCTGCAACATTCCTGTATAGGTTCCGCAACATTGCTATATAGTTTTCGCAACATTCCTATATACTTTTTGCAAAATTTGTGTATATTTTACACAACATTCATGTAGAGTTTATGCAGTGATCAAAGGTTATATAGTACACAAAGTTCCACAACATAGATACTTTTGCAACATCCTATAGCACAATTCTGTAAAATGTCTATAGGTAGATATAAGTACATAGTTCCCTACTTATTCATCAAATAACCAACGAAATGTGACAAAATACAAACCAATGGATATCGTATGCCAAAATGGTAATTTGGATGCTAAAAGTACAAGTAGGGGCTATAAAGGAAGTAAAAAGGGGTATTAAATAATGCCAAATATCCTTAAAACATGACATTACTAGAACCCATCATCTCCCCCCAACCAAATATATTGCATGTCCCCATGCCATCATTCTCTACTCATCTGGATCTTGGGAGTATGATTGTGAGGAATTTGAACATATATTGCCCCATCTGTAAGAGGGGTATCCTTCTACTTCACATATGTAATAATCCATTCTCTGGGTGACACTATTAAAAAAGTAATCTTCTCCTTCTTCTCCTTATGTGGGGCTTTGTAAAGAGGAAAGTGAAACTTAATCCCAAACCAGTCAACACCATCTAGCTTGAGACAATTGATATACATCTAGAATTAGTCTAATGCAACCTCAAATATAACATAAGTGAATGGGTCTTTTGATTTTAGTTCCAGGGTCATAGATTCATTTCTCCCTTTTAGGCTCAATATGACCTCCAGTCTATTCATGGCTACCCAATATTTAAAAGTGAGAATGCATGAGTTCTATGCTTGAGGGAGGTCACAATTGCTTAATCATGGATTATCTTATCTCTTTATGTGAACAACTTACCTGTCGATGGAGCTCCTCTGACCCATAGTTTGTCATTCCTCTCTATAAACTCTATAAAAGAGAGTGCATCACTCCACTTGATATGAGTTTTCATAAATGACATAAATGCACAAATATGAACATCACATACACAAGGATCCAGATCCCAATGATCGGATCCAATCATTACAAGGTTGTGTTGATAAAATTCACACAATTGAATTTTGTATTCCTCATCTCTTCTTGAAAAAACTTATATAAATTGATCAACAAGCCTACTATGAGCTAAATTTCTCGTTCCAATGGTCCTTATTAAAAAAGAAACCAACTGCTCCTTTAGATAAACATGATACAGTGGGGAAGGAAGCCGATAGTTCTTCATCATATGAACCAAGTGACTTAAGTACCACTTATCACATTTTAGTTGATGGAACTCAATGGTTAACCTATGAATAGTCATGGTTGCCTCTTTCTCCTTAAATTTTTCTATTTTATCCTTATGGTCAATATCCTTTCACTATTCAATAAAGGAGACAACTTCTTCCTCTAGGTATTCATCCCTTGCATTCCACTTTGAAACATCATTTTCTAAGTTTTGAATCTTGATTAGATCTCCTAGACGACCCCTAGATGTATGTATTTTTTCTTCTTAAAAAATATCCTATTGACACTAGTACACAATGGGTGATAAGTGACTAAAAAAATGACTACAAATGGGTGATAAATGACTAAATTTGGTCATGTGACCGCTGGTCATAAATTAGCAGTTCCTTATCACCCAACCAAATTGTTCATTCATCACTTGGTCATAAATTGCTTGAATCGCTTCATGTGTTGGCCATATATTTAGTCATTTATTTGGTCATTGATTGTTTCTATTTGATCATTTATTTGGTCATTGATAGTTGTTATTTGATCATTTATTTGGTCATTAATAGTTGTTATTTGGTCATTAATTATTGATGTCATGAAGTACATTTTAGTCACTAATTATTGTTAGCTGGTCATTTATTTAGTCATTGATTGTTGTTAATTACTAGTCATTTATTTAGTCAGTAATTGTTGTTCAATGATCATTTATTTAGTCATTGATTATTGTTAACTTGTCATTTATTTAGCCATTGATTGTCGTTAACTAGTCATTTAATTAGTCATTGATTTATGTAGATAGGGCACGGAGGAATTAAATCACCAACCTCTTGCTTGTAAGGCAAGTACTCTTCCATTGAGCTAGAACCCTTAAATAATATCAAAGTTCACACTGAAGATATATCACAAATTCTTACAAACATGGACACGCTATGATTCCAACTGTAACATAAAACATATCACAAACTCTTAAAAACCTTAACACACTAT
Organism: Pseudotsuga menziesii; assembly: GCA_001517045.1. Classification (NCBI taxonomy): domain Eukaryota; kingdom Viridiplantae; phylum Streptophyta; class Pinopsida; order Pinales; family Pinaceae; genus Pseudotsuga; species Pseudotsuga menziesii. The sequence continues at coordinate 349,071 of LPNX010313210.1, read as the reverse complement.
CACATAGAGTATGTAGAGTATGTATATGATATATAAGTGTGTGTTGTACATGAATAAACACCTTATAACTGAAGGTCTGAGGTTACCAACATACTCATAAAACTTGCAGGCAATCGACCCTAGAGTACAGAAAAGGAAATAAGAGGATAGAATAGACTCACCCGATACATGGCGGTTGATCCTAGCTTTGTCCTCTTCCGCTCTGCTTCTCCTCCAAAGCCTTCAGGGATGCTTCTCCTTGACCTGTCAAGAGAAAATCCTCCAAGTACAAGATGATAAATGTATATAAAATAGGTTAGATAAATCATATACAAAGTGCTTAATCATAAGTATTCATCAAACCATGATACATGAAAGATATTCAAGACACATATGGAAGAAGGATTCTCTTTATTAACAATATTGAATGAGTTCAGATTACAACCCAACGCCTGAGACAAGGACTCCTCTGCAACCAAAGGATTCTGAGTTCCACTGCTCCAAAGACTTCTGAATAGACTCCACCAGCATAACTTTGCTCTCCAAGTATCATTGATTAATACCCTCCCGAAGGCCTTTATTTATACTTAGTGAAATAAGGCAGTTTCGAGGGTTGAGGAGGTTGAGATAGTTAAGATAGTTATAGTTAAGGGCTTAAAAAATATCAGATAATCGCGATTTATTATTTTTAATGTCGAAGGAAGGTGTACGCAGGTATTAATACTGGCAACTCGCGTATGAAACATGAGTTGCTCTAAGGGGAACCCGCGTACAAATCTGTACGCGAGATGCAATTATTGATACTCACGTACAACACGCGACATGCTTTAATAAAAGGAGCGTATGTACGCGAGTTGCATATAGGAAGAGGCACATACAACACTTGACATATTTAAAGGTAAAAATAACCAGCTGGATGGATGATAAATGTAGTTCATAATATGCCCATCTATAGTGTTTTAGGCAATATTCAATCCATAAATGTCCTTTTGTGTGCCAACATAAGGAATGTCGGCACTCGGACGGAGAAGTTCCATTCAGGTGGATAACAAATGCCCCCTAATGTGTGAGGTCAGAGGGAAGCGATGGCTGAAATACATTATAATCTTTATCTTTGGAGAACTCATAAATCCAATGGAGTAGAGATAGTACCTGAAACAAATACATAATAATGTCATATACAAAGTCATATCTGAGGATGCTATGTTCAATTTACTGGAACACTAGCTCCTTTACAATATTTTAGTACATCATATGATACGGGTATTAAACCACGTATATTACAAAGGTGGATCAAAGCCACAATATACAATAATGATGAGTCTTCAAAGATCTGGAAGCTATGTACATGAATAGAACATAATCTTGCACAACTTAGTCCATAGGTGAGGAACTAAGGTCTTCATAAACTATCCCAAAGAACTAGTACAATCCAAGCCATGTGAATAAAGGTTGGTTGAAGTTGAACATGGAAAGGATTCAACAGTTTGTCAATCAATAAGTAATAATTAACAACTGAAGCAAAGGAAATCACCAATGATGAAAGTGAATCCTGAGGTACGATTGTCAAAACTCTATGTCTTCGTCATCAGGAAGTACTGAAATGGAACTATGCTGTGATCAGGAAGGCAATAGATCCTCCAATGGATCACAAGAGTGACTAGGAACTGAGTAAAAGAAGGGAGACACAATAGATAATAGATATAACAATGATGGGATCAGGATATAGATCAAACATTGGGTGAAGTCCTTGAACAATGAGCATGACACAGAGATGACCCAAGGCAACTTTTAACTTATATATAGAACAACTAGACTTATCTGTCATGTAGGAGACATGATCAGATTCCCCAGGTATAACGGACAAGAGGAGGAGTAGGGGACTCAAAGCAATAGCTGAACTAGAAGTAAATACTGAGACATGGGTATCGAAAAAGACAAAGAGTGCTATGTTCAAGGATGACATGCTGCCACTACTGAAAACAAGAGAAAACTTCTTCCTTACCTTCCCTATTAAATTTTAACGAGTCCAGGAAAGTCAACTCAGTTCCCTCTTCATTTTTTAACAAGCTTGAAGAGACAGGAAAATAATTCTTGATAGTGTCACTGATTCGTGGATTTAATGAGCCCGAACTAGTACATGCTCAGTTGGTGTTTTCACATTTAGAGAGTTTGGAAACTCCAAAGAAGACTCCAGGGGGGTCCTTTTTCGTCTAATTTAGTCTCCTGAGGCTGAAAAAGTATAAAACATACCACAGAAGAACTCTCTTAACTTCCGTAGAAGAAAAGGTGAACCTTTTTTGTACTTAGTCAGGGAGGTCCGAAAAAGGTTAAATTATCACCTACCCAACGCTCCTTCCAGAACAACATAAAATAGCTTCAATTTTACGAGTGTGAAGGAAAGCAAGATCACTCGGAAAGATCCATTTGATTACGAGAAATGGGGCTTACAACAATAAAATCGTTGCTTTGTTCTTAAGTGTTTAACGAGCATGACAAAGACACAAAGTACACTTGGAATCTTTTTCATGTTTAGGTCCAGAGCACGAAAAAGAGAAAACTAAGCTCATACTGGGTGTTCCTTTTCTGTAAATTTAGTCCCTCAAGTCTGGAAAAGTGATAAACCTATGCCTGAGAATACTCTTCTCAATTCAAAATAGAAAAGAGAGGGATCCTTTCTCATATTATTCCGCATGGTCCGAGAAAGAGATAACCTACCACCAATGCGGATGCCCATTCACATATTCTTAACGAGATTGAACGAACAAGTTAACTCGGTCATCAAGTCTGTTTTGAAGGAGTCAGACCTGGGCCTAAAGAAACTCCATAAGGGCAGGGAGTCCTATAAAATGATAGCTTGTAAAAAGAGATTCAAAAGAAGCTCTATTTGGCGTGAAAAATAGCTAAAAGGATACCCCTGTACCTGAAACAGTTGTGACATGAGTATCAAAGAACAACATAGGCTTTGAAGGAAGATACTCATGAAAAAAGGGTCCTATCCACGGAAGAACAATGGTAAAAACAAGGAACTAATGATTTACAATACCATAGTTCATGGAAAAATGTTGATTGCTAAGGTTAATGTGGATTGAATATAGATGCCAAAAATGCATTGGAAATGACAAAACCACCCTATTGGAGAAAAAAACACTTTATAATGATGAAAGACCTATTTCAAAGAAAAAAGAAATATGGTATTAGTTGAATGGATTTTCAAACTATAGGGAAAAACCCACTTGGAGAAATAAAATTTCTATAAATAGTTGAAAATCAAAACAAAACTCACCATTTGGAATTTTTAGCCATAAGAAGCAAGTTTTTACCTCTACCTTTGTTCGATCGTTGTGGACAATCTAGCAGACGAAATCAAATTCCGCAAGTTGCAGGTAAGCCTACACCCCGAGCTCTTCATTTTAATCCTAGCAATTATTAATTTTGAGTCCCAATTTCATGATTAAAAGCATCCTAAAACATGTCACAGTGCATACGCGAGTTCACAGTGTAAAGACTCGCGTACACGCGTTCTGTACGCGGGTTTCCTTTAGAGGCAGTCACGTACAGTACGCGGCATGTCTAACTAGACAGTCACGTGTACTGCGTGAAGGATAAAAAGCTAATTATAATAATAAAAAATTGAAATTTTAGATGAAATTAATGAATCAAATTACTTGTTTTGCTAGGTGTGAAGATGGTGCTGGAATGAAGGGAATGAGAACATGAAACAATGGACCAAGAAGCACTCCAAAGTGCGCCCACTATACATGCATTGCGGACGAGTGGGATATTAAAGTTCTTTTGCACATCACCCATGCGGGCCAATGTCTGCCTATTAGAGTTCATGATAAATTATTGGGATCATGATTTGGGGATGTTCGATCTACAGGGTGAGACTTTGGAGATTACTACTGAGGACATGTATTTCATTACCGGTCTGTCACGACGAGGAGCACTGGTCAACCTAGAGGGCACCGAAAAAGGCGGTGACCCTTTAAGTGTCTAGAACTATATAAATGTGTTTTGCACACCAGGTAGCCAAAAGAGAGGGAGTTGTGTCCCTATTGCACATATTCAGGACTTTACACTACAGGTACTTACGATCACCATCGTGAGGATTGCAGGATCCTCCTCATTACATTTGGCTACACGGAACCAAATGAGGTTGGCGGTGGATTGTTTTCGTGGTGCCCTCTATGATTGGTGTTCGGGAGTTGTCCCTATCATGAAAAGACAAAAGTCCGATTGCAAGAGAGGAAGGCGAAAGAACTTTGGTTATGCAAGCATATTAATTGCCTTCTTCTTCTTCTTCGAGAGTACCAGGGTTGAGCCCCGCCATACCTCTACCAATCCGATCTCCACGTCAGCCGAGGCTAAGCAGATGGGGAGACATCTTCCTCCATCAAGGAGGAGGAGACACAGTGCATAGTGTATATGATGATGATTTCTATATATGGTGGGAACGACAGCTACCGGCACTAGAGCAGTTTCCATATGCCGACATGGACTTTCAAGGTGACCCAGACCTTGTCCTCCCTCTAGGAGGAGCATGGGGAGAGATAGGTAAACAATTTTTTAATTTTTAAACAGTTTTAAAATTTTTATAAATTTTAAAATGATAGATATATACATATGTACAAGTTTTAATCCTATAAATGTGTCAAAATGCAGATATTGGACCGGTCCGCCCTGAGGGGCATCCACGCATGTTAGTTCGTACTATCATAGGCAAAGATCCAAGGTTGATTAGGGTTCTAGAGGGGAAGCTGGCCAGGCTGACCCAAAGAGTTCCCACCTTGCGGATAGAGCATATCCCGACTTCCATGCTGGAGTTCGTTGTTGGAGTTCCACCGGTCTGGTTACGCCTTTTCAGGCGAGTGGCCAGAGCGGTGCTTGTATACATAGATGTTGTGGAGGCTTTCGAAGCCGAAGAGGCTGAGGAAGCCAGAGTACAGAGAGACCATGGGGACCAAGGTGGTCCTGCTTAGATCTAGGACATTTTGATGGACTACGATCCACATTTTTGGATATTTTTGTATATTATACCGTTATGACGGGATCTGACGATCAGACTTGACCTATCTATGGACAGATATTTTACATATATATATATATTGTTGTTGTTGTTGGTTTATTTACAAATGTTTTTTATATGTGTGCTGTATATCTTTATGAAATGTGTGTTAGATGCCAATCTAAAATGTAATTAGCATATGCATCAGTCAATGAATTCTGATTTCGTGGAATGTGATTGAATATAATAACTTCAAAATTTCTTTCCAATAACCGAATTTGCATGAACTGACGTAATAGAATAGGATTTCGTACCTGATAAGCTCGATTGAGCTAGGAAACCACCAGCTGAGAGTCTAGACAAACTTCAAGATGGGTGATACCACGTGACAAAGCATCCCATAGAAGCTCAATTACAGCCCTATACTCAGCATCATTATTAGAAGCAGGACCTAAGAAAGTGCCTCCAGCGGCAACAAGTTGTCCTCAGGGAGAGTAAATAACCCACGCTGCTGAAGCTAGGTTACAAGTGTGACTGCTGGCGCCATCAGCGAACCCTATATACCTTTCAGAAGACATCTGCAACAACCAACAGATAGTATAAAAAACAAAACTGACAACCTAATGTACATAAAAATACATACAATAAAAATACAAGAAAAAGTGCTAAGCCTAAGCATAGTACTTCTTCAGGTAGAGCCCATTTCTAGGCTCGGGCAGCTTGTTCCCATCAAAATCAACTAACTCATATGCGCCCTTCTTCAATACTTTCGACATGACATAAGGTCCTAACCACATGGCCTTGAATTTTCCTGCCCCCAGGGGTTCTTTGTCTTGGTCCCAAAGCAAGACAAGTTCCCCTTAAGAGAAAACCCGAGGTTTGACCGATTTATCATATTGAGTTTTGACCCTATTTTTATGAGCTTTATTAGCGATCAACGCATCTCTACGCTGTTCATCAAGGTGTTCTAAATGTACCAGACGTTCTTCAAGCTCCATCGTATCAGGTAACACATAAATAGCTATCTTTAAAGACGGGATTTCACACTCAATTGGAGTAACTGCTTCCGCTCCATGAACTAGTTGGAAAGGGGAGAACCCCATAGCAGTTTTTACGTTAGTTCGGTGGGCCCAAAGAGCAAGATATAGCATGATGTGCCAGTTAGAACGGGCTACATCAATTGTACGTTTAAGGATAGTCTTTAAAGTTTTGTTGGTAGCCTCAACCTGACCATTTGCTTGCGGATAGTATGAAGATGAATGTTCTTGTCTGAATCCGAGCATAGTGGTCAGTTCCGTCATCATGTTATTTTGAAAATGACTGCCATGGTCAGTGACAATCACTTTGGGTATACCAAACCGTGCTATAATCTGATTGAATACGAAGAAAGTTGTTGTTTCCCCGTCGGCTTTAAAAGCAGGCATTGCCTCTACCCATTTCGTAAAATAGTCAACAACGACAATGATGTATTTATGCCCCCCAGCCGAGGCTAGGTTGCATGTTACGTAATCAATCCCCCATTTCATGAAGGGGCCTACCGAGACAACGGAAAATAACGGAGCAGGATGTGACCGCATTTTCCTGGTGTAAAGCTGACACGGATGACAGCGTTTCACTGCTTCCACACAATCTTTGAAGATCGTGGGCCAGAAATAACCGGCACGTAGTATCTTCTGGGCCGTTGCTAACCGAGATAAATGACCCCCACACGCTCCACTATGGGAATCATTCAGGACAATCTTCGCTTCCTCATGGGTAAGGCATCGATGCAAAATGGAATCTACCCCTCTTCGATATAATGTATCTCTATGATGAGGTAGTTCTTGGCATGAAGGCGTAATTTATGTCGTTCCTCCCTTGAGGAAGCTGCATGATACTTCAAAGTATGGAGATATATAAGAATATCCCCATACCAAGGATCAGAGGTGGATATCAAGAATATGTGCTCATCTGGGAATGAGTCATCTTCAACGACTACATCTTCTTCAGAGAAAATTCTGCTATAAGTTCAGCAAAAACTAAGGACTTCTTAGACTTAGCGGACTGAAAATCCAAGTCAAACTCTTGAAGAATGACTATCCATTTGTTAAATTTTCCCCCAACAATCTGTCGGGTTAAAACATATTGAAACGGATTCACATCCGCCACTACTGTCATGGTCCTCAGTAAAATGTAGTGACGTAACCTCTGAACAGCATAAACGGCTGCTAAGGCTAATTTCTGAATGTGGGAGTATCTAAGTTCAGGTCTGGCCAAAGCACAGCTAAGATAATAAGCGACATGCTCTACAAGCTTATCGTCCTCCTGGACTAGTACTACCCCAATGGTCGATTTAGATGCGGCCAGATATAATATAAAATCCCTAGAATAATCTGGCGGACGCAATAAGGGTGACGACAACAAAGCTTTTTTCAATGCCTCGAAAGCAAGTTGTGTGGTTTCATCCCATACAAATGGGGTGTCCTGTTTGAGCAGGCGCATGAAACCCTTATTAATCTTGGCATAGTTAACAATAAAATGTCGAAGAAAATTAGACTTTCCTTGCAGACTTTGAATTTGCCTGATAGAATGAGGAGGAGGCAGATTTACAATGGCATCAACTTTCAATGGATCCACCTGGATGCCTCTACTAGAGACAATGAACCCGAGCAATCTTCCTGACTCGACACAGAATACACACTTGTGGGGATTCAAGCGGATTTTATAATGTCTGCATCTCTCAAATATCAACCTTAAATGATCTGGATGTTGAATCCTCTTACGAGAATGTGCAGGCAGATCATCAAGGTATGGTTCAACAATGGCTTTAATATCATGGAAGGCAAAGTTCATAGCCTGTTGAAAGGTTTCCCCAGCATTTTTCAATCCAAAGGGCATTTTCTTATACGCGAAGGTACCCCAAGGACAAATGAAAGCAGTTTTATGTTGGTCTTTCGGTTTTATTTGAATTTGATTGTATCCAGAGAAACCATCCATAAACGAGAACACCTCACTCCCCGCACAAGAATCTATAATCTGGTCTATAAATGGCGTGGGATAGTTGTCCTTAGGACATGCTTTATTGAGGTCTCTAAATTCCATACAGACGCGGATAGTCCCTTGCTTCTTATCAACAAGAACAAGGTTGGATACCCATTCTGTCAAAGCTATGGGATAGATAAAACCAGCCTTCAACAGCTTTTCAACTTCAGCCTTGACAGCCACCGCTTTGCGCGAGTTAACAGGTCTTAACTTTTGTCGAACCGGTTTGGCATCAGGATATGTTTGGATTTCGTGTTCAACAATCAATGGATCTATGCCTGGCATCTCCTCATATGACCAGGCAAAGACATCGCGGAATTCCTTAAACAGGGCAGTATAGATAGCAATCTCTTTAGGAGAGCAATTTGCACCTATGTATATGTTTTCCATGACATCGGGATTTACAGAGATGTTAATAGCTATAGTGGCGGAAATATTTGCCATATTCCCCTCGGCAAACATTCCTTCCCTGGGTAAGGGATTGATGGGTGTATCAACATCTTCTGACAGTCTCAAACGAAACTCTTGATTTTCTATTCTGCTTAGTTCTGGAAGAAAATAGGAACGATGATGAAGATCCTCACAAATCTTACCACGTCCACTCATGGCTTCCAAAATGGCTTCATCAGAAGGTAAAACCATGTTTAAACAATCTATAGAGTGCAAAGAGTTTTTCGCCCATGTGGGAAAATAGACTTCTTCCAGATCTTTCGAGACTGTTAGAGGATCTAGGATGGGATCAACAGTGGCATGAGTGATAGCTTGATAAGCTACCTCCACTACCGATAAGGGCACATCTAGTTCGTGGGGGGATGGGAGAACCCAAGGATCATTCCTATCAACAACCGTAGCTATGGACCTCCCCACACTAGTAGAACCAATATAATTAATCGGGGCTGGAAGATCAAATGTACCCATCAGTGATGTGTACATTCTAGCCCCCAAGCTCTGTGCAGTAGGTTTGACCTGATCAACCAATGGCACAGTGGACTCATTAGACTCTAAACGGCCTTTTCGAGTATAATCAAGTTGATCAATAGTAACCAACTTGCCCTCATGAGGAAAAACCACTACACGAAAAACGACCGATGCAATAGCGGACATCGCATAAGTCCAGTTCCTTCCCAGAAGCAGATTATAGTCCAAAGGAGCATCAATCACTTCTACCTTAATAGACACTGCTTTCCCTGCCAGCTTAATTTCAAAATCCGTCAGGATACCATGCGGACGGAAGGACCTTCCATCAAAAGCAGTAAGTAGAGTGTTTGATGGGACCAGCTCTGGGGATCCAAGAGCTTTCCAACAAGTCAAGGACATAATGCATGTAGAAGCACCCTCATCAACAAATACCCTTCCAATGGTATTTCCACCATGGATGACATCTATTGATAAGGCTACATGGTAAGGTAGGCGAATTTTAACATCAGACAAATAAAAATTTTCCATGAGACTTGATGAGTCCATGCTGCCTAAAGCTACTAAGAGGGCATCCCGCTGGGTGGGACAACTCTGTAGCACCTCTAAAGCTGACATTGCAAATAGGGTTTGCGCTAAATCTTCAACCACAGATTAGTTTGAAGCAGCTCTAGCATTAGGGTTATGCAAGGTCTTCTTGAAAACACCTTTCGGTATTTTCGGCATAGTTTCAGCAGGTTTCTCTATCGTGAGAGGGTTAGAAGTTTCACCTACAGCTTTACCCTTCTCAGGAGTCTCTTTCTCATAATTTTTATTCCTCGTCTGTAACAAAGTCGAAGATCGAACCATGTTGATATAGTTTGGGTTAGGGGAATTTTGAGTGCCCCCTGCTACATTATAAGTTGAAGCAGAGTTCTATCCTTGGGGAAAAGGATCCTTCAGGACAGCCAGTTGTTGAGCTTTAAGCAGCTTCTGGGCTTGTTCCATAAGGGGAAAAAGGTGAGTAAGGTGGTCCTCGTGGCACAACTTACACGGGAACTTGACCTTCTTCTTTTCTTTCTTTCCCCCATCAGCATTGTTCACGGGATTCTGCTTGTTTTGGTTTCCCTCTCCTTTCTTTCCTCTCTTTTTCTTCCCACCGGGCTGCTAATTTCCCTTCTGAGAGGTTTGTGCAAAAACATTTGCACTCTAGGGGGAGGGGGCAGCCTTTGCTGCCTCCACCATAGACTGCTTGACAGACAACTGATGAAGTTGCTAGGCCAAAGACTCTACGGTGGGAGAGTTAACAGACCTAACCACACCATCGGCATGGGGTCCAAGCTTAGGCTTCTCCGCATCGTATGTAGGCCTCGGTGCCTCAGGGATAATCTCATACAAGATCCCAGATTGTCGATAAATCAAATCCAGTTGCTGGGCCCTGATAATGGCTTCTTCTTCATTCATCACTCCTGAGGTGGATACGTCCTTAGATATATAGGGCAACATGGATTTAAGGAACCACTCTAAAAGGAACTCAGGAGGGATAGTGGCTTTTATAAGGCTCTTTCACCTCCTCCACTCTTGGATGTGATCCGAGATGTGGGTAGCCTTGTTCTGCCTAAAGATAGATAACAAGTCCGTTCCGAAATCATATCGAACCGGAAGTTGAAAGTGGCTAAGAAATGCACTAGCCAAGTCCCAGAAACTATTGAAAGCAGCAGAAGGCAATTCAATATACCATTTTTCCGCGGTACTTGTTAAGGTTCTCTAGAACATCCTCAACCTAACTGAATCTTCATTCATTGAATTCGAAGAACACCATAAATGGAATGTGGTGTCATGAGCCCCAGGATCTTCACCAACTTTGCCCTCAAATTTAGGGATGTCCGATGGCAATTTGGTGGGAACAGGTGGTCACGAGGGGTCATGCCTCACCGGGTCATTCATCAACTTTGACAAATCTGGCAAGTTTAATGTTGCCAGGAACAGAAGTTTGGGTCGAATCGAGGTACTAAATGTGCCAGCCTGGGGATTAGAGGGACCTCCCCTCGAATGCCCATAGGTAAAAGTGGGGTTGACCCCTGCCACCGGTTGCGAAGTGGGTAGATTAATATGAAATAGATTCCATCTGTAAGCCACAGGATTGTGTGTGGGAATTGCAGTATAAGAAGTTCGAGCCATCCCAATCGAAACTGGGGTCTAAAAGACAAGAGCTGGTATCCCTTCGCTAAACAACGAAAAGGGAGAGCTCGTAAACGGAGCCGAAATCAGAGTTTGAAAACTTTTCCCATAAGAGGTATTGTTGCCAAACTGCAATCCTACATACGAAGGTGATGGGACTACGTATGGAGTGGATGGGGGAATGTGCCCCCCATTCCAAGGAAATCCTTGGACAAACGCCAAGGATCCTACCAGACCACTCTGGGTAGTATATGGAAAGGAAGAAGGAACAATAGGTATACTAGGGATCCCAGTAACCATATCACCAGAAGTACCTGCTAGGTTTGAGTGAACCGGTGGTTGAACCACCTGGCTCGCTGGAGTCAAAGGTGTAGAAGGTATACTAGATATAGGGGCACTTACCGGGTGAGGTAGTACCCCTTCAACCGGAACGGCTGAGGTGAACACAAAAGAACTTTCTCCTGCAGAAGACATAATCCTACCCACAGGGACACCTAAAACAGGTGAATCAAAAGGTCTAACCTGAACGATCACAGGATCGTTTAAATCAGTCAAGGGTGTGTTAAAATTCCTTGCAAACTCGTCAGTCTGCAAGTCTTCTATCTCAACTGTATCAAGATCAAAATGGTTAGCTATAAGTTCTGGTTCACCTAGAACTTCACTTATTCCTACCGGTTCAAATGAACCGTCCATGTCCAATCTCCGCCTTTCGGGTGGAGGTGGAGGCTCTAATGTGACGAGAGGAGGAAGGTTTCACAACCTTCTTGACCTTCTTATAGGTTGGTCCTCCACGATTGAAATTTTGACAAATCAAACCCTAAGGCCAACCAAACACAGGAAAAACCACAGAGCACACACTATAAAAATCCTAAAGCCTCAAACAATCAATCAAAGGTGAAAGATATGCTTTCCCGAAGAAAGTTGAAGAACGATTACTTGGCGTCCTTGAAGTGGTTCTTAGGCACAAGCGGAGGAATCACCCATCGCCCTCCTACACTTACAACAAGGGTTACCTTCCAAGCCCGTCCAAGGTGAACCAGAAATAGCCTTCTGGTTTACCTAGGTATGAAGCCTAAATGTCAAGAGACTAAAGGATACCTTAGCTATACCAATAGTCTAGGGGGACAGTCGCAAGCCTGACTTGTACGCATGGGCAGGGTAGCTGAGGCTGAAATTCTGTCTAGGACAGAATCCCCAGATGCGTAAAAGTCATGATTTACGTTTTTACAAGGAATCAGAGGGTTATCTCCTCAGTCCATTGCCTCCACGCGGCCTCGTGCTTGACTCCCTTTTGAGAGGAGCTTCCCAGATACAATTGATAAAGTCAAGGATTTACCTAAAGAAAGGTCCACTACGTCTGAATTTTAAAACTTATGGGAAGTTTACACTTCCTATCCCACAAGTCTAGACTAAGCTAGTAGGTGAAAGGCCCCTAAAAATAAAAAATTAGTAGTAAATTTTAATTATTGCGTTCATTTTAAAGGGCTTTTCTTATTCAAAAGGAAATGGAGTGATGAACTATGGTGTTTCTGACTCGATAACAAATAAAAAAGTAAAGGTGTATTCTTCTTTCAAAGCAAATTACCACTATTAAAGCAAACTTCTTTTTCTTTTTGTAAATATATATTGATGAACACATGCAATGATAAAGAGAAACTAAGGCTATGTTTTTTGTAGTTTTTGAGATTATATTTTAAAACCGAGAATGAAAACTACTTATGCAAAAGCAAATGCAAAATATTGAAAATGTTTTTCTTTTCACTTTTTAAAAATGCTCAAACTCTACCATGCACCTAAAATGCACTAAGCTTGAGTATACTTGGATCAAATCAACTGTATAAAATAAGCAAACTAACGTAAACAGGTCAATAAAACCAAGAATCAACCAACAAAGGGAGATGGGAACCCTAGCTTGGGTGTGTACAATGACAAGAAATCACTATAAACTCACAAAGGTAAGTGACAAACCAACCACTATCAGAAGCCTTAGACTGGAAAAACAATGCCCAAAACCCTGATCACTGATTCGGACAGAGACACTTCAACCTATAACCCAAACAGGCCAACCTACTTCAAAATGCAAACATAAGACAATCCAAACAATAGAAACCCAAGGGCTTTACAAGAAAGCACCAAGTGTGGTCACCAAGGTCTTCAGACTAACTGCACAGTATCCATAAAGAAATCCAACTAACAAATAGGAATTACACAAAGACAAGGACAAGCAAACCCTAGCCTAAAAATCCCTATTTCCAGGCTTGTACGCGACTGTGTATAAGGGCAACTCCCATACTGTATGCAACTGTCCAAGAGAGCAACCCGCGTATGCAGGCCTCTGTACGCGACTGTGTAGCAGAGAAACCCGCGTACAGGTATAAAATTTTCTCAAAAAATAAGAAAAATCCACAAGGCTTTCAAACACTATGATAAGCATGAACCAGGATAAAATACCACACACAAACTTCAAGGCAAAGACTGGTCAGGGGTGAAAGAAACAACATACAGTAGTATGGGCTCCCCAGCAGAGTCACCAGTTCTGTTGTACAGGAATAAACACCTTATAACCGAAGGTCTAGGGTTACCAACATACTCATAAAACTTGTAGGCAATCGACCCTAGAGTACAGAAAAGGAAATAAGAGGATAGAATAGACTCACCCGATACACGACGGTTGATCCTAGCTTTGTCCTCTTCCACTCTGCTTCTCCTCCAAATCCTTCAGGGATGCTTCTCCTTCACTTTCCAAGAGCAAATCCTCCAAGTGCAAGATGATACATGTATATAAAACATGTTAGATAAATCATATACAAAGTGCTTAATCATAAGTATTCATCAAACCATGATACATGAAAGATATTCAAGACACATATGGAAGAAGGATTCTCTTTATTAACAATAATGAATGAGTTCAGATTACAACCCAACGCCTGAGACAAGGATTCCTCTGGAACCAAAGGATTCTGAGTTCCACTGCTCCAAAGACTTCTGAATAGACTCCACCAGCATAACTTTGCTCTCCAAGTATCATTGATTAATACCCTCCCCAAGGCCTTTATTTATACTTAGTGAAATAAGGCAGTTTCGAGGGTTGAGGAGGTTGAGACAGTTAAGATAGTTATAGTTAAGGGCTTAACAAATCTCAGATAATCGCGATTTATTATTTTTAATGTCGAAGGAAGGTGTACGCGGGTATTAATACTGGCAACTCGCGTATGACACGCGAGTTGCTCTAAGGGGAACCCGCATACAAATCTGTGCGCGAGATGCAATTACCGATATTCGCATACAACACGTGACATGCTTTAATAAAAGGCGCGTATGTACGTGAGTTGCATATAGGAAGAGGCACGTACATCACTTGACATATTTAAAGGTAAAAATAACCAGCTGGATGGATGATAAATGTAGTTCATAATATGCCCATCTATAGTGTTTTAGGCAACCTTCAATCCATAAATGTCCTTTTGTGTGCCAACAAAAGGAATGTCGGCACTCGGACGGAGAAGTGCCATTCAGTTGGATAACAGTGTGGTATTTAGAAGTCAATGGTTTTGATCTTTCATTTTGTCATACTTTATAAACTTTGTCAATTTGGATTTGAAAACATTGCATGCTTGCCAAATTTAAATTCAAAGTCTATCTAAGTGTTTTCAAGGCCGATAAAATGCTCAATACTCGAGAGGCAAATGTAAAACAAGTGCCAACCCATGTGATTATTAATTGACAAAGTTTTCCCTATTGGAAATTGGTGCAGGTAAGAGAAATATTCTCCCCCACATACAATAATGGAATAAGTTTTAATTAACTATTTGTGGACCTTCTTTAACATTGATAAAATTCCACTAAGTTTATAGACACTCACACTCTGCGACTAATATTTAACCACCAGTCTTAATTTAAGCTTTATAACCAAATGTTATATATGTATAAGTGTTGATTCTATCAATCCAACAAACTAGGATCTTAATTGATTATGGGTTGACCATCTAAACAAAATATCAATTGTCAATCAAATAATCCAATGACACACATTAGATCTTGAATGACTAGCCATGGTTCGAATTTCAAATTGTAGGGTTTGAAAACAAGGTTTGAACACAATATGAAATCACTAGACAAAACAAAAAAGTGTAATAACACAACTTACAGTAAATGAAATTCTCACTTTGAATTTAATCTACCTGCCTTTGATAATTTATGTAGAGGTTCGAATATGTTCAACTCCACATGTAACACAAAGGTTCTCAAATAATTCTATAGGACAACGAATTCTATAGATAGTATAGCCTTATTGGAACAAAGAGAATCTGATTTTTTCATTAATCTACATGCTCGTTTTCCAAATTCTCATATGTCCAAACTTTTACATCCAATACTTTCAAATATATAAAATACTTGAATGTTATAGCATGATTTGTCACACCTAATGCATCATTCCTTGATGGCCTTTCCATGTCCCTATGTAGACTCACTATACCCCATTTACTCACAATATCCCTGATTCTTCAGTATAGCCCTTTTAAAAAACACTTTTGAAGACACACACGTGTCACAAGTTGACAACTCACGTATACGCAACTTGCACCATTGTCACTTGCATACATCGGGTTTTATTCTCAAAATAAAGAAATATTGGGAGTTTTCCCCATCAACTAATGAATAACTTGATCCTTAGCCTTCCATATGCCAAGAAACGCTCCAATTCGACCCTCCATTTCCCATTGAGGGGCTATATATTGAGCTATTGTGGAGCATTAGGGGAGGAGAAACTTGGAGAGAAAAGAGATTATAGCGACATTTTTCCCCATTCTTATATGCTTGAGTCTACATCCCTTTGTACTTTGAGGAATCCATTGGTGCTCTTTCCTAAGCTTTCCATCTTATGGAGGATTGAAGTGGCAGAGGACCAAGTGGAGTGAATCGTTTTATCGGTTCCGACGAGGTGCCGATAGAGATTGTCATATTGTATCTATGTTTTACATTAATAGAAATATCCATTTCTCGTTCAATTTCATGTGCAATTATGAATATTTGTATCCATGGATTTAATTTCTTTATATACATGTTTAAATTGAATTGTAGGGACACGTTTTGATCGAGAGCTCAACGGTGGTCATCTTTGAATATCCGGTTGAGGTACGGTTATTATCCCTTAGTTATTAGTTTCTTTTGTGTATATAGCATAATTGAGTATGGATTGATTTTTGGTGTCATACTATCTATTGTGGTCCACTCCAAGCCATAGGAAGATCTTCTCCGTAATAGAATTGACGACTCCACTAGGGATTTTCGTTTTTCGTGGGGTTGTGGGTGCATTTTTTTTATTAATTGCTACTTGTTTCTCCGTGTTTCTGTGTTGCATTTCGTATTATGTTCATTCATTGACAATCCCCTAGAGTGGTTTGACCTTTGGCCTACTTTTTACCACCTTCTTCTTTGTATACGCAGGTCAGAGAACATACATTCACGTATATACGCGGGTTGTACTCTACCTAATCGCGTACATATGTTGTTTTTATTTGAACAATCATGTACATCTCCCTTTTTGTTGGGATATTGATGTAGGAAGTTGTTGGGTGGGTTGCAAGTGTGGCTAGATCTTCCTGGGTACCAATATTGTCTGTTGACTGCTCCTTTTGTGACTAAAGACCCCTTTTTATTAATTTTCTTTCTTTGAAAAGTTTTCTAGTTAATTTATCTCATTTTTGTTTTTCCATTAGTGCATTATTCTTTTACTCTTGGTGTCTTGCTTGGCTTGTTCTTCTTTCTTGCTGTAGAGACCAGGAATTTTAATGACTTTTATTGCATTTTCATTCATTTATATTGAAAATACAAAATAATTTTATTGTTACATACTTACTTGCATCTCATGTATGCATTTAAGGAGGTACTTGTATTAGGTTGCTTGGATGAGATTAGTGTCGAGGATTCCATGCAGGAAGGATTTCATTGGCATTTGAAAAGGAAAAAAATTATTGTACATTACATTTAGTGGCATACCATTTTTCATTTCGAGAACAAAGTTGCACTTGGCGTTGTTTTTAGGTGTGCATATTTTATTTTATTGCTGAGTCGTAACATCACTAGTTGCACGCCCATATCCCTTGAGTAATCACAACCTCTGAAATTAGCACTTAAATTAAAATGGATTAAAATGATTTTATTTTATAGGTTGCACCAATAAGCTTAAGTTTTTAGAGTCTTGGAATAGGATGTTGTGAGTAAACTTCTCCAAGAATATGAAACAAAACAATTAGGTGTCTGTCCAAGAGAGAAGAGAAATCCTTGGCATAATTAGTGTTCTGAGTACACTCCTCTTACACAGGAATTAAGCACTACGCAACGCGCACGTTGGTGGTGGGGATAGCCCTCTACTACCTTTTGTTGAGCACCTGAGATATTTATAGGATCTTATTCTTATATGGGAGATTTTGAGGTACCTTTGGTGATTTCGAGCTTCGGGCTTTGTTACCCTGCCCATACGCTAGTTCTCACCTATGACTATCTTCCTGAGAATTGATTATATTGGGGTGACCATAGTTTCCTTACCAAGGTATCACAGGGGGTGCTTGCAGATGTTATTTTGTGAGTGCCCTAGCCAAGTAGGGGTCAGACAACACAATAAATTTACGCGTTAAAGATGAGGGCCACTATAATTGGTTACACACCTCCGCTTGTAGTGTATAGGAGTCTAAAACCTTTATTAGGCAAGACATACCTGCTACATTCGAGATCCCACTTGTCCTCAATCTTGTCTTGTTTGCATATGACCTAGTTTATTTAAGGGTGTGCTCTGTGTTCGCTAGTTGGATTTAGGGATTGTGATTACCTGAGTCTCTTTATTTTTGGAGTCATCATGGATCGAGTTCTGACACACCATCGTTCTCATTATTTAGCAGGATTGTCGCCTTGTGATCCTCCACCACCTGTTCATAAGAGGGTTAGACATTCTAGGTGACCTCTCTTCCATCGAGGTTCCCATACAATTTTTACCATGAGTACTACTCTAGAATCCCTGGAGTTTCCTCCATCCCCATCATCTGGAATGGGGGGAGGAGCCTTTGAGGTTCCTCCTTCATCTACTATATGGATCCTCGAGACTCTGATTTATACCGACCCTTGTGGGGCTAGTCCTTCCCATACTACATGACATAATTTTTTTGACTTTACGGCCTATAATTGGAACTTTTCCTTAGGACGGTCGAGCGTTGAGACTCAGTCAATACCCTTACGTTTAGGTCCTTTTTCATTCAACATGCTAAACATCACTACTAGTATTCGGTCACCCATCCTAGGTTCTAATGCAGGCCTTGGTGTTAGACTGGGGCGCACGTCAGCCCCTTATCTTGCACATCGATTTGGAAGTGGTCATATTCCTCCTTCTACTCCATTTGTCGAGGGATTCTCACCTCCTTCATACAATATTCACACCGGTATTCATTCCCATTGGGGTGGTAGTGGATACATGAGAGTTGGGTCTACAACTTACATTCCTTCTTGTGTCCCATCATCCACTCCATGGATTTCATTGAATGCATCTCGCATGACCAATCCTCTCTATATCCTATACTTTTGACTCTTTACTAACTATGTGCAACTGTTTTTGGACTAATGTCATTGTGTAGGTGTTAGCACTCAGAATGTACCCCTGGTTGTGAAAGGATAACCCCAAGGTAACCATAGAACCAAGGTTTAGGAAAGAAATATGGCTTCTTTCTCTCCAGCG
The DNA here is from genome assembly GCA_001517045.1 of Pseudotsuga menziesii. Taxonomy (NCBI): domain Eukaryota; kingdom Viridiplantae; phylum Streptophyta; class Pinopsida; order Pinales; family Pinaceae; genus Pseudotsuga; species Pseudotsuga menziesii. Next base: position 330,262 of record LPNX010313210.1, on the reverse strand, counting down.
AGGGATCTCTCAATATTTATCTCACAGGCCAGATATATTTAACAAGAAACAAAATTTAATATTGATTATGGATGAAACAAGTGCTCATTGGGCATGGAGTCATGTAGGACAATAAACATTTACAGTGTTATTGCAAAGGAATTTTAATAGAGGCAAGGTAGTTACTACTTCACAGTCAAAAAGCTTGTCGTCTGGTGATATAGAATAATTTTAGAAATAATCCATTAATGTGGGCATCTATCAAGGATGAACCCACCATTAACTTTAGATGAAAGGTTTTGTGGATACTTAAAAGTAATGGAATAGAGCATATGGATATGAATTATGAACCATTATAAACCAATTTAAGCATGAAAGGAAAACAAAATGGAAGTTTAAACATGAAACACATGCACATATAAGGAAAGAAAGTACAAACTAAAAAGATAATAACACAAGAATCTCTGTAAAAAAGGCCTGCTCGGCTCTGATATTTTATTACTCTTTGAATCTCTGTTACAATACCAGTTCTCTCACGTGTTCCAACCCTTGTTACAATGTAAAAACTTGCTTAAATACAAAATCATGCTCCATGAGCGGATACTAAATCTATACTAAAATAGGCAAATAAATTCCTTTTTACATCTGTCATTTTGATATGCAACTAATAACTGCTCAATAAATACACTACAAACTCTTAACTAACCAATCTTCAATGGTATTCAACAAGTATTCATCAGCGCAACCTATGCTTAGCTTTTCCAAAATTTTCAACTATCTTCCATTGATTGATAGTTGGCAGCTCAAAGCTAGCCATTTCCTTTGTCAACACCCTTAATTCAACGTGGTCCACATAAGAAATTTCCGATAACTATGTGCAAGTAGCTCTAAAAGTGTTTAATATCTCAAAATATTCAAACAACTTATCTACTATTGTTTTTCCAGATAGAGATTGATGCATGTATTCAAATTTCTTATGATCTAATCTGCACCTGACCAATTGTGCATGATACTCTACCTGAGAAAACAATTTACCACTTCCTTCCCAAAAGAAAAGTAAACCTATTTTAAACACTTGTGTGAATAATTCAATAAACATCTTGACTTGATGTTGCATAATATCTATCTTGGCTTGTACAGTGTCTAAATGTTGATTCTTACCAACAACCTTTCTCACCCAAGTGATGACGAAAAATCTATCCTTGATCCCTATTGTCTTCAAATCATCCTCTAGAAGGCCATTCAGAAAACTAACTTTGTTGTTAGTTGTCTCTATGGGATTTTTGTTCAAAGCCTCTTTCACTATTGTACAACTCTATCTAGCATCCTGTATAACAACTTCTTTGTCCAGGATATAATTGAGATATGGTCTAAGTTTTCCTACTTCTTGTATAATCATATCCCAGATGATATGTTTAGCTCCTTGTAGTGGAAGTTGTCCAGTCAACTGCTTCATCAACTTATCATTCTTGTCTAGGAGGTCTTTACATTTATTCTCCATATCCTTTCTCTCATCCTCTTTCTTTAGGGCTGCATTCTCCAAGTTTTTATTCTGATTTTTCAAGCCAACAATCTCTATATCCCTCAAGCTAACCTGGGACATTGCCTGCATAATTGATTCCTCATTTGTTTGTGTAGCAGGTGCAATAATATGGACCTCAAGTTCTTTCCCTTTTTCTTCAATTTCTTTCTCTAACTCACCCTACTTTTACTTTAAGATCTTCACATTCCCAATAAAGAAAACTTTTTCTTTATCCCAATCTCTTTTCTCCTCTGCAAATTTCAAAACTTTTGCTTTGCAATTGCTCAATTCATCATTGAGCATTTCCTTCTCTTTCTGTAATTTTGACAAGTCTGAGCTTGTATAAGTCGAGTGGGAGGAATTTTCAGATTCTTTTTTAACAATTGAATTGTATTCTCCTTTTCTGTAAGCAAATTCTAAGTTGCTTCTCCTTTGTTTGTCTCACTGTCAGCAGTCAATAGATCTCCCTGGATATTTTTTATTTGCTGCAGGTGTGCTTTATTTCCACCCTCTCCTGTCTCGAGTGATTTTCAATTTTAGACTTGGTGGATTGTAATCTGGATACCTTCAGAGTTACTTTAAACATATCACTGTATATAAATTCTCCAGTCTGCTTATGTAGATGAATCATGTCTGGTACAGGGATATTCTCCAAATTTCATCTCATTTCTTCCACCTTGTTCTTTGTAGCTACTGCTAAGTTCAAGGTGTTTTGAACATGAACCTTAACAATAACCAAGGAAACATCCTTGCTAGAAACTTTCCTCACATCTGAATATAACTTCAGATATTCATCCAAATATGTATCTCTTATATCCCTATATTTGTAAAACAACCCTGCCCTAGTTTTAAATTGATCTTTAGACCCCTCAGGAGTCTCTGAAAAAGCATATTCATTTACCTCAAAGGCAGGGCCTTTTATCTTCATTTGCTTCTTATTTCATGATACCTCTATCATATCTCCCTCTACTTCTTGTTTTTGTCTTTTTGAAGTCTCTAAGCTGCCTTCATGCTTTGTATCCATGGCATCTCAAAAGGTTCTCTTATTAGTCATTTCAGAATGACTAGAAATTGGAGTGATTACATCTGTTGTAGATATTATGGCCAATGGATCCTACTGTGTGTTGTTGGAATTATGCATTGGTGATGTGGGCTCTTGCTGCATATCCTCTTTACTCTGGATTGTTGAAGGGTAATCTAATCAGTTATCTTTTTCAACTAATCCCTCAACCTCATGGTGTTCAAATGGTTTGTTCTTATTTACTTGCTTCCTTACATAAATGATGTGATGGGGGTCATGGTTTATGGAAGTAGCTATCTGAAACCCCATATCCTTAAGAAATCTCTCTACTACAGGAAATGCAACTTTGCTTTTGATGATGAATGGCCCAACCACCCAGGGAAACTTAATCTCTGAGGCTTTTCTAAAATTTATAAAATGTTCATTCTCAACAATAAGCTTATGTTTGATCAACTCCAGTGAAAAAATTCTTGGAGTGAGAAATGCAAGTAGGGTATATGGTTCATGAGTGAATCCATATACCCTAATGATGGTGTGTTCTTCCAATATAAACCAGTCCCCAATCCTTTTATCTGGTGAAAATCGTAAAGATTATTTCATGATGGGAACCACTCTTGGTAACTTGTTCTGGAAAAAGACCTTATACAGTTCAGCCATTAGAAATTTCATGTATTTAAAGAAGTTCCTATTAATTTCATCTGTTAAAACCATCTCTGGTAGCTACAAATTTTCTTCATTGAAGAATAAAAAAATCCTTACTAAATGATATTGGAATCTGAAATGCTTTGTATTGTGGAAACTCACCAGCTGAGAGTGAATACTCTCATCTAGTAATTCATCATACTTAAGGCATACTGACTGAGATGAATGGGGCTAGATGGACTGGTACTAACTTTGAAAAGAAGACTCATTAACAACTTAGTGACATACTTATCTATATGTAGACCTAAAATTGACTCATTAGTGAAATAACCAGTTTAATTTCATAATTTAACAAGTTTGTATCTACATGGAAGGATTGATTTTGGAGAGAGACATCTAGTCTAAAGAAAGAATTGAAAAATGATTGTTTTATTTCCAGAGATGATTTACGGAAAGACTGAATCAGGTTTTCTTCGTTAAAATCCTCTTGGGACAAAGTGAACGAAGAGGGGAATGCAAATGAATCATGGACAACCATAGCATTGAAAGGACATAATATTTTAGACTTAGTTGAGTCCATAATGACTCTTTCAGAAGAGGAATAATCTGAAGCACACCACTCAACAAAGTTTGGAAAACCTAGGGTTTGTTCAGGGCAAAAAAAATGAAAATAGGACCTACAGGTGTAAGTATGTACATTGGTCTTGAAAGGATTTTAATGTAGATGTTAATTGTTTACCGAGCCAAAAGATAACAGGGTATCAAAAACTTCACTATCCCTGTCCTCAAACACTTCTTCAATTTTCTGGTATTCTAGAGCTTGAACCTATATTTCCCCTCCATTGTCCATTTTTAAATATTATTTGGTAGGTAAAAAGTGGCCTACCTGGAGAGTTGACAGGTGGATGAGAATCTCTTTGAGTTGGCTTCTTTCCCGCAAACTAAGCTCTCTTCTTCCAATGCACAAAACACAAATAATCCTCTTCCACATGTTTTTATTTTTATAGTATTTTATGCTATGGAATCCTCTGTTATTCTTCATGCAACTTACCTAGGTGAATCTTCCTCTATATGTAGATCTGGTCTCTTTTACCTCAAGCCGTTGATCTTGATCACTGTTTAGCTTCACATTCCTAATTTTGCTGCCCTATTTATTTTTAACCTCCCTGCAATTATCGACAGCGGATCCCTCCATAACCGTAGATCCATCATCCCTTTGTTTACCACCATATATCATGTCCTTGACTTACTATCATTTATCATAATTTAAATGACCTGCATCTTTCATTAGCGGATTGGAAAAAAACCATTGACCTCACTTTCCATAAATATTAACCGTTGATCAAGTATGACCTATACATATTCTGCTAAGATCCAATTGTACAAACAAAAAACACCTTTCTCCAGTTGATTCATTCTCCATCATAGATCTTAATCAACATCAATATCAACCTTTGATTATTTTTACCCTTTAATCAATTCCGCTGGGGCTCATTAGAATTTTCTCCGTGCACCTTGCAGTAGAGGAATATCCCTCGACCGTAGATCTCACCATAATTGAATCTCCACCCTCGATCATGCAGTCCCTTTAACATATTCCATTGATTTCAACATTTCATAAATATGTGCAACTTCTAGCAACAAAATGATCCACAACCCTTGATCGATGATTTTCAACTTACCTTTTCCCATGCATGCTCAGCTATTGGAATGTTTATTGACCATAGATTACTTTCACCTTTTGATCTCCATTATTGATATGCGTAGTTTGTAAGCTTTTCTGTTGATTGGAAAAGTTTACTTTTCCGCGCTAGTTCCACTAGTGGAATTATTCTTGGTCGTAGATCTACATTACCTTTTTTCTTGATCGTCGATCTTTGCTCCCCTTTACACCATTCCGCTTCCTTCCTTCAATTATTATCTTGTGCATCTCTGGCTAGCGGATTTATTGATAACTGTAGATATTTCCATCGACAGATCTACACCACTAAAACCTATCATATGATAGCATAGGTGTGCTTCTTTGATTTAAAATTATTTCTAAATATTAAACCATGATTTGAACTTTAGAAATAGCCCCCTTCATCATTTTTCAAGCACCTTATAAGATACCATTGGTCATATTATAAAATCTCCACACCATACCTCATTTCTCCTAAGTTATGTCCCTTTCCAACAGCTAACCAGAAATGGTGCTAACAATAGGGTCCATTTTTCTTGCACTCTCACCGATTTTGGCTCGTTCATGCCCATGGAAGGTATAAAATTGAACTCGCATATATGATAAGACCATTTTCTGTGTGCATTTTGCATTATCCCATGACTATGTCACATTAACCATAAGTAAAAACCCACTTCTTAATGTCACAAAACCATTCCACTGCTACTAGAAGTGTCATTATGTTATACCAAAATCCTGTCACCATCATGTGATAAGACATTTTACATACCTACTTGCCATGAATCCCAGCTTCTGGAGTGGAAACTAAATGGTTTTTCATCAATCTGTCATACAAATTCCCAGTACCGTGCATGCCCCTTTATCTAGGAGCAGTACCCCTACTCGCACCACCTTTCATCGGCTGTCCACAATCGGTGCCACCGCCCATTGCCCTTGGTCCATAGGTGGTTATTACCAGAACCGCTCTGTCATAGAAGGAGAAGCGTGGTACCCTAGGTAAAAAGGGAAAAAGAGAAGTTTCTCGAGGCTTCTAGATGATAAGCCTCGTGTACTACCTTATCCCTACTGTTGTGGGTTGGTTGAGCTCGAGATCCCTCATCCTAGGATCTTAGAGGCCACCTCACCCACTAATTTCTCAACCATCTCTATCCATTAAGGCCCTATAAATATGAGCTCATAGCCATGGTTGAGAAGAGAGAACATTGAAGGTATTGTTATGCTGTTGGGTTGATTCTTGGCCCCAGATCATCTGGAGAGAGCATAGAGAGCTAGAGTCAGAGCTTTTGGGGATGAAGAGCTGGTTTCATGGAGATGCATGTCAACGCTAAGGCTTGGTTGTAAACTTCTTCATATTTATAATGCAAGTTGATTTATGTCCCACATATGATGTTGTTGTTGTGATTTCGCATATACATGTTGCTAGATTCCTTAGTCACTAGCATAGATTAGTAGATCATATTCTGGTTGCTTTGATTCATTTCATGTTGAGCTTTTTGTAGGTACAAAGGTGAACTGTCAAAGCCTTGTATTGCAGATATCTACAGCATCTAGGGAGAGTCTTCAACCTATGTCCTCTATTTTTTTTGGATCTGAACCATTCAGACCAGTGGAACACCTTGCTGTCCACAGAAGGTGAAATATTCCAGCTAACACATTACATAAGCGCTAGAGATTCCCCAATCATGGGTTCTCTAGTTAGATCTTGTGTTGTCATTTGGTTCCCATGATGAGCGTCCCCCCCTAAGTATGGGAGTCCCTAGCAGTCCCTCCATGCCTTCAAATGAAAACATCATATTCTTTCTTACCTTTTATGTTGGCCATCTCCCATTGAGACTCCTATTTTTATCAAGTTGTAAATGCATTGCATGCATCCGCTTGCCTTATTGAGCTTAACGTTGAATCCCTGCTTCAATTTTATAATCCATATATCCTGAGCTTTCCTCAACTATAGCCAAGTAGAGCCTATCAATTATCTTTTGTAGCTTGATTATCCCATAACCGAAGGAAACATCCCCCCCGAGTGTCCTTAAACTGCATATGCTTCCTTGCATTGAGCATATGTATGCTCCACTACTTGGAACTAGTTTGATTCTCATGACACTCGTTTCCTCTTTGTTTTAATATAATCACAATTTACTCCTTTTCAAGCTTCTTAATATGAAAAAGACCAAAACAATCATAAAACATAAAAAAGCCGGACGAGAAATGATATTGTCTTACATTGACAGTTGTCGTGTCACCTTCGAACAAAGTACAATACATGAGTCTATTCATCATTGGTTGGGTTTCTAGTATGATCTTAGGGGTTGTACTTGTTATTCCTAGCTTTCTCCACCGATTGTTTAAGCTTCTAGTCACCATGGAGTCTTTGTTGATCCCTCTTGTGTCACATAGTTGTCAGAATTTGCACTTCGAGTCTATGCTTTCTAAGTGTCTCCATCTACCTTATGCTCTTGTTTGAAGGAATTCTTTAACCTAAGTCAACCATTCCTCAGTTATGTTGACTTTGTATGTCGACCATTCCCGATACATTTTTTACTAGTTTGCTCACATCTTGTTCATCCAAGAACTTCCAAATTATCCAGCCTTGCTAAGTACCTCGTGTTGGTTGATGGGGGGTGCCTTAATTCCCTCCTTTCAACAGATTCCATTCCACTGACTTCATATAATTTATTATGGAATCGGGATCTAGAGTCCATTGATTTCTTTGAGGTTTGAAATCACCAATGGCATGTTCTCTCTCCATCGATATATTTTGGAATACATCAATGTCCCCTGATCGATGTATTTTTCCAAGTGTTTGACCTCAACACATATATTCACACTTGATTGAATGCACTATGTACCTTGACTCCCATTTTTATTATCGATGGATGTCTCACGTCTTTAACAGTATAGATCGATGACTAGTAATCAGATGGTCCATCATGTTCGACATTTTGTCAGCAAATTACTTACAACTGATTTAAGAGAAAGATCAAAATAAAGGAGCAACGTTGTACATTGATGGAAGGCCAAAGGGAACATGAAATATTGTGGGGTTTATAAACAGTACACAACCAGGGTATACAATTAAGAAACCCAACTGCATATTTGAGGGGCGTGCAGGAAACCATGTATTTTTATGTGTCATTAAATCAATATCTGCAGGGGAAGAGTTGCTTATTAATTACAATTTGAATCGAGTAGATACAAACACGGTTACTATGGGAGTGGTACATCTAAGAATTTACCCAACCTTTTATTAATTAATTTAACCTCTTAAGGATTTTTCGTTAGTATATTGTTATAATTTTGTTTAAATTTTCTATATTTACTTCACGTGGTAGTGATCGGGGCATCTCCCCAGCAGCTGGTCAAAGGAGTACAACTTCCTTAAGGCAGCAGGTATGCATCTTTGTAATAGTACAAATATAATTTGAAAAAAGAGTTTTTTGTTTTGTTTTGTTTTTTTTTTTCATGAGTATATTTGTTTGATTTATATAATGTTATTTGTATATTTGTTGCATAGTGTTGATCGGGGAAACCACCCAGCTGTTTATCAGACTACAGCAGCCTCGGGGCAACATGTATACCTGATTATAAGTGTACAATTTAAATACGTCAAAATGTTTTATTATTATGTTTTTACCATTCAAGGAGCAAGTAATTTGGCTGCTCCAGGAGTTGGTCAGGAGGAATGACTATTCCAATTCAGTTTTCCCAGCAGTGGTTCCAGGTTCTTATTCTATTTCCTAATTACAGTAGGATGTTTGTTATAAACCTGGAATTGCAGCTATATTCATAAGCATAAATATTTTATGCACTCTTATTGAATAATTATCTATCATGTATCGATTCTATATCTTGTTTATGTCCTTCGTTTATATTTGTGAATGATTAGATTTGATTTGTAAGGTTTCCTGGATCAGGCATGCATAACCGAGTTTAGGATTACTAGTTAGTTTTTTCTACCGTAGATTTGATTTATTTTCAAATACTTGATTCCTTAAATGATTAAATATTTGTGAATTATTTCTGTTAAACTATTTCTCATGTCGTAGATCTAGTTAAATTACGATTAAAGTAGATAAGGTTAACATTCTTCAAATACTAAACAAATTACTGTCAGAACCTAAAAACAACAATCGAAATTACTGTACATGGGATGCAACCCCTATCAGGTTAAGCTACAGAGATATCATTTAATAATTCCGTAAACCCTGGTACCAGATTGAGACTATTCAGATCGAGATCAAGGGGATCTAATTGAATATTTTAGATCAATTTATTTATGAAAACTATCAAGATAGATATACAACCCATTCATGAATTACAACATAGCTAACTGTTAATTAAAGAACCATAAATATACTACAGTCATATATATATATATATATATATATATATATATATATATATACGATAGGTGAGAGGAGAATCATCAAAATACATTCACATACAATAAATGATTATATCAGTTATGATCTATTCCTCACATATCCAACAAATCAATTACGGATTCACAAATAATCCTATGAAATTATTAAAGCTAACAATCAACAACTAGATTTAAGGTAACTAAAGTAAATCCACATTACAATTTTTAACTCAAGATGCCCAACAATTCGCAACAACGAATCTTTCCCTTCCCAAGACTGGTAATAAGCTCATCATAGATGGTAGCCGAGTATTAAATAAAGTAGAGTAACCAGATCATAATAGAATCTAAACCAAATGTGTACATTATATCATTTAACCACGATATTATTGACAACTTACTCCACATAAATCGCAAGACCCTATGGGTCGTAATAGATTTAAAAAATTAAACAATAAGAAGGTTAAAAGATTACGGTCTTTTAACCTTAGGGCTGTAAGCCCATTCAAATGGAAGCCACATACACTTTAAACAAGAAGTCCATTAAAACTATCAAGTTGCAGGTGGGGGTAAGTCCACCTTCGATGTCTTCGATAAAAACCTATTTTAAACCCTACAACCAACTATAACGCTTTTAACATGCAACATAAAGGAATGCATACATGCATTTACATATTAATAACCAATCAATCTGTATACACACACATCAATCCCTTTAAATGGTCGTAAGCCCATCCTAGATGGCAGCCGTAGTTTATTTAAAAGTTTAGTAACTAAGAACTTAACTAGCCAACAAAGCAAACGTCGAAGCAGAGAGGCTGCAAGCCTCTGCAAAACATAGCTTAAATCCTAAACAACTTATCTGCATGAAGCTGGAGATGATGTTATTCTCTGCCCCTTCGCTCAGTCAAGAGCTACCTGCAACAACCCACAAAAATTGTTAGCACTGTAGGTGGACTTCTTTTAATTACAAAAAGAAACAAGAGCAAGGGTTTTGGGCTTTGTTTTACCTGGGGGTTCTAAGGCACGAGCCTGGGAGGAGGTGACCTTGTCGCCTTCCTCACCAGTGCTCCTAACCTGCAAGAAACGAATAGTTGCAGTCAAAACAAAATTTAAGAACATCTCTGTAAGCAAGTTAAAACTTTTATTTTATCTTACCTTGGACGAGTTGCACAGAGGGCCATGTGTCGAGTCCTCTGGGGTTTCCCTTATCCCTCCTCTGCCTGCACAAAAACCACTAAGTAGTATCAGTTACAGTGAAATCCTTTAAAACCCATTTAATAAAATCGTTGCAGCTAATTAATAGTCGAATGTTTTACTTGGAAAAGGGCAATGTCGAAGCTGGTTAATGGCTGAGTCTTTTTGGAAGCAAAACAACATGTTGTAGGCGACCGTGAAAGCCATGGAAAACGGAGGAACGCCTTGGAAAGAAACCGACCAGAATGCCATCAAAACCATATCAAGTTTTTATACCAAAAAACCCAAAGGTCGCCATGAAAAGAGCATAGCTCAACTCTCTCTCCCACAAACCAAACAAACCAAGAATGAAGGGTTCAGAACCACAATGACACATTAGCTCTTGGCAACCCTAGCCAGCAAAACCATACATGTGGACGAATGAGATAAGATCTCGAAGCCAACTTGGAAATCCTAGCTCCGCTGTCAACTCGCATCCAGGACAATGCTTTTAAGTCGCAAGTCAACCAGGGTACGGATCATTAACTCACAACCAGATGTAATCATGGCTTACAATCATTGCATCGGGCCAATGTTTAAAACGATGGTAAATACCCGTATCACATAACATTTAAACCTTTTCCATTTAAAGTTATAACCATATAAACTAACAACCAATATATTAACATTTCAACCATGGCATAACACCATAACAAATGCCTTATAATCAAACCTTGCCATACACCCTTCATGCTATAGGACCAAGGTCCTTTCTAATGTTATATTACATTGCGCTTTAGGACCATGGTAACTCATGTGCCCCTCTAAACACCATGTTACATATTATAAGGTGGGATCAAGACTATAATCTAGTCTCCCAAGCCTTGGGGATAATTAAGGCCCTAGTAAAACATGATAAAAGTAAAAGCAAGTATTTAAACATCACCTTCGAGTGTGGCTCTATGTAAGAGGTTAAAAAGTGAAACTTGACATAAACAGTATAATCATGTAAGTAACTTTAAGTAACATCAATAATTAAACTCACGAGTACTAATGCTTGCTAGAATTTGTGTGAAGAGTTTCTACTTAAATATATGTATTTTTTTTTACAATTTATGAGATATGTGATATATTATTTATTTTATTTTATTTTTTATAAAATTAAAATAATAACCAAATAATATTTTTAAACTAATAAACCATTATTTGCATATTTTAAAAGTTCTTAGGCACTTTTTATTTATTAATTTTCCTTTTCCATGTTAATATAAATTTAATAAAAGATAACAAAAAAAACCATTTTTAAATATATTTCATCTTATGAATTTGTAAATTGGAAAATTCAATTAATTTTTTTTTTTTTTACCTAACCATGCAAATCTGTAAATTCCTTATATATATAGTATAGTAAAACATTATACAGCTGATTTGACTCTTATATGCAATGGATGCTTATATAAGAAAACATATTTTGAAATAAAAAACTCAAAAAGAACATTTGAAATGAGAAACTTCTTAGCCTTTTCAAAATTAATAATTTCATAAGACTTTTACATTTGAAATGAGAAACTTCTTAACACATGTTGAATTACTAATTTCATATTCTTTTCACATTTAAAATGAGAAACTTCTTAGCACATATAGAATTAATAATTTCATATTTTTTTTCATTGTATAAGTGTGCTTTACGTGTAAAAAATCAGGGAGCATATTTGTTTTCTTATTAAAAAGTATCATTACAAGAGGGTATAAAGTGTGAGGTCGGTTCTTTCCTTACAAATGCTATTATCACAAATACCTAAAGGTGATTTAATTGAAGCGATGGATGTATCATGGAGAACATTTTGGCTTTCATTATATATGGTTAAGGTGATGTTATTATTGTTTTAATAATTAAATAAAATATATGGTTAAGGTGATGTTATTATTGTTTTAATAATTAAATTTTGTTTATATATATAATAAAATAAAATAAATGATAAGATTATATTATATTAAATGGCGGATATTTGTCTTATAAATAATATTTTAGTCACGATTTTGAAGATTACGGCGTTTATTTAAATCTATGTTTGATGGCATTAAGAAACTGTAAAAAAAGATCTTTAGGGTTTGGAAACAAAAATAATGTTTTGTTTTAGGCTATAAACTTTAAATAATACTCTCTTTATAATTTGTATTGTAAAAGAAAAACCTAAAAGTATTAGTTTAAACTCATCTTTAGGGTTTGGAAACAAAAATAATGTTTTGTTTTAGGCCATAAACTTTAAATAATATTCTGTTTATAATTTGTATTGTAAAAGAAAAACCTAAAAGTATTAGTTTAAACCTTCTGTAAGAGATTTACTCTTACAGGTTTCGAAGTCTTGACCTCTAACTAAGGAATCTGTGTTAATTAATCTGGATTTATATTGCTTAAAAACTACACTATAGAAAAGCCCTAAATAATATTTCATTTCGAAATACATAAATCTTTATGGTTGTAAATATTTATATGGATAATTATTTACATCTATTTTACCCCAAATCCTTTGTAAACGAAAATGAATTCCTGGCTGTATGAGTTTGGTAGAAGTAATAAGCTTTTCTGTTGTAAAATTGGATCATGAGTAAATTTTGACAATAATTTACTTCATAGGTTTTGAACCTTTAACCTTTAATCACCATTCTTGTAAACCAGAGATAATCTTTGGTTTAGAAATCGTAAATATATATAAATTAATAACTTAAAGAAAAAGTGTGTTCTTCAAGCGTTTTGCGTTTGAAATAAAAAGAACTAGAATTACTATATATCACCCATTGTTTAGTTAAGAGTAACCAGCATAGATCCAAATCCTAGGTTCATCCTAGGTTCTATCAAGCGTCGAGATGGATCAAATCTCTCGAGGTGCAAACCTCTTCTTAGGTATCCATTGATTTGATTCAAACCAAAAAACACATCTTTTTATTTAAGGTCCACATATAATTTTATTATTAATAATATTTCATATTATTTATGACGGACATATAATATTTTTTATTATTTTTTATTTTGTTAGCAACGAACATTGCATCATTTCCCTACACATGGTTTTAAAACCATATACAAGGCCCTCCTACAATCATGGGTTGTTTAGGAGGCCTTGCAATGGTTTAAAAACCATGTGTAAGGCAAAACCATGTGCAAGGCATTCTAAACAACCCATGGTTTTATTGTACATGGTTTAGGAAAAAACCATGTGCAAGGCCAACATTTTTTTGAGGATAATTAAATTGTTTGTATTTTTCTTGACTGACATATCATTTTACGAATAATTAAATTTTTACTTTTTTATTGTTTTGTTAGGTAGGAAGATTACAACATCTCCCCCATATTAGATTGTTTTTGTGACCGACATTTCTTTTGGCCTATTAGAAAATATATTTTTTATTAATAAAAATAACATTACAAAAGTGATTATTTTTTATTTTGTGTGACAAAATCTCTCCCATAATATTCACTATCACTATTATTTTTAACCGACATGTTACAAACATTGCATCATGTTACAAGATCTCTATTCACTATCACTATTATTTTTTGCCGACATGTTACAAACGTTACTAATGTTAGAATATCTCTTCCATAATATTCACTATCACTATTATTTTTTGCCGACATGTTACAAACGTTACATCACGTTACAAGATCTCCCCCATACTGGGCTGTAGAGAGCCTCTCGGCGCAATAACACTTTTATTTTTATTTTAATTATTAGCAACCTAAAATATATCTTCAATATATATAATTATGTATGTAACTTGTATCTATTCTTGTAACTTATATTTATTTTTGTAATTTATTTATATTACAGTAACTTGTATTTAATTCTGTAACGTATTTATATTTCTGTGACCTGTATTTAATTATGTAACGAATTTATATTTTTGTGACCTGTATTTAATTCTGTAACATATTTATATTTCTGTAACTTGTATTTAATTCTGTAACGTATTTATATTTCTGTGACATGTATTTAATTTTGTAATGTGTTTATATTTCTGTAACTTGTATTTAATTTTGTAACATATTTATATTTCTGTAACTTGTATTTATTTCTGTAACATGTTTATATTTCTGTCATAGTTTAATAATTGTATATTTATAGTTATATGTTAAACCCTAGAGAAAGATGTTTATACTATGCAGATATTTATACTGTGATAAGTTGAACACAGTTACAGAACTATGTAGTAAGACTTATTTAAACGTTCTTTATAGTACTTATACGTAAAAATCAACAAATATGTATAACTGGAAAGATTCTAGAGTTAAGGGATATATTTTACTAATATTCATAAATTCAACTAACAATTAAAAGATTACAACACATCTTTACTTGATGTAATCAATCATCTAAACACCTACTGTACTAGAGTACTTCGTCAATTGGCGAGTGGAAAAATACAGGAAGTTAATTCATTCATTAATCAATTAAATCTAACCCTATAACATGTATTCAATAACTTTAACTAGTAACTTCTTGAAATAAAACTAGTTTACTCTGTCTAAATTTCAGGAAAAAACTTATCCAAACATAACAGTATTTCTATCTTAACTGCATTCATTTCAGTACTTATATTTGCATAAAATAAAATAAAATAACATTTTAGAACCTGAGAACTCGTAGAGGAGACAAGAGCCTACGGAGCTCGTTCCACCCAACCAATTCCTGAAGATATCTTAGTAGCTAGTATTAGGACCCCCGAGCCTACCCACTGGTTCACCTGGTTGAAAGCACTGGATGAGAGAATGGGAAATAAAACCCCTTGCATCTCCATAGAAGTAATCAACGGTATTACTTCTTCCTTCTGCAGCAAGAACTCAGCAAATCAGCTGCACTAGTTCTGTAAACAACTTTCACATTCTAAACCACTTCTGCTTTTCCTCTCCATTGAATATCTTGTACACAAATTTCCCTTCAGAAATTTCACAAGTAAAGATTGAACAACCCCCTGCTGAATTCGATGGGTAAATATAAGCATTCCTAGGTCTTTTGGTCAATTTTTCACTTAACGAGCCACCTGCTCTTGTTCCACTTTCTTGGGGAACATGACCACAAAAATAGGGAAGTTTCCTTCTGAAACAACTAGAAGTGGTTTGAGGATGCTTCCAAGTGTCAATCTACTCTCACCCCAGTCTATTCCACCTAGTGACCAGTAGACACTCATTTAACTGCCTCCTTAAGCTATTGTCTCATCTTTTATTTATTAATTAATAAAATATTCAGCATAATTAATTACAATCATCCTTGACCCCACTTGGTCAATAATCCCAAACTTCACAATAAAATTAAAGTATAATGTTTTCTTAAACATAAAATGTTATTGCAATTTGGGGTATGTGACATTGTCTTACATTGGCAGCTGTCGTGTCACCTTTGAACAAAGTACAATCCATGAGTCTATTCATCATTGGTTGGGTTTCTACTATGATCTTAGGGGTTGTACTCGTTATTCATAGCTTTCTCCACTGATTGTCTACGCTTCTAGTCACTATAGATCCTTTGTTGATCCCTCCTATGTCATAGATCTGTCACAGTTTGCATGTCGAGTCTATGCTTCCTAAGTGTTTCCATCTACCGTTATGCTCTTGTTCGAAGGAATTCTTTAACCTAAGTTGACCATTCCTCAGTTAGGTTGACTTTGCATGCTGACCATTCCCGATACATTTTTTTACTGGTTCGCTCACATCTTGTTCATCCAAGAACTTCCAAATTATCCGTCCTTGTTAAGTACCTCATGTTGGTTGATGGGGGATTCCTTAATTCCCTCCTTTCAATGGATTCCATTCCACCAAATTCATATCATTTATTATGGAATCAGGCCCCTAGAGTCCATTGAGTTCCTTGAGGCTTGCAATCACCGATGGCAGGTTCTCTTGCCATCGATAGATTTTGGAATACATCAATGTCCCTTGATCGATGGTTTTTTCCAAGTGTTCAACCTCAACACATCTATTCACACTTGATTGAATGCACCATGTACCTTGACTCCCATTTTTATTATCAGTGGATGTCTCACGTCTGTTAACAGTATACATCAATGACTGGTAATCAGACAATGTTCCATCATGTTTGACATTTTGTCAGCAAATTACTTACAACTTATTTAAGACAAATATCAAAATAAAGGAGCAATGTTGTACATTGACGGAAACCCAAAAGCCACAGGGAATATTGTGGTGTTTATAAACAGTACACAACCAGGGTCTACAATTAATAAACCCAACTGCATATTTGAGGGGCGTGAAGAAAACCATGTATTTTTATGTGCCATTAAATCAATATCTACAGGGGAAGAGTTTCTTATTAATTACAATTTGAATCGAGTAGATACAAACACGGTTACTATGGGAGTGGTACATCTAAGAATTTACCCAACCTTTTATTAATTAATTTAACCTCTTAAGGATTTTTCGTTAGTATATTGTTATAATTTTGTTTAAATTTTCTATATTTACCTCACATGGTAGTGATTGGGGCATCTCCCCAGCAACTGGTTAGAGGAGTACAACTTCCTTGAGGCAGCATGTATACATCTTTGTAATAGTACAAATATAGTTTGAAAAAATAGTTTTTTTTTGCTATGTTTTTTCATGAGTATATTTGTTTGGTTTATATAATTTTATTTGTATATTTGTTGTATAGTGTTGATCGGGGAAACCACCCAACTGTTTATCAGACTACAACAGCCTCGGGGCAACATGTATACCTGATTGTAAATGTACAATTTAAATATGTCAAAATGTTTTATTATTATGTTGTTAATGTTCAAGGAGCAAGTAATTTGGCTTCTCTAGGATTTGGTCGGGTGGAATGACTATTCCAATTATGCTTTCCCAGCAGTGGTTCCAGGTTCTTATTCTATTTTCCAATTAAGTAGGATGCTTATTTTAAACCTGGAATTACAGCTATATTCATAAGCATAAATGCTTTATGCACTCTTATTGAACACTTATCTATCATGTATCGATTCTAGATCTTGTTTATGTCCTTCATTTATATTTGTAAATGTTTAGATTTCATTTGTAAGGCTTCCTGGATCAGGCATGCATAACCAAGTTTAGGATTACTAGTTAGTTTTGTCTATTGTAGATTCGATTTCTTTTCAAATACTAGATTCCTTAAATGATTAAATATCTGTGAATTATTTCTGTTAAACTATTTCTAATGTCGTAGATCTAGTTAAATTATGATTAAAGTAGATAAGGTTAACATTCTTCAAATTCTAAACAAATTACAATCAGAACCTAAAAACAAAAATCGAAATTACTGTACACGGGATGTAACCCCTATCAGGTTAAGCTGCAAAGATATCATTTAATTATTTGGTAAACCCTGGTACCAGATTGAGAATATTCAGATCGAGATCAAGGGGATCGATCTAATTAAATATCTGAGATTAATTTATTTATGAAAACTATCAAGATAGATATACAACCCATTCATGAATTACAACTTAGCTAACTGTTAATTAAAGAATCATAAATATCCTACAGTCATATATGGGCTGATGCACAATCATGGACTCCTTTAAAGACACTTTAGATGCCACATAATATTAGAAAAACCTGGAAACTTTGACTTTAGGTGATAATTAGGGGTACTTCCCTAACTTATTTCAAGATGAAGTAAAAATACAAAAGATAGGTAATTGAATCAGCTTTCATAATATATAGCATTTATGTAGAAAAATTGTGTGTAAATGATTATAAAATTAGTTTCCATGAAATTGGGTTTTCAAATTTTCAGCACATCTTAATATATATGTTTGTGTGGTAGCAATATATGAGGTAAATGATGTCAATTTGGGATAAAATCTTG